>OX578133.1:80424666-80907166 GCA_951213105.1 Amaurobius ferox | reverse complement strand
TTGTGCAACGATGGCTCGGTTGACTAGTTGTGGGGGAACTAGCCAATCGTCATACAGTAACCCTGTGGAAAATACAATCGACAGATATTTTAAGCCTTTATCATCTCTGAGTGAGAAATACAAAAAAATCGTAAATTCGTGTGATCAGAATAAAGATTGCAAAATTGCAAAAATACATAATCAATTTGTTTTCAAATATAGAAGATGTAGTTCTTCACTTTGTAAATTATGCCCAATGGCAGACCCCCAAATAATGAGCAATGATCGTAATTATTACGTATTTTGTAAGGTATACAACAGCGTATATTGTATTAAATGTACTAAATGTGGATCTCAGTACATAGGACAGACCAAAAATAGTCTCAATATTAGAGTCAACTTGCATCGCAGTCAAATTTATAAATTTCAAAAAAATCCTGCCAATGAGACATCAATTGAAATAAGGCATTTTGGCGTACATGGTGTTGAAGCCATGCAGGTTACTATTATGGATATAGTAGTAGACTTGAAAGATCGCCTTTGGTGGGAAAATTATTATATACAAAAACATAATACTATTTATCCATACGGATTAAATTCTATGTTATATAACGTGAAATACAACTTTGAATATATACAAAATCCTGTTTCTTCAGTTGTAATAGAGAATTATGACAATACAGTGAGAAATGGTATTTCTAGACGTCATAAAAGGGCTGGAAGAAAGATAAAGCTGAAACTTAATGATGCTATTACTGAACTCGTGTCTTTTGTAAAAAATATTACAGAAATGAACGATGTTCCACATTCATGGATTAAAAACTTCACTTATGGTATTAGAAAACGTTATCTTGTGGATCTGTGGAAATACTGTTCAGAAATTGATTTTAAACATCGTTTCGTGAATGATTCACCACTTCCTGCTATTTTTATTGATCTTATAAAATTACGTGCCAAAAGATTAAATATTTCTTTACAAGATAATAAAACTATTAAAGTAAATCAAGAATATCTAATAATTACATACAAAAATAAAAAATTCGATAATGTAAATTTTTCAAATATTTTAAGTAAAAATCAATTTAAATTACCTGTCAATATTAATATAAAAATTGCATATAAATATGCTAAACCTCTTTGTAGAAGCCTTTTTAATTATAATACTGTATGCAAAGGTATTAAAGATAACGTTATTGAATGTGATTGTCAGCGGTATACACCTTACGTTAACAAAAAATTTGGTCACGTAATCACAGGAGACTTGGAAATACTGTCCGGATCAATACTTAAACCTATATTTGAACTAGGTACTAAATACAGAATGCATGACTATCGATCGATAGACAAATCTTTTGAAACTAATATCAATGCATTTGTTTATAAAATGGCAGTGAAATACAGTATCCCTATTGAAACCTTCGAAGAATGGAGTTGTGCTATTCGGAAGGCATTTAAGTTAAAATATCATAATGCTGTAACCCCAACTATAATACATAGATATAGCAAAGATGCATTGTCATCTTTACACAAAAAATTTGTAATAACATACGTCGACAAGGTAACGACAAATTATGCATTTACTTGTGTCTTACTTTATAAACAGTTATTATACAAAAGTTATCACGATCCATGCGTATACCTACCTTTACAACAATCTAAGTCAGAAATTGAGAATCGCATTAAATCAAAATACATTAAATTGGGATACAGAATGGGGCAAATCCGTTTTCCGTATATTACTTTAATACCTAAACTTCATAAAGATCCTGTTAAATTTCGTCCCATTACTAATGGTTTTCAATCATATTTGACAACAGCTAACAAAAAACTCTTATCTATTTTAAAAATAGTAATGATTAAGATTAAAAATAAGGGTGCATATTTTATTAGTAATAGTATAGAAGCTATTAAAAAAATAAATGTAATTAATGAAAATTTGTATTACAAAAGTTTTGATTTTAATGATTTGTTTTCAAATATAAACATCAAGGACTTATACCTTATTGTCATGGAGATATACGAAAAATACAATCTGCAGTCGATTATTGACAAATATAAATTTAAAACATTGGTGGAAATGGTTTTGTTCGAAACCGTACTGTTTGATGGTACATCTTATTTTAAACAATTACATGGAATACCCATGGGGGGTGGTTGTTCATCAATACTTGCTGATATATATCTGAATAAATATGAAGATGGAACACATATATTAAACGAAATTCTGTTCATTCGCTACGTTGATGACATTTTGGTAGCATATCCATGTGAAGAATATCAGATGGATTTTACTTTCTATCCACAACATTTAAAACTAACTGAAACTCCACATAATATCAACAAAAGTCTTAATTTTCTGGATATAACGATATACAAGCAACCAGGAGGTTCTACTGGTTTCTGTTTGTACGATAAACGCAACGACTTCCACTTCAAAATCAATTATATCATAAACTGGAACTCGTGTATGCACAAAAATGTTTTTAGAAATATTATACTGGGACAATTAATACGTAGTCAAAGAATAAACAGTAAAATGGAAGATCGATATTTATGCGATTATCGTTTCCTACAAAACACCATCTCACAGGGTTTTCCCAAGAATTTTTTAAGTGACATTATCTACAAATTTTATAAAATAACTGTAACCGAAAGTTACTGTTTATATTTAAATAAAACTGATGGCAATATACATACTGGATTGTCACAGGTAAAGCGTGTGATAACTGATATGGGACCTCTTGAATAGGGTATAATGTATAATACGTTATAGCAATTTTGCATGGTCTTGTATGACACAATATGGGATGTACATCTGCATGTAATATGCTATTGTTTGTCATTCAGGTATATGGTTTCAAAAATAGACTTTGTTATTATTGTTCTATTATGTGTCAATATTTAAATTCTTCTTTAAGTGGAAGCTTTGTAATTTTGCTAATTTATACTTGTGAACATGTTTCAAACATTATTCACACTTTTTAACATATTTCAAACATTTACTGTAGATGAATTTCGATAGGGCTGGATCTCGACAATTATATCTTATATTTGTTTATGTATGATGTATATTTACATCTTACAATTTGATACATTCGTATTCCTTTTTGCAATGTACCGGCTCTCCGGGAGTGTTGTCGCGACGTAAAGCATGCTCAACCGGGGTGAGGGGGTCACAACTCCCCCCGGCCATCTTTTGGTATATTGTTTCCATCCATACCTCTTTTCTTTTTGACAATATTTTAATCCTCTTTTTAGTGCAGCTTTGCGCCTTTTAAGTGTGATTTCAGATGATTTTGTAATGTAGTATTTCACGGTGTTTTAATATTATATATATATATATATATATATATATATATATATATATATATATATATATATATATATACATATATACATATATATATACATATATACATATATATATATATATATATATATATATATACATATATACATATATATATATATATATATATATATATATATATATATATATATATATATATATATATATATATATATATATATATATATATATATATATACATATATATATATACATATATATATATATATATACATATATATATATATATATACATATATATATATATATATACATATATATATATATATACATATATACATATATATATATATACATATATATATATATATATATATACATATATATATACATATATATACATATATACATATATATATATATATATACATATATATATATATATATATATATATATATATATACATATATATATATATATATATATATATATATATATATATATATCAAATATGGCAATCTAAATAAATGACTTATAAACTTTGATTTCAATAGTTTGTCTTAAATCAAAATCTTCTTATATAAATTTGCATTAGAATATTCATAGAGTTATTAATATCTACCCTATTAAACAATTCTTTAAAATCGCATAAGTAAAAATGTAGACGATCAGGAGTACACGATAATAAATTCTTTATTTCTTGACTATTTTTTACTGTGTATAATCCCATTTTTACGAAACGACTGAAGATTGGTTTTAATATATTAAGTAACTTCTTATTTGCTATAGTAAGTCATATAACCAATAGTAGCATGCCTGAAGGGGATTGGTTTTTTATGTAGTTTTGGAATCATTGCAAGGTATGGGAAACAAATTGTTTTAATATCATATTTGATCATTTTGTACAAAGCTCTTATACGATTTTCATGATCCTATGAAAATAATGTGTTATATACTAAAATATATCAACCCCGTATAACAGTTGAAAATCGTATAAGCGCTTGGTACAAAATTGATCAAATATGATCTTAAAATAATTCATTTCCCATACCTTGCAATGATTACAAAACTACATAAAAAATCAATCACCTTCAGGCCATTTACTATCGGTTATATGTATTAAAACCGTTATATGTATTCAGGCCGGTTACTATCGGTTAATGTATTAAAACCAATCTTTAGTAAAAATGGGATCATACACAGTAAAAAATAATCGAGAAATAAAGAATTTACTATCATGTATTCCTGATCGTCTATATTAAAATTCATATGATTTTAAAGAATTGTTTAACAACGTAGACATTAATAACTTGAAGAATATTCTAATGCAAATTTATGAAGATTTTGATTTAAGACAAACTATTGAAATTAAAGTTTATAAGTCATTGATTCAGATTGTCGTATTTGAGAATATCCTATATGATGGTAAATCTTTTTATAAACAAATAAGAGGCATCCCAATGGGAAGCGGATGCTCGTCACTGCTAGCAGATATATATTTGTACCATTATGAGTGCAATGCCCATATCAACAACGATATGGTATGTCTAAGATATATGGATGATGTGGTGGCGGGATCAAAAGACCCCAATACTGAACTAGATTTTAATTTTTACCCTCCAGATCTTTCGTTGATAGAAAACCATAAATCAAATCCTGATATTGTACAATTTCTTGACTTGAATATAGTTGAAGCAGGAGTAGCAAGGCATTTTACTATTTATGATTTAAGAAGAAAATATTTTAAAATTGATTATAATTGAAATAAAGAATTTACTATCATGTATTCCTGATCGTCTATATTAAAATTCATATGATTTTAAAGAATTGTTTAACAACGTAGACATTAATAACTTGAAGAATATTCTAATGCAAATTTATGAAGATTTTGATTTAAGACAAACTATTGAAATTAAAGTTTATAAGTCATTGATTCAGATTGTCGTATTTGAGAATATCCTATATGATGGTAAATCTTTTTATAAACAAATAAGAGGCATCCCAATGGGAAGCGGATGCTCGTCACTGCTAGCAGATATATATTTGTACCATTATGAGTGCAATGCCCATATCAACAACGATATGGTATGTCTAAGATATATGGATGATGTGGTGGCGGGATCAAAAGACCCCAATACTGAACTAGATTTTGGTTTTTACCCTCCAGATCTTTCGTTGATAGAAAACCATAAATCAAATCCTGATATTGTACAATTTCTTGACTTGAATATAGTTGAAGCAGGAGTAGCAAGGCATTTTACTATTTATGATTTAAGAAGAAAATATTTTTAAATTGATTATAATTTTCTTATAGAATGAAACTCAAATATACATATTAAAATTTATAGAAATATCATTATCAATCATTTATACAGAAACAATAGATTGATTAAGCATGGAATCGACAGATTAAGTAATAGACTTCTGATTAGGCAGGCATATCAGAAATATCCTCATCAATTTATATTGCAACATATTAATAGCTTCTACTCAAAACAGCAAAAGTATCTAAAGAACATTTTTGTATATTATGGATCAAGAATGACAACCCGGAAATGGAAAATAAAGGAATGCTTGAAAAATCGTGTGTGATTGTATGATTATGCAATCAAATTCGGAAATGAAGTGGTATATAATTTGAAGGAGTAATGACAGTGGAATATCGAATCCAATGAGGTTGATTAAAATTAATCACTCATGTTAAGTTGTTCAGGAATGGCAATGAAAATGTATCTCATTGGGAAATGGTAACGACTGGATCCAATTTATCCAATAAAAAGGATGGTGTTGCAGTTTCTTTGCTATTGATTTGCCTGAGACTGGGAAAACATTGAGTGTGTCATGATGATTGTTTGTTAGTAATTGGGATGTTGTATATTCGTGTAATTATTTGATGCTTGATGTCTGATTCATTAATTAGCATCATGCAGGTCTGATGCCGTATTTTATGACGACATTTCGGGGTTATTGTCTATACATTTTCTGGCGTCCGGGAGTGTGCCATGGCTAAGCAGCTAGCTGTAACCGGGATTCAGGAGAGTTCATAAACGCTTTTCCGCCACTTCTTTTAGCATTATGTGGGCAATTTCCTCTTCTTTCATTCATCTTAGTCTGATATTAGGTAATTTTTGTATAAGCTGCAGATACTTATTCAATTATATACCGTTTATTAATGTTAAAATTTGTGCATTTAATTGTAATCGTATTCCAATATATATATATATATATATATATATATATATATATATATATATATATATATATATATATATATATATATATTCTCAGTCAACATTTGATCAGATACTAATGTTGCAGAAACCTAAGAAAGGACATATTATTGTTGCGTCCAGGTTACTGTGAGTAAATAATACAAGATATCGAACACTCGTGATTATTGTACCCCGAAACGCTCTTCATTGTATTTTTGGGATTATGTTTGATAATGTTGGAATTCGATCCCAGGTCTGTGGACCGCAAAACGACTGATATTAAACATCTTGATACCACCTGCTTACTTTAATCGGCCTGAAGTCTTTACTTTTATTGTGTTCTACAGCAATATCCAATACTTTTGCTATATCGAAAGGTTTTTTCATATTCTGGATATGAATGAGAAAACTACTCCAAAGTCTCGCTTTTATAGTGCACCTAATTTTCAAATACCGATGACAGCGTCAATCGTTTGCAAAAGACGTCCTTTCAAAAAGGATATGATATCTTAAAATACTTTGTGTGAAGTTCGATCATGGCCGAAAGTGTACTTTCAGGTCTACAGTACTTTGTTGAGGGATCTTAACATATATTTGAAGAAGGGTGACTGTTCTTTAACCGAAGTGGTTAGGCTATCTGCAAGTGCGGTTGCGGAAACGATGTAATTTGGTTGCCGTCAAGTGCGGACGCGCATAGAGCTACCTGCTAGTGGGCTACCGTCAAATTAACTGGATGGTCGTTGTCTTACGGCGGAAGGTAGCCCACTATATTTCGTTTACTGACGTTAGACGACAGTGTTATTTAAATTGTAATTCTTCAAATATATTTAAAAATAAATTACCGATGAAAGAGTCGAATTTTAAGGATTCTAGCTTCTACAAATGTATATATAACATTAAAATAGAGCTTGAAGAATGGAGCTATTCCTTTTTTCCACTGCTATTTTTTTTAAAATAAAATATAATAATCTTTGCAAATTTTTTTTAAAGCAAGAAACTTGACAAGAAGTATTTGATCATAAATTTTTTTGATTAATAGACAGGAGCTGGACCCCCGCCCCAGGTCTGCTGGGGCAACCCGGCCCCGACAGGAAAAATTAGGTACAAAAATGAGGGGACGAGGCCTCTTTCTCCTCTCGCTTTCCACAGGCCTGCATGTGTGTCCTTTATTTTGAGAAAAAAGTTACAAGTGACATTTTACTCTTTCTCAGAAAAATGCTGGTAAAGTTGTGAAGAAATAATATACTATGCAAGTACTTCTAGTGAAGGAAAATGACTTAATAGCACTAAATTTATGCTTAACTTATATACTCTATCATTCAATTACAAGTAGCTATTTTTTTAACAATTTTTAATTTTATATATAACAATATATTCTTAAAAAAAATTTAATAATAAACCGGTTTTTCATTTTTTTAATTATTTAATAATGCATTTTTTATGCATATAATAAACTAAGAATTTTTTTTTCTTTTTATTATTAATTTTATTTTGTTTTATATGTCGCAAAAAGGTTTCTCATCTGCAAGTATTTAAAACGAATTCTAATATAATATTTAATAATATATTTTCAAAAGCATTTTTAAATTTATTCTTATAATTTAATAATTTACTCTTATTTATTACATTTAATAATTTACGTTCTAAGAATTTTAAATTATTTTTTTCCTACTATTTCTTTTGCGTAATGTTTTAAATTTGTCATAAAAAAATCCTGTTATACATAAAACATATTTATTTTCTAACTTTTCTTTTTCAAGAAAGAAAAAATGTAAAAATAAACTACTTTAAAAACTTAAAAATATACTATTTTTAGATCTCACCAATGCATATACATAACATTGAAATAGAGCTTGAAAAATGGAGTTTTTTTCTCCTAGCTAGACGTGTGGGCTTTGATTTCAGTAAAATTATTTTCAATATTAAATGTTAGCTGGAATAATATGTCCAATGACTTTTTAAAGTATTTATTCTTATATTACAGCTACAGCCAAACATATATTACACAACATAGCTATAAAAAATGGTTTAAATTTAAAAATACATGAAAAATTCTTATACTTGTATATTGCAGTCAGCATAATATCGACCTAAACAGAATATAATGCTCTACCTTTCACAGGAAGACAACCGTCCGACTAATTTGACGTAAGCTCCCTTGCAGATTTCCTACTACAGCTCTATCCGCGACCGCACATGCAGGCAGCCTAAACGCAGCCTTTTCTAATAGAATACTGTACACCTGAAAGTACAGCTTCGGTTTTACAGGGATATGTAGGCGTTCATAACATTTTTGGAAATAGGTTTTTGTTTCAGTACACTTGACTGGGAGTATTTTGCCATGTAGCAGTGTCTTTGTGAAATATAAGCTATACGATTCGTATATATGAAAATCATATATAATGTTTGAGAATTTAATAACCGAAAAGATAAATACTATATTACTTTGCAATTATTAAATTTGCTAACTAACATTTAATTTAATAAACGTACTACAATTTAATAAACATGTTACAATTTAATAAACATACTCTACTAACACAAATTTCAGATACAAAACTAAAGTGTAGAAATTAATTATTTCAAAAGCAAGTTGCGGAAAATTGAATGTTTTACTGTTTACATTATAGAGTCTAAAATCTTAACTCCCGCATAAAATTAAAGCGAACATTTTATGAATAAGTACGCAGCCGATTAAATAATCTGGCTTCTTCTAAGTAGCTGAATGATGAGCGGGGAAACTAAGTGCAATGCAATGATTACTATGAGTCATCCTGTTGTTAAGGCTCAGTTTCCGAGAGAATGGGATGTACTGAAGCGATTTGCATAGATTACAGATAAGATACAGCAATGGTTGCAATCCTTAATGTTCTGCAAGAATAGACAATACTTCATTCTTCCCCACATACCTTCATCTTTCAGGTTTCATTTTATTTAAATATTATTCTCTCTGTTCGTTATGGTGACATTCTCAGATTATAAAAATTTGCAAATTTTTCTCATTATCGGTGGCAAACATTTTGCCACCGATAACGAGAAATGCCAATGATTTTTGCCATACTGTTACTTTTACTAAATATTTGTCCTTGAACCCTCTATTTCTCAATATCTGTTATAGAAAAAAAGTCTGATGTAAGCAGCATATAACTTTCCCTACAAATTAAAAAAAAATTCTTATTTTTTACTTCATGATGCATTAAATTGAGTTCAATTTCAGAATATAACATGGATACTTTTCTGATATTATATCCAATTTGTAGTTTTTATTCATGTTTGTTTCATTTGGCACCTTAATGCACTTTAAAGTTTTCATCTCTTCAAAATTCTTATAAACTAAAATATCTCGAGAGCGGTTCACCTTACAGTCATGGGATTAGTCCTATTCACTGTGCTGTCAAGAATTGCATGATGAACAAGTACTTAATTAATATATTTCAACATATTTAGTCATGTATTTCACATTTTAATAATCGTAGGGCCGTTTTGCAAAACAGGTCGGTTATACTTTTCCAAATCATGCCGAAATCTAATGAGTATCAGAAAAAAACCCATGAGACTAACTACCAGATATTATGAAGTTAAGTAAAATAATGTTTTCACTACGCTGTAAAACGTCTTCATTTCCCCAATTTAAGAAACTTCAATATCTTGAGAATAGTCTATCTTAGAGTAATGGCGTTCATCTTATTATTTTCGTCGTAAAAAACTACGTATAAAACATGTATTTAATTGTAAAAAAAGGCGGGTTCTTTTTTTTAGAATCGTACCTAAATCTAACCACCAGCATCAAAGTAACATTCAAGCAACTTATCTCCCAAATTTTGTTTAATTTGGTCAATTAGTTTGTCAGCTAGCGTGGACATTTCGCAAAAAAACGCAGATTCTTTTATCCCGAAATATACCAAAACCTAATCAGCACCAGAGTAACACAGAAGTGACTTAACTATAAAATTTTATGAAAATCGGTCAATTAGTTTTTGAGTTACAGTGGAATCAAAATCTGCATATAGAGACAGATGCACAAGTTCACACACACACACACACAGACAGACGTTACTCTAAAAATAGTTTTTCGTGTTCTAGAGGTCCCAAAACGTGTAGATCCGTCAAAAACTCCAGTTGCGATTTTCGACCTGATTCCAATACTTTCCTTTTACGAGTACATTACCATCTATTACAGGGAATGTAACAAGATAATGACTGATATAAATTCAGCATCGAATTCCGGAAGAGAATCGGGGTTTGACTAAGGATTACCACGTCCGGTTCTTTTTTCATCTCGATTTTTTCATGCATTTTACGAGATTGGTTATAGATAGAGCTTAAATAATAGCTGATATAGATTTGGCATCAAATTCTGGAGGAGGTTGGGTTATTCACTAAAAAAATACACTTCCGGCTCTTTTTCAATGTCCTGTTCAAAAAATTTCCTTGAAGAATCTATTTCTCAAGATTGGCTATAAATAGAACTTAGATAATGACTGATACAACATCAAATTTAAAGGCAATGGGGAAGGAGTTCAATAAAGATTTCCGCTAAAACTTCTTTTGAAATAAATATTTCTGAAGATTGGCTTATAGATAGAGTTTAAATAATGACTGAAATGAATTCAGTATTCCAGAGGGGTTGGACGACTCACTAACGATTTCCGGTTCTGGAAATGTTATTTTCGGTTTTTCTGGAAATTCGTATGATTATACGATATAAGTGTGCAAAAGAGAATAAAAATGCTTAATAGTCCCTTAAAAAATTAAGTGCAATTCTCATTTGCAATCTTATGAAGGTTCCTTCATAAATTTATTGCTGCTATTTCACATTCACATGTAAAATCTCAAAGCAAATATTATCACTAATTTATCACAGTTCTTTATATTTTAGGATATATTTTGGAGAAAACTAGAATCTAAAGAACTTTGAGAGGGAAATCCAATAATCGATCTCAAGTTGACCAGTATGACAGTTCTACCGTCGCATCGATAATGCTTGTACATGATTAGTGCATCCTATAGTAGCGAAGTCAACTTGTAAAATATCGGTCTTGATAACTGGATGAGTAATTATTTAACCCTTTCGCATCGGCGAGGTCTTTCCCGCATAAAGAATCGTACTGAGAATCCGAAGAAGCCCGTATTAACATAAAGCTCTAGCAACAACATCCCAATCCCATCCCTCTGCTAGTATTGACAGTAAGTTATTGTGAGGTGCTCTGCTATCTTTATGTCGCAACTGAATCGCATGAACTAATGCCTTTGTATCAAAATATTTCTTCTTGCTTACAACCCATTATTGCAAGTACCGGAGGACACAATTGTAATCTGAGTACTAAAAATCATTATCTAGTAAAGAATAGTTGATTTGGTATGTACTCCATCATCTCAGATTCTACACATAACTCTAAACAGTGGGTAACAGTAAAACTAACAGCACGGAACATCAAGTTCTTGATGGTCAATGAATATAGAGGAAATGGACAAAACGTGTAAATTGAAGGCAATAAATATATGTATCAAAAAGTCGCACCATTATAAGAATCTGTAACACCGTTGATACCTGAAATGCTTGTGTAATTACGCAGTAATATTATTTCTTGAGTTCAAGTTCACTGTTGATAACGGAGGGCATTTTGTGCAGGCTGTACATTAGATTCCTGTGTATGCAAGTGGTCAGTAGGACAGAAATTCGTCAATAACCATATTGTGACAAACAAATGTCTTTTGTAGCAGTTTTATTGTCAATTCCTACTAATTAGACGATGTTCTTAAACTTTTATAGTCGGATTTTTTCATCTATCTTATTTTGTCGACTCCGTTATTAAATTTTCCTCTAGGAGCGTTGCAATCATTTTTATCGAACGGGCATGATCACTTTACTATAGATAGACCTAACGTGTACACTTATGAGCATTTCCTTACAAATTTATGAGGTGCTTAAGGACTCTCCTAGAAACACTGTGTATTCGGAAAAATGTCCTATACATTTTATATTTTTCATATGTATATCAATTTTTATATATCTGCTTTTATCGAGGCATTATAAGGAATTTGTATACACAGAAACTAATATGTTTCTAATAATACTGCTAGTATATATTACACACCAATTCAATATCATACTCGATCAAATTCCTCTAATTAGTGAACAAACAGAAACATATAAATCTCACTATTTTAATTCTGGCACGTATCTGCATTCTAATGGATTCTTCCCTGAAATTTAGAAAATTGAACTTTGCGACAATGGTAGTTTCATCGGTAATCTATGCAAATCGCATCAGTGCATTCCACTTGCTATACCAACTTTGAATCTGGGTCTTAATATAACGATGACTTTTGGATTCATTACATTGCATTTAGATTTCCACTATAATTAGGCGACTTTTAAGAAACATGTTTATTTAATGGGTAGCATGTTTATTAAATTGGTTTCTCTTTAGTTGTGTTGGCATATTCCCATCTCCGGTTTTTGACCTGATGGTACATGACAAATTAATTTTACATTTTACTCTACGAACTACCAAAATTTACTTACAGAAGGATTTTAAAGGGTTACTAAAAGTTTAATTCATTTCTCTTTTCATAAGAAATACATAGAAAAAAAAACATTTTCAAAAGAAATACATAGAAAAAAAAACATTTTCAAAAGAAATACATACGGGATTTTGTGTTCAGATTTTTTTAGAATCGCCAAATAAAGATCTTGAGGAATCGTAAAAATTCGTACCCAATATATTTATACGCGTTCAATACACTAGGGGCTCTGCTCGCTACGATCGCCAACCCCGATAAGACCTTCACGCTTTTGAAGGTATCTAATGAATTAACAATTATGAATAACCGTTAGTAATTAAATACGTATATGATATCCATGAAGGACCAAAAATACTTTTAAATAGCTATATACTTTTTTAACATCTTATATGTCGGAATAACCGAAAACCGCAAAGTCTGTTTACATTTAAAAGTAGCTTTCAATGCAGTGTTGTTGGCGTTATGTTTGTTGGTGGATTAAAAGCAAAACGGTTCTTGTAACTTGACTGTAAGCTCTACCTGCCCAGTCGTACCAACTAATTTCAATAAAATGTACTAACTGCGATGATAAATATTGGGTGATTTTAGCATTTTGGATTTTTGCATCTTATAGAAGAATTTTGACACAAAATGGCAAGTAGCAGAGTTTCAGACAATTAACTTTTGATCGTTTCAAACAATGTAGTCAGACAGGCACTAAAGTAAACGTAAAAACTCTGATAAATTTATATGGGTAATAAAACTCGATACACACATCGACCAAATTAACAGAGCACTGTGGGCATGAGCATTGCATGTGATCATGAGCCTATTTACTCATTTTATCAAAGTCAAGTTAATATACAATATAACTACAATTGAGGTAAAGTTTTTAAACAACGGCGAAGCCAGCTAAAAATAATTTCACCACACATACGTTTTAGTCTAGTCTGGAATTAAATATTTATACATCTGATGTTTTCAATGTTCTAAAAATGCAGTCCTCTGCCAACTTTAAGATGTTTCTATCAGCAACCAATCACAATGAATTTGAAAGTCGGCCCAATTATTTACATCCTTGCTTATACTGGCAATGCTAAATAAATATTATTTACTAACTAAGGCTAAGAATATTTCTAAGATTATATTGCACATTTACGGGTTCATATTAGCCTATATGTAAAATTTCAGAACTGCGCATTTCGTCGTCTATTAGCTACACAGAAACAATATTTTTCTTACACAATTTGGCAAAACTTTACTTACACACGCTTTGTTAAAACCGTGATTAATTATATTATAAGCAGTTAAATTATAAGCGATGCGACTATTGGCAAAGGAAATATAGTGAACGTATTTAATATATAAGAATGCCGGTTAGCACAAATGTGAACCATTTTTGGTCAATAAGTAATAATATTTAGCAATTTATGTAAATTTCATTAATACAGTTATAAGAAATACTTATTATCATTTATACGCGTTAAATCCCTTTAACTATAGAGAACATTTAGAAACGCATGTGTCGGCCCTCTGAGTAGGGTCCACTTCAAATATAGAATGAAATTTAATTATATAAGAAACTCATTAGATATCATATCAGATCCTAGATCAGAGCATATCAGATTCTACATCAAAGCATATTAGAATCTAGACCAGAGGGTATCAGATCCAAGATTAGAGATTGTATTATATTTAGTATCAGAGCGTTATGTTGGCAGTTGGAAGTAAATGGTTAGATACATTTCTTAAACAAGGTCGCTTGATTATGGAAACTTAGCCTGGCAGGATGATGCAGTGAATGACTAATGTCTGAATAGTAAGATTCTGTTTTATGGCAGAGTCGGTTTTATTTTAGGAGAGCTATGACAATTATATTACTGCCATGTATAAAAATTCTGAGGGACCCCGATATAGGAGAAATCAATAGTTGAACTTCACTTTGAAATCTGAGTGAGGAGAATATAAGATTTATTTAAAATATTGAAGGGAATATAATCGTACCAATAGCTCAAAATCGGTGGTTCAATTCAGGGATGTAGAAAGTTTACCAACTTGGGTAAAAGTCATCCCTCACGGGAAGGCTGTAGAAAAAACTGTGTCTTCATGTCATGAATAGTTTCACATTGCACTTAGATTTTACAATGTTGTTAATTAAAAAAGAAATATAAATTTCAGAACTAGCTACACTCTATTCCTATCACATATCTACATTCAATTGGATTCTACCCTTAAATTCAGAAAATTAAGCATTGTACGAGGCGCGTCCACAAAGTAAGTTTCCCACTCGTCCCACAGGTAGCAAACCTTATATTGCGCGAAACGACTGTGCGTACGTGATAGAGCAATGACGTAGCATGGCGCATGCACTAACGGTACTTCCCGCGTTCTCACAGTAGCATCGCTGCAGCTGTTGAAGATGAAGGCTCTTATTCCAGCTCCCGCCGACTGTGAAGTGCGGTCAGTGATAAAATTTTTAAATGCACAGAGCATAGCGCCGATCGAAATTCATCGTCAGCTGTGCTGGGTCTATGGGCCTAACGTCATGAGCCAGCAGATGGTGCGTCGCTGGTGCAGAGAATTTTCGGCAGGTCGACAAAGTGTGCATGATGAGAAGCGCAGTGGGAGGCCATCCATCATTACGGTGGAGCTTGTGCAGGAACGCATTATGCCCACATTACCCCAGAAACAAAGCAGCAGTCAATGCATTGGCGTCACAGTGGATCTCCCTGTAGGACGAAATTCAAGCAGACGGTGTCGGCGCGGAAAGTGATGTGCATGGTGTTCTGGGACAGACGGGGCGTTCTTCACGTCGAATTCCTGACCAGAGGTGAGACGGTGATTGCTGAGCGTTACTGCGAAACACTGCAGAAATTGCGACGGGCCATTCAGAACAAGCGGCGCGGGATGTTTAGTGCCGGTAGCCCGGACCTCGCTCCCAGTGATTTCCATCTTTTCCTACACCTCAAGATATTCCTGTCCGGTCAGCGTCAGCGTTTTGAGAATGACAGAGAGGCAGAGATGGTTATCACACAGTGGTTCAAATCCCAGGCGGCAGACTTCTATGACACAGGTATTCAAAAGTTGGTCCCACGGTATGACAAATATCTCAATTCCGATGGTGAATATGTTGAAAAATAGCTGAACACTTGCTGTATCTGTTACAATAAATATTTCCATGAAATTGTATTTCTTTTCTGTAAACGACCCCAGGGAAACTTACTTTGTGGACGAGCCTCGTAACAAATGCAATGTCTCATCGGTATTCTATGTAAAGTGAATTCCACGCGTGAAGACTACTCACGAAATTTGGATCTTAATCTATATAAATAAAAATGAAAATCTGTCTGTCTGTCTGTCTGTCTGTCTGTCTGTCTGTCTGTTTGTCACACCATCACGGGAGAACGGCTGAACCGAATTTGATGAAATTTTGTGGGTAGCCCAGAAATAGCCCCACTTAAAATTATATCCGTGTTTTGAGTTTCTACGACCAGTGGTTCTCGAGATATTAGTAAAAAACGAAATTTTCGTTTGTCTCATCATCACGGAAAAACGGCTGAACCGAATTTAATGAAATTTGGTGAATAGCCTTGAAATATCCCCCCATAAATTTTGTCCAAGTTTCGAGTTTCTAAGACCTGGGGTTGTCGAGATATTAATGAAGAACGGAACTTTTTCCTAGGAGTTCTACTCCCTAACTCCGTGGTTTATCCAAACGAAAAGCTTGAAAATCGTTTGAAAGTGAATTAAAATTTAATCTCTGAGTTTGATGGGAGATTTTTTGCGTTAATTAGTCACTTTCTGAAAACATGAATTGTTTGAAACATGATTTAAAGGGGAAATCTATCTCCATGGTTCATGGTTTATTTAAAACAAGCTTTTACGGAACAATGAGAAGTATAGAGAAATCAAAATCGTTATTTAATTTCGCAGTTTATGTTATAAGACATGACATATTTAACATGTTATAAGATTCTATCTTATATCATGTTATTCAGAAACGCAATTAAATTAAATCTGTCTGTTAATTTTAATAATTATTTTTTCGATTTGAATAATAAATAAATTGATATAAAAATATATTTTAGAAAAGAACGATTTGATTTTTCTTATAGCATTTTTGACTGGATAATATCAATTACGGTCTTCAGGTTTAAAAATTATTATTATTTATATTTTCGGGGATTATTGATTCAAGGATTATTGATATTTTCAAGTTATTATGCAATTATTTTATTATAACAAAAATTGTTTAAACTCATATATTGTATGTTGTACGAATCTTCTACAAATACACGTGTATATCTTTTAATCTACGAGAATATAAGTAGTACAGGTATATTGACATATGTTTTGATATATATTGGCATATATTGGAATCAATTACGACCTTCTGGTATAAAGAGTACGGATATTATTGATGTTTTCAATTTATTACGTCATCTCTTTTATTTTGGCAAATATTTTTGAGACGCATATTGTAATACGGGTAATCTTCTACTAACACATTGGCATATTTTCTGATCTGCGACAATATAATTAGTACGGGGTTGCATATATTCATTCAATTCCTATTTTTTTTCTGTAAATTTGCTTACAAAGGGGGGCAGGATGTTTTATTCTTCAGATCTGATCGTGAAGATAATTTTGCATAGTGAGAACATATATTCTTAAACTTCTCTTTAGGAGCAATAAATTTAATATTTTAACAGAATTTGCACATGATTGCGAACTTTAAGTTTCTTTAAATTATACACTCCGTACGAATAACGGGTGTGCTGTTAGTGGTTAATAAATTTTAACATTTTAGGAGGATATATCATGTTGCTCGGCATCGCAATTAAATTAAATGTGTTTGTTAATGTTTTTATTATTTTTTTTCGATTTAAATAATAAATAAATGGATAAATGGATATAAAAGTATATCTTATAAATAGACGGTTTGATTTTTCTTTTAATTATATTAATTGCTGACTGCGTACATAAATTTCATTTATTTTGGCAAAGAATTTTCAAGCTTATATCGTATTTAGCTACTAAACTCATATATTGTGTTTAGCCAATAAATTCATATAGCCGATTGTTGAAACAGAAAAAGAGTAGAGCGGGTATATCTTCTAATACAATTGTAGTGTTTTCATTTAGTATATTGAAAAGGGATAAGAATGTTTCATTCAGATCTGCAAATTCAAAGCTACGAATTTGGAGGGATATCGCTAATTTGACAACTTTTCTTAAACTTTGCCAAATTGACGGAAATGTCGCCAAATTGATATAAACGACACACAAACAGCTGCCATAAACTTTCGGGTTGGTCGTGTGGCTTGGGTCTTCTACATATCAATGAAATTTTTTTTTGTTTTGTTAGAAGAGAGTACTGAAATGATGTTTGGTTAGCATTTCTCTGTCAGACCAACCATCCTACTTAGTAATTCATTTAGCGAATTTTTAAAATGTCACCAAATTGATAAAAATGTTTTCAAATCTATAAAAGTATCTTGAAATTGATAAAATTGCGCTACATAAATGATATTAATTGTTTTTTGTTACGGGATAGTATTGTGATGATATTTCGTCAATTTGTCGCAGAGTGGAACTGTCAGTTCTACAGTCCCACTTGGCGATAAATTTGGCGATTTTTTAAAATGTCGCTAATTTGACGAAACTGTCGCCAAATGTTCCATAGAAATATAACTATTTAGACGATATTTTTTCTACCAATTTATTTGAAGCAAATGATATCATGTCGCTTAGCAACGGATTTAAATCCAATGTGTTTATGCGGCAGACGATTTTTATTAAATCCTTTCCGATTTGAATAATGAAGATATGTATATAAACTAAATTTCATTGCCATTTCATTTTGGACTGGATAATATCAATTATACTCTTCAGGTTTAAACATTATTATTATTGATATTTTCCGGAATTATTGATTCAGGGATTATTGATATTTTTAAGTTATTACGCCATTGTGTTACTGCGGCAAAAATTGCTGACACACACATATTGTACGTTGCACGAGTAATCTTCTAGGAATGCACGGGTATATCTTCTAACCTACGAGAATATAAGTAGTACAGGTATATTGGCATATATTTTGACATATATTGGCATATATATTGGAATCAAGTACAGTCTTCTGGTATGAAGATTAAGGGGATTAATTATATATTCAATTTATTACGTCGTCTGTTGTATTTTACCAAAAAACATTTGTGACTCATATTGCAAAACGGGTAATCTTCTACTAATAATCGGACATTATAAGTAGTACGTGTATATCTTCCCATATAATTTTAGCACTTTAATTTTGACATATATTGGAATAAATGACTGTCTTCAGATTTAAAGATTACGGGTTTATTGGTATTTTCAATTTATACATGTAATCTACTAATACAGGTTATATTTTCTAATATTCGCGTATATAATTAGTACGGGTCCCATACAATTTTAACGCTTTTATTTTGCATATATTGATTCAATTCCATATTTTTTTTATATTTGCTTACATAAGGGGTCCAAGATGTTTTATTCTTCAGATATGTCCATGAAGATAATTTTATATAGCGAGAACAGAGATTCTTAAACTTCTTTTTAGGAGCATTATATTAAATATTTTAACAGAATATTTTGATTAAACATGTCATTTAGTATACTATAAGAATTTGGGCATGATTATGAATTTCAAGTTTCTTTATATTATATACTCCGTACGAAGAACGGGTATGCTGCTAGTATTAGAATAAGAGAGAGTACTCATTATATTGTGCTTGGACTGTATTCTGCACGTAATTAAAGTTGTAAAAAAGGATAGTTCCGTTTTATTTCTATCATATATCTAAACTTATATTTCCCTTAAACTTAAGAAAATGATTACCACGGCAAATGGAGGTGCATCGGTAATCTATGCAAGTCGCATTAGTTCTTTCCACACGTAAAGGCTACCCATTCCACAAGAAAGAATTTGTGTCTTAATATCAGGATCACACAGATTCATTATTATGTGCTTACATTGTACTTAATTAAAATACAAATATAAGGGAATATAAAAAGAGATATATTTATTTCTATGGGAACCATATGTACTGGTGCTTAATTTGCTGGCATTTTGGTGACGGGTTATGAAGATAGATTGAAACGATAAATCACAACATTGTGTTATTTAAAGGTGCGTTATTTAAAAGTGTGGTTGTATACCCCCCAAATCTGTTACTGTAGAGAGAAAATCATAAAGCCGTGCTGTAAATGGTAAAAGCTGGTGAAATTTAATGCGAATACACAGTTTTAACTTTAATAACATTTATTTAATACTGAGAACTAATTTTTAAAGTTATCCTTTTAAGTTATAATTATTCATTCAACAAATGTATTTCGGTATAATATTTTACGCATGATTAATTAGAATAAATAATAATTGGGAAATGTTTCGTCACGGGAAATTGCAACGTATCTTAGTAATTTAGAATAAAATTAGAATTTGGAAAGTTATCAAAACATCGACCTTATAAATATAGTATCAGGTTAGAGGTACAGATACATTCATTTTTCTGGTAATGTTCTTGAAGAGTGTTGGACTCTCTTCCTTGAGGAATTTAGTAGCAGAATCATCTGCTGCTATACTGCTGTCGCAGGAATCATTTTGAAGTCTGATTCTAGTCAGGGGTGCAAGTTTTAATTATCCCTGCTTTACGGATGTATTTTTAGGTATGTGTCATTGTATAAGTACTTTCTACATCTGACTGTTTTCTGGTTCTGAAATTATATATCTCCTTCATAGTTCCATCCAGGAGTGTTGGTTCAAGACGATTAAAAAACGATCATGTAAATTCTGGTAAAGCATTTCCCTTTGATAGGTGTATCCCCTATACAGTGATTTGCCCAATTTCTATTGGTCTTTATACGCTCCTGTGAAAGATGAATTTGGCATTTTCCTGAAAAATTTATATAAAAAGCTGTCAAAACCTATGATAACTGTCTAGCAATGCATTGTCCAATATTTTGATTTCACTGTTGTTTTTTAAATTGCTCATGTAATAAGCTTCATCGCTTTCTATAAAATTCATCATATACACACTTTCATTTATTATTTGTCATCTCAATTCCTAACACTTATTTATATTCTACCAATGTCTCCCCTTCAATTTTGAGAATTAAGCACCACATCAGAGGCAGGATTTCAACGGTAATTTATGTAAATCGCGTTAATGCGGTCTGCTCCAGGTACTCGTCAGAAACTCTTGTAATCTCGGATTCTCTTCTGAAAGGATCATTTTTTCGCTCCCGAATGTGTGTGTGTGTGTGTGTATGGGGGGGATTCGACAGTATTATATGTGCAAGCATTCAGTTTTCTAGGTTACCGGCTTGTGGAGGGTATGACATATCAAAACACGTCAGACAAGTACGGTAACTTAATATTACATCAAACCCACACTCGGCTACAACCAAGAATTGAAATCGGGTCTCCTGGATTTCATTCAGACTTTATATTATCTACACTTCTCTGGCTATGTAAGGAATTACTTTAAGTGCTTTACAGTTGTATTTAAACATATCTTTCTTTGCTTGATTTTCATAGGATATATACAAATGCACTACTGATAGAATTAAAAAAAATGCTCTAAAGTCAATGAACCGTCACTGATATCTTTGCATTTCACTGGGCTCTTCCCCTAAATCAAGAAAATCGAGTACCGTCGTAATGTCAAAGTTTTATCGTTAATCTATGCAAATTGCATCAGTACATTCCATTCCAGAAGGTAACGCTCGGAATCTGGGTCTTAATAACAGGATAGTTCAGTCTTCATTACATTAAATTTCGATTTCCTCTTTCATTAGAGTACTTACTTAAAAGAAACGTGCACGTATTCCTGGGGTGTTCTTCAACAGTATCAGAAATTTTACAATTAAGATTTAAAATATGTTGATGTAAAACAATTATATAATAGTTATTCATAAAATAAGGTAATAAGGTCTGCGGCATGAATATATTATTCTTACATCAATGTAAAGGTAACCAGTAACTTATATGGACATACATTATTTCTCCATGTAATATTCATACATGCCCAGGCATTTGTTCCATCAGTGCACCAAGGCATAGATTCCAGACCTAAAGAAATCTGTATCAACGTTCTGCAGCTAAGGCTTTACACTTACAGTTTGTTGAAATTGGTTTTTTTGTTGCATATAACTTTCTAGCCAAGTGCTTCTTCAAAGGACCAAAAAAAAAGAAAATCACTAGGTGGCAAGTCGGATCTATAAGGAGAGACTTTAAGCACCTCCCAATAGAAGCGCTGTAACAGTTTGTTCGTACAGTCGGCAGTGTGGGTCTTGGCATGAAATATTCACTTTAACAAGCTGGCGGTAAATTTCAGCTGATGTTATGCCTTGAATTCGTAGAAATTTTATCACACTACCGATCTCAACATTTAACAATGTTTCCACAAGTGCTTCAATTTTTAAATGTTATTTTAACCAATGTGCCTTATATGTGCTGCCCTCTAGCGGCAAGGAAAAGAAGTCTGAGAACAGAAATTTGAGCAGTCCATACTATAGGAACATCCAATAATGAATTTCACACGTGTAACAGGCTGTGTTACCTTGTTTAATGAAATACTTTCGTATTTTACCCCAACAGAACATTTAGATATTAAAATATATTATCCATGCACTTTCAGATTGTAGTCTAAATATAATCTGTAAAATATAATAGTGAAACCGTAGAAAATAAGTTCTCATCTGTTGTTTTTATTAAATAATAATGTCTATGGTCTGGTTATCTACTGAGCTCATAACGTTACGAGAAATTTAAACATTTTGGACACTAGGCTCGTTGGTATAATAGATAAAATTACAAGGTATTTATACTTATTTATTCGGGAGTATGGTACCATTTAAGAATAAGCAAAAACAGTTTCAATATTTTAATATTTTTACTTCCCCTACATATATAGTATACTATATAGGGAAAGTATTATGACTGGGTCGAAAATTCGAATTCGACGAAAGAGCACGTTTCAAGTATTCCTGAACCCGAATAGAAGGATTTTGATGTGGTGTGTGTGTATGATATATATCACGAACGAATGGAGCGTTTCGAATGAAATTTGGTACAATTATTACGATCTGTGAATACTGGAACTCTGCTGGTTTTAAACGTGATTGAACGTTTGAAAGACCACAAAATTTTTTAATACATTTTTGAAAATATCAAAAGATCAGTACATTCAATAATGTTAAATTAATAATCATTTTATACGTAACGTATTTTATTCGTAATCATTTTATACTTAACGAATGACACAAACTTTAGAACGCTAACGTGAATCGTTCTTGAGATATTGCATGATTTTCAAATAAATGTACCTAAAATGTTACATAGGATAGTAGTGAATGTCACCAAATATGTAACACTTGGAGATAAATTTGGCGGCCTTTTCAACTAATTTGCAAACATATCGCCAACTCGGCAACTTTTTTAATATGGTGCCAAATTGAAGAAAATGTCGTCAAATTGGCAAAAATAACGCCGAATTGACGAATTAATATTTTAATGCAATGGAGTATATTGCTTAGCAGATCTAGCAAAGCATTGCAGGTGTTATAGTACCTGAGACTTTTGACAGTGGTTTACTGCCCTTCATATATAGGTCATTCTGAAATTATGTGGAAATTTGTGTCCCTGGCAGTTTTTCAAAACATTATTTAAATAAATAATCAAATATTCATTCAAATAATTGAGGAGCATCATATTAATTTATTTTAACTGGGAGGATAAAGGAGATTTAACTGGAAGGACTTTAGGATAATTATGTGGTTTTACTGTTTAAAAATTCTTCAAAACGTACTGTATGTCACCTCCATGGTATGTTCCCACGATTGTTTTTGTATAATATTGTAGCTATTTCTTCTAAAATATAATAAAAAAATTAAATAAAGTAATCAAAGTTAATTAAGAAACATTATTTTCTTCATTTTTTTGAAGAAAGGGTTGAAAAATAATAAAACAATTTTCTTGTGGACTCGTGAAGTTTAGTCCCTAGAATTATGGTCTCTTCCATGGAAAATTCTTATAATTCCACAAAAATACCCTAGAAGTCAGAAAGTCAAGAACTCGTACAGTCAGGTGAATCTACAGTTAACCATTTTGTTTGTTAGCTATTTTTTTAAGAGGTAAGCTATCATTTCCTGAAGTTTTAATTCAAAGAACTTATAAAAATGGAGAGTACTTTTATCTAATATCGCCTCCATGGCCTCATTAATTATTACAGTTTTCAAAATAACCGATAATTATCGTTATAAATTATTCTGAATTATGTATTTTCATGTTATCCGAGCAGCATGACAATGCATTGCTGTGTGCATAAGTTATGAATTTTTTAAGTTAAACCTCAAATATGTCACCTCCTTGTCAATATTACGACATGGAGGTGACACTAACCTCTATTAATATGAAATATAAGTTGATATAAAATGTTTTTTTGACCTCTGTTCGAGGTTTGTACAACTTCATAGACTTAACAGGAACACAAAAATAAAAAATAAATAATAAAACTTTAACTTTTTTTTTTCAAGAAATTTTGGTTGTCAAATTTCCACTTAATTTCAGAAATTCCTTTTTTCCAGATACCTTTATTCGACTATATTAAAATGAAGTTTTAAGGACAAATCATACAATCATCCACAACACTCATTTATATATTCTCTAATCCATTTCTAAGTAGACACTAAACATCATTTTAATTTCTTACTCTCACAAATCCCTATAATTAGAGAACAAATAGAAACACACGAATCTCTTCGCTTTCGTCCTGGCACATATTTACATTTAGCAGTATTCTTCCCCCCAATTCAGAAAATTGAGTACCGCGGTCATTGCACGTTTCTCATTGGTAATCTATGCAAATCGCATCAGTGCATTTTATACGCTAAAGCAACTCTCAGTAACAGGGTCATAATAACAGGATGATTCATATTATTCATTGCCTTGCACTTAGATATCCCCCTCTCATCATTAGGGTGCTTAAAAGAAACAAATGTGTTTTATCGTTAATGTGCTTATTCATGCGACGCTCTGTTTAATTATATCCGTAAATTTATAATTAGAATTTCTGGTTCAATAATATAAAATAAGCATTGCGCTTCTATTGCAGATTACATCATCCATTGACTGGTTTTGTGCTTATTATGCGTTAGTCAGCATGAAACAGCCGACATCTGCAATGGTGTAATGATAAAGAAGCTAGTAATAAAACAAGAAAGATCAATCATGCTTATGAAATACTTTCAAACTGAAATACAATTATAGTTAAACATCTCTAAAATGTAATACATTCATTGGTAATGTTTTTTAAATTATCACAGTGCTACAGTAATTCATAATACTAAGAAAACTTAAAACTTCACCGAGAAAGAAAATGCAAGTTAAACAAATTAAATTTTATTCAAATGTTGTCATTGAAATATAAATCGTCTGCTTCTCTACGTAAAATCAATGAATATTTCATTCATATCACTTATATTGAAGACTCCAGAGTAAATAATTTTGCGTGAAAACTTATTCAGCAATCTTATAAAACTCATCTTAAAATCTCTGGATTTGCTTACATTCTCTATGTTATATTATAGCATTAAATTTAGACTTCGTTGTAAGAATAATCAAAGTTTAGGGATCATTTAAAATTAAAAATGTTGTAATTGCGTTGGCAACGGGAAAAAAATGGATACCATATTTTTTAATAAGTCACATGATATCTTCATATATCTCATGTATGCAATTATTATTTCAATTTTTATTTAAACAACTACTAAACATATTTTGATTGAATTCTTTTACACATTTTATGTAATAATTAGAATATTTTCTAAAATTTTCGAAGTAATTTGTGAATTTTAACTTCACTTAAAAAATGTTTGAAAAATTAAGCCCCATAAGGTTCAGTGTATTTAATTATTTCAATCGGTTAAATCCGAAACTTATTGGGTGATATTATTCATTTTCCTTCCCGTATGTCTCACAAACCGCCTCAACAACATACTAAAATTTCGTTTTGATAAAGTCATTTTTACGGCAGTTATCGTGCGAACGGACAGGTGGACAGACAGAACGAACAAAGTCATAAACACTTTTCATCTGTGTTGGAAAGTGCTAATTACTGTTGATATTTAAATTAAATATTTAGTTTAATTTTAAAAAAAACTGTACAATCGCGTTGTGTTGGTCTGCAGAACCTGCCAATTGCTCTGTATTTTAGTAGAAACTCCCTTGTAACTTGTCAGCAAATTAATAGAAAAGTAGCACTAAATACAGAAGCCCTCATATGGTGGCAAATGATGTGTACACGTCATTTTTGACAAAACTATTGAGCATTTTAATTCTCTTTCGCATTCTTATTTTGTACAGTCAGACGAATTTTCCGAAATATCGGGAGCGACATCTTCAGAATCGTAAATTGAACTCCAATAAATGAAAACTTCGTAAATAATAAAAGGCCGCTACTTAAATAATACAACCCAGTTTCTAAATTGCCATATCTGTTTCAATTCAAATCACCACAAAATGCGAAATCTTTAGTTTAAAAGCAAAAAACACGGCTCCACAAACGTTGAAAGCTAAAAAAATACAGGATTTTCCCTTCAGTAGGTGTGGGTCCCATAGTCGAATAGGCATGCACAGTCGGCAGGTCGAAAAATATAAGGAAATTTGTTGCAGAATATAGAAATTTTTACAGGTTCGCTGGCTTCAAAACATGAGAAAAAATACTTATGAATTAAAAATTGTTAGAATACGAATATATAAACTCAACTTTTTATCAACTTAGAGAATTATGCCAATCTTAATTTTTCAGATGTGTCGTAAAATGTATCAGAGAACCTAAAAAATGCAAATGTCGATGTATATTTAAAGATAAAATGAAGCGATTATTTTACGGACGCAGTTCAAATATCATTGGAAAGAACGTTTTTCGTATCTTTTCGATGGTGTTAAGAAATGGAAATTCTGTGATAATATTCTGTGATGTTTGGAAATTCTGTGATAATATTCTGTGATGTTTGGAAATTCTGTGATAATATCTTTGGTCATTAAGGTATGGATTTAAGTGAATGTGGCTCAAATCATGCTAAAACACTAAATAATTGAATACTAATTCTAATTAAAAAATATCACAAAGGTGCAACTTTCTGGGTTATGATGTACTTGTGTACCAAATTCCAGGGCAGTATGACGCTTAGACTTCCCTCTACAGACAGCGCGCACACACACACATCTCCTTTTATTATGTAAGATAAATGACTATTGGCAAATTGCTGTATGTCAAAATACACCATACATGAGAGAAGGCACTACGCAAAGTATCTTTTCTCATGCATGGATACAAGCTAGCTTTCTAAAATTTGTATCATCCGTTTTTTAATGAAAAATTAAGCTAGAAATGATAGTTATGTAACATTATTGAAGGTCTTAATTTTTTCATTAGAAGTAGCTACAACTGTTTACACCTCTTCCGACACGGTGTTCCTAAAGCTATATACATCCTCTAAAGTTATATACATCATATATCCCTTTTCATTTGCTAGCAATAACGGCCAGAGTGGGTTGCACTCCTTCTTGACAGTCAATTCCCAAGTTTGCTTCCCTTGCCTAGAGAGGGAAATATTTAGTTCTGCGACAAAATGTTTCGTCACCATAGGGAAACGAACCACCAATCTATGGCTGGCCAGACTACTCTGTATTGACTTTTCTGTATTTAAGCGGACTCATAAACTTGTCATTATGATAAAATTTTAATTAACTACGAAAATAGAGTCTTTGAGAGTATTCGAGAATTGTATATAAATAACTCAAAATAAGAACAATAAAATTATTTGAAATTTGTTGAATCATGTAAGCATCAATTAATTACGGAATGGATTACATGGTGCGGTTATTATTGACTTTTAAAACCTAAAAACAACTTACTGAAGTATTTTATTCTATATAATTTTTATGAACATTAACCGTGTCATGAATTCATGCAAAGTTCATAGTTCGATAAAAAAGAAGGAAAACTGTTAACCAGATCTTTTCAAGCATCTATATTATTGTGATTATTGCCCTCTGTTGCGTGTTTTTGCATGTAAAACAGATACTTTACATTCTTAATCTTCAGTCCTAACAAAATCTGTGACCAGGAAAAGAATATATTTTAAGGAACAAGTAGCTTATTTCAAGAAACATCTCTTGGTATGCAAGAGGCAGTGGATATTTCGGGAAAGGATTTAGCTGACAGTCGTAAATGCAAGTGGCTTGTTTCAAGCAAGAATGTGACCTGAATGAAACAGAGTTGGAATAGCTTTGCTAGTTCATTCTTCTGAGCCCTTTGATTTCGTCTCGAGAAGGAAAGTAAGTGTCTGATTCATAACTGGTTTCATTGCTAAAGAACAATACTTTCAAGTGTTCAGTAGGAGACTTGAAATAGAAATGATATTCTTAAAGTGTAAAATTACAGTCCTTAAAACAAACAGATTAATAGAGATCAGACAATAAATTCCGCTTCTGCATAATTAATAAACCATAGTAAGAAAAACTCAAATTTCAATCCCATATAGAATATATTATTCTAAGCAATGTTGGAAATCCAAAATGTTAGCATATTTCTTCTAATTTATATAAGATACTTAAAACACCGAAAAAGAGACTTATATTGCCTGAATATTTAGAAAAAGTAAAAAGCTCAATATTACAAGCTGCACAATTTTTCCATATTTTATATAAACATTCAAATATGCATATTTAAAAATTGTGGCACAATGGGGGAGGGGTGTCACATTACCAAGCTTTCTTTGTCATTGCAGATATCGGCTGCTATATTCCACGATGACCTTCGCATAATCACAAAACAGCATTCTGCTATGTGCTTTTCTAAATTTTATTATCTAGGCTCCAACAGCTTTTGAATAAAGAATTTCAAATTTCTCACTACATTGTACTAATAAGTATGCCATTCACAACAAATCGATTTTCAGCAAATGAAATAAATTTATTCAGTATAATAACGAAAGATATTAAAAGTAGAAATGCCGATCGCATTGTAAAAAACAGGTTTGTGTTTTCTCTGTAGACCAAAAGAGGAAAAGTACAGGTATGAAATTTTGAACGTTTGTGTTTATTTGAAGCGTTTAGATAGATTTACAAATTATGACAATATTATATATTATGATATATTATATAGTTTCTGTCATTATCTCATTTGCTGCCTGCTTCAAATGAATATTAAAGATACGTAGTGTATGACGACGTATATCTCTACATTACATATTGCCCTAATATGTGTGTTTCTATAAAGGCATTTCCATAAGTAAAATAACAAGACCTATGGTATGAAAACATTTATTCTTAGGTCAATGTAAAGAAAGATAACAAGTAAATTACATGGACACACGTTACTTTTCTATGTAATAACCATACTTGTCCAGTCATATTTTCATCGGTATACCAATATATATCCTAGATAATATATATCCTAGTTTGGAATTTTGAATTTTATTAGGGGAGGGGGAGCTCGGGAAAGTCGTCGGAATTGTTTTGAAAAAGTTTGGCATAGGATACATTTTTAGTTGCGTATTTTGAGTTAAAATTTTTATTAGTATTAGATTTAAGGTTAATGGATTGTCTGGGCTTCGGAAATTTAGGACAACCTCTGTAGCTGGCGGGATACGTGCCACCGCAGTTAGCACAAGTGCAGGGAGTGGATTTTATCTTGAGGCATTCTATAGTTTTATGGGGGCCTGCGCATTTTACACATTTAGGGGGGAGATAGCAGGATCGGGCCGAATGGTGGAATTGTTGGCGTGAAAAACATTGGCTCGCCTGAGCCTTTCTGCGGTATCCTTCAACTTTAATTTCCATCCCTGACATATTTTTGATTTGATAGATTTCAACATTTTCCGGGAATTTTGGACACTGTACATTGAAAAGGGCATTAGGATTTCATTTCATATATTTCAAGAGTTCAGCTTTAATTAATTCTATGTCCGTAGGAACGGGGAGGCATCTGATAACTACTTTCAGTGGTTTCTCTTCATTTAACAAAAATGTACGATAATGGGCTGCAAGACATAACAGTTTGGTTGTCGGTTGCATATCGCTTTCTATCCAGGTGTCTCTTCAAAGGTCCGAAGAGATGAAAATTGAAATGTGCACAGTCAGGGCTGTAAGGTAGATATTCAGTCATCTCCCAATGGAAGAGTTAAACACTTTGCACCAAATATCCAAACCTACTTAAGTGATATGACATTATGTTTATGCACCGTAACAAACTGGCGACGAATTTTAGCTAGAATGCCTGAACTTAGCTAGAATGCTCTTTTAGCCCTGAACTTGTTGAAATCTTACACTACGTATCTCAACATTTGACCATGTTTTCACAAGTGCCCTTATTTTTAAATATTTGTTAAACAGTGTACTTGATATGTGCTGCCATCTAGTGGCAAAGAAAATAAATAAAGATCTGAGTACTCTATACTATTGGAATGCATCTAACCAATATTGTATTTTATGCATGGGGCAGGCTTTACTACATTATTTATTGAAACACCCTTTTTACCTTCCCTGCAATACATGGTAATGTATAGGGAAAGTATTGGAATCATGTCGAAAATCGCAACTCGAGTTTTCGACGGATCTACACGTTACAAGACCTCTTGAATACGAAAAAACCATTTTTAGCATGACGTCTGTGTGTCTGCTGTGTGTCTGTGTGTCTGTCTGTCTGTCTGTGCAGATTTTGTATCCGCTCTAACTAAAAAACTAATCGACCGAATTTCACAAAATTTGGTAGGTAAGTCACTTGTGGACGAGTCTGGTGCTGATTAGTTTTGGGTACGATTTGGAATAAAAGAACCCGCCTTTTTTTGCGAAATGGCCCGCAAAAGTTTGTATCCACTCTAACTGAAAAACTACTGTACCGAATTTTACAAAATTCGGTAGATGAGTCACTTGTGGTTTACCCTGGTACTGATTAGATTTTGGTACGATTCGGAAAAAAATAACCTGCCTTTTTTTGCAAAATGGCCCGCAAAAATCGTCAAAATCTAAACTAAAGAACTAGGTACACTCAAATATATCCATTAAATGCTCGTTTAATACGTAATTTTTAACGACGAAAATAATAAGACCAACCCCATTACATTAGGACTAGCCGTTCTCGAGATATTTTAGTTTTCTGTATTTTCTCTACGCCACCTTTGAAAATAATTCCGGTTACCGAATGAGAACGAAAATTGAATTAAAAGTGAAATAAATTTAATTAAAATAAAGAGAACGTTAATATAAGTCTGCAGCGAAAGTCATGTGCTGCACACATCAGATTTTTACTTTCCCTGCAATACATGGTAATGTATAGGGAAAGTATTGGAATCATGTCGAAAATCGCAACTCGAGTTTTCGACGGATCTACACGTTTCGAGACCTCTAGAATACGAAAAAACCATTTTTAGCGTGACGTCTGTGTGTGTGTCTGTCTGTGCAGATTTTGTATCCACTCTAACTTAAAAACTAATTGACCGAATTTCATAAAATTTTGTAAGTAAGTCACTTGTGCACGAATCTGGTGCTGATTAGATTTGGGTATGACTCGGGTTAAAAGAACCCGCCTTTTTTTGCGAAATGGCCACTGATATAAAATGTTTATCTATCTAGCACAAACTTATTTTCCAGTTAAAAGGTTTAAAATGAGAAAAAATTTATGCTGATTTACAGTCACCAAAATAACAGCACAAATGCGCACAAGAATATTTATTTAAAGCGATATCCGTAAAAAGCCATAAAATAGCGGTACCAGAACTGCACGTTTTGTCGTCTATTCGCAGTGCAGTGAATTCGCAGGAATTTTTTTAATATAGAGAGAAACATAAATTGGTTCTACACAATGCGATTAGCATTTTTGCTTCTATTTAATAACGTTTGCCTATTTATATTAGAAAGGTTTCAGAAGCATGAACACTTTTCATAAACATTTCCCACATAAATAGGAGAACCTTACTTAAAACGAGAGTACCCTCAATTGTTATTACTCGATGATAAAAAGTTGCATCCTTTTTTTAGTGTGTCCAAAATTTTTCACACAAAATATTTTACATGCAAAATTTTTAACTATATTTCAGACTTGAGAATAGATTTCACTAGATTTCACTAGATTTAACTATGTAGATGTAGCACAGTTATGGCGCATTAGTTTCAGTTGAGTCATTAGGTCAAAAGTATTTCAATTTCTCTGATAAAAATGAGCTCTGCTAAAAATAAGTTAATTTTGAAAAATAAAATATCTCTGTGTTTCGAATCATATTCTTTTACACATGCCTTTAAAGCACAACAGGTACTTTAAATTCTGACTACGGCAATTTAGAACAAGAAAGGGCATCGATTTCAAGGACCAAAAGTTTCCTATCTCAAGTACCCCTTTGAATATAAGAGATAGGATATTTTGAAGAGGAGGGTTGTTTGACAGTCTTTAATGGAAGTAGCTTGTTTCAAGCGAAGACGTGACCGGAATGAATTCGTTACTTCCATTTTTTGGAGTCCTTTTATTTCGTTTCACGAAGAAAAAAGGTGGTTGATTCAGTATTGGTATCAATAGTGGTCTCGGACAATAATTTCTACTGTAGAAGTAGTGGTTGTGCGAAAAGAAATAATAAAAATTGGGCACATGGAGATATTTTCAAGAATGGAATTATAAAGATTAAACTTAATATTAAGGGGATTTTTAAATATTTCCCCCAGTGCTGTAGTATGCACACCCATGGGGGACGTGAAAGAGTTTAAAGATATACGCGAACAAAGTTGTTAACATTAACTTTTTATCGAATCAAATTTAAAAAATAATCTTTATGCAAGCGGCAGATATTTAATATAAGTGCCATTTTAGCAAAACATGAGTGGTTTAGATATTCTTATAGCATAAATAATTACTTGATTTTACACAAGTTAAGCGAGTAAAATATAATTTATTTTACAATCCAAACTGATTTATATTATATGTGTGATAACCAAGAGAAAATTTTATGGGAAATTTTCGATGTTGTGAAAAGTCTCAAAATTGTAAGATAAGATTCTCGATTTTGTTATTTATATTTCCTAAAATAAAGTATTTTCTTTTAATTGCAGAAAACATATAAATTCACAAACACGTATTTAACATTGCAAATGATTTAGAGCTAATCAATTTTATTTTTGTTTATTGACTTGGCTCCATTTTGAATGATACAGGTTTCCCAAAATGAGCAAATACCTTGGCAATTTTTTATTTTTTAAAAGTAGTACTGTTTGCATTATATCCAAAAATAAAAATTTAAATTATTTTTCTAATTAACTTTAGTTAAACATATATTTTCTTTAATATTGTTAATTTATTTGTGAGTCACTTGGAAAATTCTTGGATTTTAGGATTTTTGTTATTAATCATCAAATCAGCACTAGAGAAATGGTGACCTCACCAAGCAGTATGCTTCAAGCATGTCCGATGGATAGTTTGTATTTATGGTGTTTAGGCACAGCTGCTTATGCATCGTTTATAAATTTCAAATATACCACTCAATGCGGTGAAACATTCTCTATAAATTCACATAACATTTGCATAAAGGACAGTCTTCATATCTAAATGTGCATCAATTTTATAATTTACAATAGCAACGCCCAATTTTGCCGCAATATTTCGAATCTATATTAAAATTATCCTCGGATACCAAATGTTGAGTCAGTTGGTCCAACCTTTTCTGGATTACGAGTATTAAAGTTTTGAGTTTTTAATTATAAATTTGTTTCCCAGATTTTTATTCATATTTTTTGAAATAATCCTTTTATCATGCTGAATTTTTTTTATTACGTTACTCTTAAACGATCCAGGTAAAATCTACTTAATTTTTTTTCAAAAATAATTTTAGCATACAATATGAATTATGAAATGAATATTATATTTGACAAAAATCGATTAAGAGGCACTTTTTACATGACTATGCAAATTTCCAGCTCCTTCCTCCGAGTGGATTTTTCGTTATATTTAAATTTTCCTCATTAGGATGATTTTAGGGTGAATCTATTAGTTGCGAAAAGAAATTACTAACTTGGTAAAATACATTTCAGATAAAATCTTTGAAATGTATTAACTTTACGCCTTCTTTACGCAAACTAAAATTTACCAGCTCGTAAATTTTAAAGTCGGTAACAAAGGTAGCAGAGTTAGAAATACATATTAGTAAGTAACTCGCAATCAATGTGTTCAACTTCTAACCGGATAAATTAAAAATTATGTTTTAAATACAATTTCCTAGAAATATACGGAAACAGAAGTTATAATGATGTTGATGCACCTTCCATAAGGTGTAAGGTGGTATCAGAGCATTATACTTTGGCAGAGTAAATAAATACCAAGTTTATTTTATAATAATGGAAATAATAGCTGAAAAATGCAAAGTAATTGATTCCAAAGATGTTTAAGAAATTCCCCATTCAATCTAAAAATTCGAACTTACTATTAAGACATCAAATCTGGGTGTTGCCATCGGACACATTCAAGTTTTTGAGCAATTTGATATGAAGACAGCCCCTTAAGCAAATTTTATGCATATAAATTTGTAGAGGATATTATGTCCTATAGATTGGTGTATTTTAGTTTTCTTTATAGGCATATTCTGGAATTCAAAGTATGGAAGTTGCTATGTAAATATGTTTGTTTTGGGTCAAAAATTTACTAAAATATCTTTAGATGATGGATGATGGATTCGTCTCTTTCAATATGTCAACACTTATGGGAAAAAAGTATTTAATAATATTTGCCTCCATGAACTTGTTGCATGCAGTTGAAAGTGAAATTTCATTTCAAGTCATGGACCTGAAAATCAAAAGCTAATGTGTAAAGTAAAGGGTGAATTGTAGATAAAATTTAATTAATCTGTTCTTTAAATGTATATTTGTTAAATATATTAACCAGGAAATCCAAATGAGTTTTTAATTTAAAAAAATTAGAACATTTTCATGTTTAAAAATTTTATATCCATGATAACACTATAACTGCATATAAATATTATGTAATGTTTCATATTTTTTATTCAGAACTATATTTTTTGAAATATTTCCTAATACAAACTACTTTTTAAAGTTCCCCAATTAAATTCGTATTTGCATTTTTTGTGACTCATTTTACAATCATGGTATAATCATCGAAATGGCGCGAAATGTAATGTATGGAATATTGTTGTTTAAAATGTGTTATTCATTAAGTGACATTTTTATTCATTCTTGGTAGTTATTTAGGCGTTTATTTTAGCCAAGTCCCTTAGTAACTATTCAAATACTTTTTTATCAGTACTTATATCTAGGTGACTTCCCATTATTGCATAGCTTTTATATTTAAATTGGTTTGCATTATAGCTAGTTTATAGTGACGAGTGTCGAAAGCCCAGGCCGACCGACTCATCGGAAGACTGAAAACTAGTTTAATTATAGTGATAGAAAGTTCAGTATTTAGTTAAATAAATGTATGTTAAGTAACTAAAAATTTGTAAAATTAAGAATTTTTAAAATTTTGTGCAGTAAAAATATATATTTGTGTTCATTTTACACGTCTGAAATTTATTTGAAAGCTTTCTGAGATGTTAATGATAATACGTGAATGTAACAACATAAGCATTATCGCAAGCATTTACAGAGAGACTTGTACCCTATAAAACTAGTAAAAGGATTGGCTTACCTAAAGTTTGTGACCTCATCACTTTCAGAATTTGGTTACAATGCATGGTCAAATCGACCGATTTCCATTCTATATCAAATTTACATTATAGTTACATATTTACCTCATGATCTATCCTTAATAACCATAAGAGAGCCTTTACCTCCATTTAAGACATGGAGGCAAAGGAATTAAAACTTCATATTAAGAAAACGCCTATATCGTTTAAGACAATAATTCAGGTGGCGCTGTGTAAGATAAATAGTCCTGCATTGTAAGTATTTCTATGGCAAAAGGCTTAAAATATTTTTTTAAACTAACAATTTTGTAAAAATAAATTGTTAACGCAAAGCAAATTATAACTGAAACAATAAAAATATTCCTACGTTAATAAGTATAGTAAACACATCTAAAATATATCAAATATTTCAATCAGAGACTACAGGATCTGTAAACTGAATTTGAAAAACACCATCTTAACGTACAAGAAATTTTTACATTTTAAAGCACCGTAGGACTTCAGACAGCATAATGTCCATCATCAGTGGCAATGTTAATAGGCAACGTTCACATTGCCACTGATGATGGACAATATGATGTCTGAAAGCGCTATGGCACTTGATAATGTAACAATTTCTTGTACGTCAAGATGGTGTATTTTAAATACAGTTTACAGATCTTATAGTCTTTGATTGAAAATATTTGAAATTCCTATGTATTAAAAATTATTTTACCTTTCAATTTATTTTTATCTCCATGTATTATGCACTTTATCCTAAAACTATGTAAAAATACGATTAATTATGCTCATAATTAGGGAATCCTTAAATTAAAAATAATCAAAAATACATATACTGAATACTACGCCTTTCTGTTGTGCCAACTAATAATAGCAATTACTTTACTAACACTAACGACACTTCGATATAATTATCAAAGCATTATGGCATTTTCAAGCGTTTCATCCATAGGAGTTTTATCTCCTTCTTTCTGAGTCCATGCTAGTTACACTACTAAGGACTTAGAAATGTCCTAAGGACTCTATCTAGTGTCTATAAAAATTCTAGTGTCTATAAAAGTACTATCATCTCGTATTGATAGCATGCATTTTCACCCATGCTGAAAAGCATGGTTATACCTTTAGTTCTAGATATGTTAATGTATTAAAATCAATTCTAATGTATGAAGATGAAAATGACCTTACTTTCTAAGACAAACGAATTTTTCTTATTCTTTTACATTGCTTTCTTTTGACATATCCAAGTTTGTGTGCATATTTCCGAGTCGTTCTGGTGGAATGAAGAAACTTTGAAAAAGATGTGACTTCCAATCGATACCAAATATAGAGTGAAGGATATAAAGAGTAAAATTGGATTCGGGTGTGTTTCAGGAGGATGTAAATCTTTCAATTTTCCCTTGTGTCCAAAAGCTACTTGCCGGAGTGAATTTCAATTTTTATTTTCTTTCTTCGTTCTTTTTATTTCGCTCCTGCTGAAATGGAATAAAAAGGATATAAAATTTTATACTCCAATCCATTAATGCATGAAAATGTATTACTCTCATATTCCTATTATATTCAATAGTATATTTTGTGTTACAATGTTATTTTTTATTGAGGCCCAGATATTGTGAATCATTTTTACTCTTCAGTGCGCCTATGTCAAATATAGTAGTTTGCAGTTCGCAAGTAGCATAGTAATTTCTAAAAATTGTAGTTTTTAGTTTTCCATGCGTTTATTTAATTGTTATAATATTTATTTATTATTTATTTATCAATAGATTTATGTTATAAATATATGTTTTTGCTTAGTAAAATAAATTAAATTTATCGACTATTAACACTGGAACTTTTGAACGGAAATCAAACAAGTACATGTAAAATTGTAGTAAGGTAAATAGTGTTGTGCGGATAAAAAAGTTTAAGAATAAGCCGTAAATTAACTAAAATAAACCTTTCCTGCGGTTGGTTCTAATATAAATAATTTAAACTAATTAAACATTTATGTTTAACTTCACAGCGATATAAACTAGAGTTGAAATTCTGAAGCATGTGCTTTATTTTACTTTTACTGCAGTCGTAAGTCAAAACGGAGAAACGGTTTATTTAAGGAGTTTTATTAAAATAAAAAAAGAGTTTTAGGTCCAGTCCATAGAGAATTGGACTTACAACGATAAGGTGTCAGCTCGATACTAAGTAAGAAAGCAGATGCGCTGTTATGTGCTAACAGAAATATTGATTGTTTTTTTTAACTCATATATTTTCTTTTTGCAGAAAGTCTGCAGGAATTCTACAGAAAATCTGCTGGAATTCTACGAGGAATTTGAAGAGTTCATGTTATAAAATCTATTATATTTAACACTGAAATCTGCAGAATTTGTGCACATTTTTTGCAGAATTTTCTTGCTGGACCGTTAGAAGTCAAACTTTAACAACTTTTATTTTGGGAAAAATTATTTTGTTGGCACATTTAGTTTGCTAGGATATTCTTTCCATATGAAGGCAATAAAATGTGAAGAAGAAATAGGGGAAAGAGGCAATTGGATAATTGGACAATTTGAATTACTATGGTTGATAAGTTATTGACTAGACGGATGATCGGCTCTTGACTATACATCAGATTTCCCTAAAATCTCTGGAAAAATTGTTATAAGTGTTGTCACCGTTTATATATATATATATTCATACTACTGTTTGTAATAGAGGCTATTTGACGCAGACAACGGAACTATAGTACATGGTTTTTATAAAACAATGGAACTAAATTGCATGGTTGTTATAAAGCAGAGGACTTAAACTGTACATATATATGAAGCATCAGCACATGGTTGCTCCTGAATATTGATTATGTGAAACTTGTGACAATTAACAAATGAATAAAAATAACTGAAAGTTTTATTTGAAATAAGCTTACATTTTCAACAAATACTTTTGAATGCAGATTAAAATATTAATTACACATCGTTAAGGAAAAAATTATATTGTAGATATATAACTAGAAAAAACTCCGAATATATATATGAAACAGGTGCTTTAGTATTTAATAATTTTAAATTTCAAACGATGCCAAGTTACATTCAATATTCATCAGATGTTTAGTCTACAAAATAAATAAAAATATCGAAAGTTTATGTAACAACTGTTGCTCACGTATTTATATGAAATTTGAATAGAAGAATGGGTATTCGATTTTCTGGTTTCGTTTTTCCTTTTTTTGGCGAAGCAGTGTTTCGCGATGTTATTATTTTTTTTATTTTTGACATTTTGGGGAATTTTACATTTTTACACATTCTATTTGTATAGAATAACTCAAAATAACGTTCTGTGTCTATCGGAAAATTAATGAATAAAGATTATAGTTATTTAAAGAGTTTTATAATTATGCAATTTCAATTGTTCACTTTGATATACACATAGGAAACTGAAGTGCATTTTACTTTATGTTTGAATTTAGTACATTTGAGTAGTTCTAGTGGTTTTAATATGCAAATTGTGATGTAAAAAATATGTTGTGGGCAGTACAGGATTTTATCTACATAATGCAATGACATTATTTCTTTCACAGTGAGATTAGTGTACATGATCCACCGCAGAATGCTTTTGGGATTGAATTAACATCATGCAAATTGAAATTGGACGCTTTTGACAACTCATTATTCCAAACAAAATGGCTTGTTCAAGCTGAATATGCAACTTTATCAAAATGCAAATGACGTTTAATTAATATCCCGTGAAATGAATGACGGCGAGCTTTTTGAGACTGATACGAAACTGATATTAAACGTATCTTCTCTCGGGAATGAAATTAATTTAAAATGGAAAGTGAATATGATGATAATTACTACTTTTTTAAAATTTATGTACTGTTTTCGATAAATGTATTTGAAAAATGTACAATACCTCGACAACAGTTCACTTTGGTGATCTGAAATTTATGTAAATCGTTTTTATAATAAAAATGTGCGTATAAAATGATAATGTGTGCATCATTATAATTTATTTGTCAGTATAATGGTTATTTATTCATGCTTTTTAATGTCAAATGACTCTTGAAATGATAATCTATATATTAAAAGGTCTTGATTTTTTTATGATTTTCTCAAACATTCATTCGAAAATTGGCAGTCTTTAAAGCATTTGATTGTATTTAAAATTAATCGGATTCCCGTATTCAATGGCTGTATTAATTGCTTCAGTATAATATCGAAATTCTCCATTCGTTCGTGAGTTATCGCTTCCGCAGACTCACGGACACACACACACACACTAACATGCATATACACATACAGATATTACATAAAAACCTTCGATTCGAGCTCAGGGATGCTTGAATCGTGCTCTTCATACATCACACTTTCCCTATACATTATACTAAAAGGGAAAGTAAAAAGTAAGAAGAAATATAATAAGCGCTTAGTAAATAAAATGGTACAGTTAGCGTTTCAGGTTGCAAATAGCCAAATACCCGCTGAAAATCAACGGCCTCGCAATAAGCAAGCTCTGAATAATGTAAATTTTTGAATAATTCGCGTTTCACATTTATTCGGCAAATCGAACATTTTAGTGTGACGGAACCCCTAAGGAGAATAATATTGGAAAACTTAAATTGCGCAATTCTTCCTTTCGAAAAATCTACCCGTATACCAAATTTAAGTCTCTATCTCATCCCGATGCATAATATTATATCATTTCCCCTTTCGAATGTATTTCTGTGGAGCACACCCGTAAATTAAACATTTTTGGAAAACTCCATACTTCTTGGATTTTCTATAAGATGATTGGCCCATATACCAAATATCAAGCCTCTATCACATTTGAAAGGAAGCGCGTCTCATGTATTCGGAAAATTGAACATATTGGTGTGCGGCACCCCCTAAGGTAGCATATATTGAAAATCTAAAATTGCACACTTCCTTCCTTTCAAATAATCTACCTTACACCAAATTTAAAGTTTTTATCCTATCGCGAAGCATGCTTTTTCTATCACTTTATCTTTCGAACGTTTTCTGTATAGCACACACTTAAATGAACATTTCTAAAAAACCGCATTCATCTTGGGCTTTTTTATCAAATGATTAGCCCATATACTGTATTTCAAGCCTCTATCACATTGTAAAGGAAGCGTTTTTCATTTGTTCGTCAAATCAAATATTTTAGTTAGCGACACCCCCTACAATAACAAATGTTGCAAAACTGAAATTGCACACTTTTTTCTTTTCCAAGTATTTAACCGTACACGAAATTTGAAGTCTCTATCTCATCGCGAAGCATGTTTTTCTATCATTTCAATTTTTAATGTTTTTGTGTAGAGTACCCACCCCCTTAAATGTACATTTTTGAAAAATTCTGTTTTTTATCAAATACTCTTCTGTTTTCTATCAAATGATTCGCCCATATAACAAATATCAAGTTTCCATCACGTTTTAAAAGGGGCGTTTCTCCTTTATTTCGAAAATCGAACATTTTGGTGTCCGGAACCCCTTAAAATAGAAAATATTGGAAAACTGAAATTGTACACTTTCTTCTTTCTAAACTATCTACCCGTATACAAATTTGAAATCTCTATCTCAACTCCAAACATGCTTTTTCATCAATTCAAATTTCGAACGTTTTTCTCTGAAACACCCTCTTAAACGAACATTTTTGAAAAAATACATATTCATCTTGGGTGTTTTCGTCAAATGATTAGCCCATATAACAAATTTCAAGCCTCTATCGAATTTTAAAGGAGCCGTTCCTCATTTATTCGGCAAATCGAACATTTTGGTGTGCAGCAACCCCTTAAGTGAAAATGTTGGAAATCTGAAATTGCACACTTTCTTTTTTTTGAACGATTTACCCATACACCAAATTTGAAGTCTATATCTCTTCGCAAAGCATGCTTTTCTATCATTTCACTTTCGAACGTTTTGGGGTAGGGAAACCACTCTATAAAACATTTTCGAAAAATTCTATTTATCCTGTGGGTTTTATCAAACTATCAACCCGTGTACCAAATTGCAAGTCTCTATCTACTTGGGAAGTGCCTAAAATAAGCATGACAGACGGACGGACAGACAGACAGACAGGCGGACACTTGGCAATAAGTATATAAGACTAACAGAATACCCGTCGAAAATAAAAAGTCTAGCAATAAGCAACCACTGAATAATGTAAATTTTTGAATAATTCGCGTTTTATATTTATTCGGAAAATCGAATATGTCAGTGTACAAAATCCCCTAAATAACAAAATATCGGAAAACTTACATTGCTCACTTCTTCCTTTCGAACTATTTACTCGTACACCAAAATAAAGTCTCTATCCCACCGCATACTATTCTATCATTTTCCCTTTCGAACCCTTTTCTGTGGAGCATATCCATAAACGAACACTTTTGAAAAACTCTGTTCGTCTTGGTTTTTTTATCAGATGATTGGCCCATATATCAAATATCAAGCCTGTATCACATTAAAAAAAACGTGTCTCATTTATCCGGAAAATCGAATATATTGGTTTGCGGCACCGCCTAAAGTATCAAATATTGGAAATCTGAAATTGCACACTTTCTTCATTTCAAACTATCTACCCGTACACTAAATATGAAGTTTCTATCCCATAGCGAAGCATGTTTCTCTATCACTTCACCTTTCGAAAGTTTTTCTGTGCAGCACCCCTCTTAAATGAACATTTTTAAAAAATAATATTCATTTTCGGTATTTTATCATATGATTAGCCCATATAGAAAATATCAAGCCTCTATCTCATGGTAAAGGACGTACGTTTCATTTGTTCGTCAAATCAAAAATTTTAATGAGCGGCACCTCCTACAATAGCAAATGTTGGAAAACTGAAATTACAGAATTTCTCCCTTTCTAACTATGTACCCGTATACCAAATTTGAAGTTTCCATCTCATCGCAAAGCATGCTTTTTTTATCATTGCACCTTTCGTATGTTTTTGTGTGGAGTACGCACCCCCTTGAATATATATTTTTGAAAAACTCCATTCTTCTTGGGTTTCCTATCAGATGATTCTCTACCAAATATCAAGCCTCTATCACGTTTTAAAAGGGGCGTTTCTCTTTTATTCCGAAAACCGAACATTTTGGTATGCGGCACTCCCTAATATAGAAAATATTGGAAAACTGAAATGGTACACTTTCTTCCTTCCAAACTTCCCGTATACCAAATCTGAAATCTCTATCTCTTCCCGAAGCATGCATTTTTATCAATTCACCTTTCGAACGTTCTCCTCTTAAGCGAACCTCACCCTTTTAAGCGAACTTCACCCTCTTAAGCGAACATTTTGACAAACTCTATTCATCTGGGGTGTTTTCATCAAATGATTAGCCCATATACCAAATATCAAGCCTCTATCAAATTTTATTGGAGCCGTTTCTCATTTATTCGCCAAATCGAACATTTTGGAGTGCGGCACCCCCTTAAGTTGAAAGTACTGGAAACCTGAAATTGTACACTTTCTTCCTTTCGATCGATCATACACCAAATTTGAAGTCTATCGTATTGCAAAGTATGCTTTTCTATCATTTCATATTTCGAACGTTTTGGTGCGGAGCACCCTCTCTTCAGAACATTTTCGAAAAATACGATTTTTCCAGGGGATTTTGTCGAACGATCGACCCGTATGCCAGATTGCATGCCTCTATCTATTCGGGAAGTTCCTAGAAAGCGTGACAGACAGACGGACAGACAAATGGGCAGAAAAACAGACGGATAGTTGGCAATTAGTATATATAGATACTAGATATGTAGTTAGATTGTATACTAGTAAGTTTAGGCGGTATTTTCCCATCTCGTTTTATACATGATATTTTAAATACAATTTTCATAGTTTTTCTGTTGTGCTTCTTCACATTCTCACACTCGTATAAATTCGGTGTTTTAAAATGTGGTTACGGTGTTTATTTATTTAAATATTGATCCTAGACATATATTTCCCTCTGCAAAGTTTCTTAAATCAAAATGCAGAATTTTATGAAAAAAATTCTACTGTATGGATAGTACGAGTATTTCTGTAAAATGCCCAAGCCTAAATGTTTATAAGTGCCGAGTAGAGTAAAATTTTCTATTAGTAAAATATTCCCTATGAATTAATTATACTTCAAATTAAAAAGTTCGAAATTCGTAAAAGAGAAATGATATTAATAGATAGCGATGATATTAATAAATGGATTTACTGACTTAGGTCATTCTATCATATCTCAGAGGCTTAAATTCAAGACTTTTCGAGTCAAATTTCGGTATTAAAAACATAAAAGCCTCGTTTAAAAGAACATTTTTGTGTTGATTGTTGCTTTAAACAAAGTTTTTAGTTTTATTACAATAGCAGCAGTTTGAACTGTACAGTTTGATCTGTACAGTATGAGCTGAAAGCACAAATGTAGGTATTTTAAGGAAAGATTTATGGGTACTTGTATTTTCTGAAAATTTTTATATTGGAAAAATTTCGCTATTTTTTCTGATAAATAGTTGGAACGTAAGTAAACATAAATAAGCATTAGTGGGTTACGGAAATCAGTGCAGTAAAGCTGGACCTAAACGTCCTAATATGCGCAAGCCTATGCCGGCAAAACTTAAAATGGCTAAACTGCAGAACCCAATATAGTAGCGCTACATAGTCTGACGAAAGGAAATTAAGAGAAGAAAAACAAGGAAATGTGAACATGAGAAGCAAAAAGGAAAAAATGCGTTGAATATGAATTCAAAGAAGCAATATAAAATTATACTTGGTCATGCCATACATCTCAGAAGTTTAATTTGGCTGATATAGTCTTGCGCTTATTTAGACGCTCAGTTCCAGACCTGTTGCACTGAAGAATGATATCCAAAGGACTTCTGCATCGTATGGATGCTCCTTTATTTTTTATTTGGGTTGCCCATTACATTGTAAACGCTTTCGTTATTGCAGATTGTGTGCAAAGTCACGTGTTTTACTTCACTATTTAAAATTATAAAGTTATAATATTTAAGTCGTAAGGAATATTTGTGTTCTTCATGTTACTTTTAGGTCTTCCACATCAAATTATCTTAGAATATTGAAATTGTTCTAATTTGATGACAATACTTATGTTTGAAAATGCTTATGGGTATTTTCCTATAACGTTGCCACGCGACATCAATTTAACCTCCTCCATAATCTTCTAATCAAATTACCCCAATATGCTACAATGGTTATAATTGTAAAACTATAATTTTTCTATCTGTTCATACGCAGTTTACGAAAGACAGTAGCTGACAGTAAATATTTACTAAATTACTAAATTTGGTATTATTTCGATATAAACTGCAATTTTCTATCAATATATTTGCCTCTATTTGTGTTTCTATTGTTTACATAGTTTGGAAGGAAAAACTGCTAAAGAAAATCTATCAAATGGATTGTGTGAAACTTATTATGAACATCTCATAGATAGTTTATGATAATGAACGAAAATATTTTAAAGATTACTTAATCTTTTTTAAAGACATTAATATCTGTAGACCATTCGTTCGTGACATAGCGTATTGCTAATAAAACATATAGCCCAATGAAGTGTGTGCTATAGACACGGCTCAAGGACTCAAGGGCAGGGGTTTAGAAAAGTGAGCCGGAGAGGATACCCCCCCCCCTTTGCTATACTTCTAACAAAAAGAAAAATATTAGAGAAAAAGGCATTTTATAGTTGGATAGTGTTTACGTCTAGAAAGTGCTTGGAGGGGAAAGGGGGGGGGGGGTGACGTCCGAAGTTGTGACTTTCTGGAAGTCTTCAGAAAGGGAAAGACTAAAATCTAAGTAAGCACCTAGTTGGATTAAAAAAGCGTGAGAGTTGTAGAGGGACTCGGGGACTATAAATACGAGGTTGACATCCAGACCGGTAAAAACCACTAAATGCATTAAGGCTTGATAAAAGAATGTTGGTGTTAATGAATAAAATATTTGTATTTAAAGGGGTCATGGAACTTTTAAAATGTTAAAAAAATGTGAATAGCAATATCATAACATATTCACCATTTTATTTTTTACAGACTATTCATTCTAGAACCACATTTTTTCGTTTTGGTGATAATTTTTTTTTTTTTTCAATGTGCAATTCTTCTTAAAGATAATTTAAAAAACCATTTTTTTTTCAGAGATTTGAAAACTATGAACCATTTTTCGTACAAAAAAGGGGTGCAACAGCTTGCGCGAAGCATTACTCAGAATTCTTTTTTTATCCAAAACAAATTGTTTGATATCGAAATATACTTCACGAGTAATTACTTATTGTAAACACAAATTAGTTTGTATTTAAAGTACATGATGTTACACTTAGCTTTACCAATTATTTAAAAATTTCAACAACATAGTATTTAAAAAAAAATTATAACAAGAAAATATGAGAAAAAAAGGATCACCTTATAGAGACTAATATACATTATATTTTCTGAAATTCCATGAAAAAATATTGAGAAGTTTCTTAGTTATTTTAAACATAATGTCAAAAAATTACATTGAGAGAATAAACGAATCTAACGTTGTTTCTTAATTAAAATTTACCATATATGAACTAAGATATTAAGAGCTACAACTTCAGTAATTATAGGAATATTTTCATGCGAAATATTTTAAAACTAAAATATATCCTCGGCGTTATCCGGATTTTACTATGCAAACCTCTGCTAAAAATTACATCTGAACTCACATAGAATTTTCAAAAATCAAAGAACTCTTTAACAATACTTATAAAAGTATACATTTAATACGGCTACGTAAGCACACGCGTCTCTGCTCTCCACCATTTAAATCTACGTAATACGCCCTAAATAAGGCCATAAACACGCCTTAGCCCAAAGTGCAATGGTCCAGTACTTTTTGAGCCCGGCTCTGGATATATCAACCTTTATGCTTACAAAGACTGCGCATTACGACGTAAATACGCTTTTCGCTCTCTATGCGGGCGTAAAAAGCCTAAATTAGTTCATTTGATACGCCCTAAATAAGGTAATTTAATACACACTAAATAAGCGCATGGGTACGCATGAAAATGTGGGGAAATTACCTTTAGGGATCCAAATATTGTAGCTACAGAATCTGCAGTACGCTGCAGATTCTGTAGCTTGCATTTCTGTAAAGTAACAACTTTAGAGAAAGTCAAAACTTCCATCTTTCCAAAGGTCACATGATTGTAAAAACACACTTCGGAAAGGTAGACGCTTTTCTACAGCGTATGGCGCGGAAGACCACTTTTTCTCACTACAATCACCTCGTTATTTATCCTGAAGTTTAGCGATGCACAAATACTTGAAGAAAATCATAATTAATGTACTTACGATCTCAGAATCATCATGTTATGGAGCCATGTGTAATATTCCAAGAAATAACTGTTAAATTATGACGTTCAGATTGTCTCTCAATTTTGTATACCATAGTTATAAAATCGAAAAGTCTTTAAAATACGACACACACACACATATGTATATATATACTTATTGCCATAAAAATTTGCGCACCAGGAAGTAATTGTTTTTTTTAAATGGCCAGGCACTTTGACCTTCGTCATTCGCCTTTATTACAGCGGCCAGAGTGTGAACCATTTAGCCGCCTATTGACGTTGCCCCAGACGTATCAGAGGGGGCGGATCACTTTGCGCCCACAACACAAACATCCATGACTTACGTGGGGCTCGAACCCACAACGTGGCGGTCGAGCGATTTCTACGAAAACGCTTGCCTTAACCACTCGACAACCACGTCGACTCCAGGAAGTAATTGTGGGATCGCCACAAAACTTGGCATGAAGGTACGTGTCAGGCAGATATGCAAATGATTAGAAATACAGAGTGATTGCACATTGCGTAATAGCACCAGAGGGCGTTAAACTTCGTTCTCCCTGGGGCAGGGAAACGTACGCAGAGGTTTTCTGCCTGTACTTAATTTATTACAAAGGAACGCTTTTTCATTAGGGATGCCCTTACGCCGCCATTGAAGATAATATGATCAGCTGTCAGAGTTCGAGAGGTGCATAATCATGATGATCGGTCAGCTCGGCCAGTAGCTTGCCATTCTGATTAGTAGCCTTCTGATTTTACTGTTGGGAGCCAAGTTGGGTAAAGTAGCCACTGCAGAAGGGGATCCATCGCATCCTCGAAACAGCTGTATGCTGCATTATTATTTTATTTGTGCTTAAATACATTCTTCATATATTTTGCATAAAGTGTTTTTTACTTATTGAATAATTTGTACTCTCATCCAAAAAAAAAAAAAAAAAAAAAAAAATGAATGAAGCACAGTAATTAGGATAATTTTTATAACTTGATTTGTGATTTAACCCTTACGTTCGGCATTTGGTAATGCTGAGTTGACGAATTCCTCTAGAAATGGTTCGTAGAAGGCCTAAGTCGAATTCCGAGTGCAGCTACTTAGTTTCCGGCGGCGGTTGGAACTAATTTCCGGAACCCGATTACTTCCATTGATGATGCCGATTCAGCTTGAATCTGTGCTTTCCAAAATCCAATTGATTTATGCGAAAGGACTTATGTTGTTTGCCGTTTCTTACACCAGGTATTTTCATGCATGCGAAAAATAATTTATTCATATCTTTTTCACAAACGTTGCAATCCGTAATCGGATTTGGGTAATCGGAATAGAATGGGATTTATTTTGTTATGGAGTAAAGAAATAAATCTTCTAGAAAGGTACTTTCGGATAAAATAATTAGATTTTTGTGTATTAAATAGAAATTTTTGGTGCTTGATAAATAAATAATGATTAGTTTTCACTTTATGAGGTTATAAAATAATTTTCTTTTACACAAATTAAATGGATAATATTTCAAAAATTCGTAATATATATCTTACGGTTAAAGTAAAAAATCCCGTTAGTATTAATAACAAGAAAGATCAATCATGCATAAGCATTGATTATGAAACACTTTCCAACTGAAATGTAATTTCATTTAAAAATTTCTAAAATGTGATACATTCAGTGGTGATATCTTTTACATTATCACAGTACTACAGTAATTTATTATACTTAAATATTTAAAACTGTATCGAAATATAAATCATCTGATTCTTTATGCAAAATCAATGAATATTTCATTCTTATAACTTGTATTCCAGACTCCAGAGCTAAATAATTTTGTGTGAGAAAAATTTAGCAATTCTTATGTAATTCATCTTACAATCGCTTGAGATATTTGCATTCTGCATATGTTAAAATTAGGCTTCGTTGAAGAAATAATAAAAGTGTAGGGATCATTTAAAATCACAACTATTGTAATTGCATAGGCACGAAATTTAGATACACAGATAATACACAGATAATATATGTGTGTATGTGTATGTACTCAAAGTATTGGAATCGTGCCGAAGATCGGAACTCGAATTTTCAAAGGATCTACACGTTTTGGGACTTCTAGAACACGAAAAAACTATTTTTAGGAAGACGTTTGTGTGTGTAAGGGTGTATCTGTGTATGTTTTTGTGTGTCTGTGTGGATATTACACCCATTCTAATTGAAAAACTAATGGACCGAATTTCATACAATTTGGCAGGTATGTTTTTTGGGGGAAATCCTGATGTTCATTAGATTATAGTACGATTCGTAATAAAAGAATCTGCCTTCTTTGCGAAATGGCCGCAGAAATTGCCTTTATCCACTCTAGCTAAAAACTAATGGAACAAATTTAACAAAATTTAATGTATAATATTTCAATGGCCAACAAGTGATTTATATACCAAATTTAACAAAATTTTGTATATAAATCATTTGTAGGTTATTCTAGTACGATTCGAGAAAAAGGAACGGGCTATTTTTGCGAAATGGCCCGCAAAAATCGTTATATATAAAAATAAAAAACTCCGTGTGCTCAATTATATCAATTAAATTTCTATTTCATACGTGATTTTTGACAACAAAAAGAATAAGACTAACCCCATTACTCTAGGACTAGCCGTTCTTTAGATATTCTAGTTTTTTCGCGTTTTCGCTACGCCACCTTTGACAATAAGTCCAGCTATCAAATGAGAACCAAATTTAAGTTTAACGTGTAAATTCAATGTCATTTAAAATACTTATGGTTGTTATTTTGTGCAGATAAACTCAAATTATTATTGAATAAATAAAGAGAACGAATATGAGTCTGCAGGGAAAGACATGTGCTGTCCACGTCAGAATTTTTAACAATATTACAATAATGATTTATAGAACTGAACGGGGATTATTTTCAGGCCATTTCGAAAAAAATGTATGATCTATATTTAAAGATCCATCAAATTTTTGTCGAATAAAATGTTCAACAAATTTAAGCTGTGTACCAAATTTTAACTCTCTAGGACATAGGAAAGTGCATTAAAAATGCCATCAAATAAGTATATCATGAAGAGTTATATAAAATTTAAAAAAAATGAAAAATTGTTATCTACCAAATTTATTTTAAAATGTGAAGCCTCTCCCATATGCAAAACGTTTAAACAAATAGAAAGATATTTATTATATAATATATCTCTCTTTTCTTTCTGGAAGATATCCCAAAGTCAGAATTTAATTGAATTTGTTTTTTCCCCTATATTAAATAATTTTTAATTAAAAACCTACTTAACATATTTTACTGAATTTTTTTGTATATATTTTATGGGATAATGTGAATGTTTCCTAAAAATGTCGAAGCAATTCGTGAATTTTAAATTTTCTTAAAAAATGTTTGAAAAATTAGGTCCCATAGGGTTCAATGAATTTCATTTTTTCAACCCGGGTTCAATAAAAAACTAATTGGGTGATGTTATTTATTTATATTCCCATAGGTCCTACAGACCGTCTGAACCACATACTAAAATTTCATTTTGATAAAGTCATTTTTACGGCCGTTATCGTGCTAACGGAGAGACAGACAGACAGAATGAACAAAGTCATAAACACTTTCAACTTTTGTTGTAAAGTGTTAATAACCGGTTATTATTAATAATAACCATGTCTTTTGGTAAATGTGATAAATATTGCATATTAATCACATTTACTTGTAAATATTAATAATTAGCCATGAAGTTTGGCCATTGTGATTAATTAAGCATAATTTATTGAAACCCCAACTGTAACGTAATTTTTAACACTTTACAACAACGCTGAAAAGTGTTTATGACTTTGTTCATTCTGTCTGTCGGTCTGTCTGTCTGTCTGTCTGCCTGTCTGTCTGTCTGTCCGTTAGCACGATAACTGCCGTAAAAATGACTTAATCAAAATGAAATTTTAGTATGTTGTTCAGACGGTCTGTAGAACCTATGGGAATATAAATGAAAAATATCACCCAATTATTTTTGGATTGAACCCGGGTCGAAAAAATGAAATACATTGAGCCCTATGGGACCCAATTTTTCAAACATTTTTTAAGCGGATTTAAAATTCACAAATTGCTTCGAAAATTTTAGGTAATATTCAAATTGTTCCATAAAATATATAGGGAAATATATTCAGTAGTTTTTTAAATAAAAATTAAAATAATAATTACACCTCTTATATGAAACGATCACGTGACCATGATATTAAACGATCACATGACCCACTTTAAAATGATATATGGCATCCATCTTGTTTCAAAATCGTGATGTTTTTAAGTTCTTTTTAATTCTTATTGCGTGTTGTATCCGTCCTAAAACTACTTTATTTTTGCTTAAATTCTGTGCATCTACATACTGAAACAACGCAATGACAATATATATATTAGATTTAAATGCTCATCTAAATTTGATTATTTCTACAACTAAGCCTATTTTTCACCTATGTAAAATGTAAACAGCAAAATATATAGAATGAGTTGTATTAGAATTCCTGTATTTTTTTAACACAAAATAATTTAGTCTATGGAGTCTGCATGGCTGATATGAATGAAATATTAATTGATTTCATAAAGAGAAGGACGATTTTTTTCGATGAAGTTTCAAGCATAGAGTTTAATTTTTTGTAGCTCCATGGTCTTAAACAAAATGTTTAAATAAAATAAATTATTATAGTATTGTGATGAATGAAATGAAAGTTATGAATGAAATCCTGTTTTTATAGAGAGATCTAGGCGTGTTATTTTTTGTATGACGTCATTTGAATTAATTCCAGTTGTTTTCGATGAAGTTTTCAAATATAATAAATTATCGTAGTATTATGATAATTCTAAAACTATTACCGAGGAATGTATAACATTTTAGAGATGTTTAAACTAGGCAATTTATATTTCAATGCCGTCATTTGAATGAAGTTCATTTTTTTTGACGAATGTTTAAGTTTTCAAATATAATAAATTAATGCAGTATTGTGATAAGTTTCAAAATATTACCGAGGAATGTATTGCATTTTAGACTTGTTGAAATAAAATTGCATTGAAGTTGGAAAGTGTTTCATAATCAATGCTTTAAGCATGATTGGTCTTTCTTGTTATGTCATGCGATAGGAAGTGTTTGAAATTACATACATTAACAGTTTAGTTAGCAATGAAATTGGCTAATGTGGAAAATGTTTTATAATAATGATTTCTGTTATTTATTAGATACATTCACTATTTATTACAACAAAGGAATTAAATTTCACACAAACACCTTTAGGCGACAAAAAATTGTAAACAAATTACATTACAAATACAATAAATGGAAATTTCAAGCTAAAGGCGTTGAAAATTATTACATTGACCAAACTTCATTGGTAATTATTAATAACAACCGTTTCATGTGATAAATTCTCATAAATTATTCACTTTAACCGGTTTATCTGGTTAGTATTGATAATAGCCGGTTATTATTAATAATAACCGATTAATCGCATTGACCGTAATATATACACGGGTCGACAACTTGCACACGGGTCGTAAAAATGCTTTTTTCACAAATTATCCAAATCTGTAAAATAAACTACTGACTGACTGAGTGAGGGTGGGATGTATCAAAATTATCGCGAACTTCCACTATAGCTAGAATTTTTCTTTTGGCGTCATTTGATGAGCCTTAGCTTCAAAACTCAGAGGAAAATCTAATATTCCAAAATTCAAACAGGGGACAATGTGAAAGGGTAATAAAAATGTCAAAATTAATGTAAAAATGCTTTTGCAGAAATTATCTAAATCTATAAAATACTTTTTGGACTGACTGACTGATTGAGAGAGGGTGGAATGTATCAAAATTATCGAGCACTTGCACTATAGCTAGATTCTTGCTTTTGGTGTCATTTGATCAGTCTTAGCTCTGAGACCCAGAGAAAAATCTAATATTTCGAATATTCAATCAGGAAACGATGCTAAGGGGTAATAAAAATATCTAAATCACTTAGCACTTCCACACTAGCTAGAACCTTTTGGTCGCCGACTCAGCTTCAAAATCAACAGAAAAATCAAAAATTTCAAAAATGCGAATTCGGAGTTACGACATGAAAGGATTTATAGTACTTTACCCCTCAAAAGTAATAAAAAATATGATACCCTTTCGCAGCCAACAATTAAAACTGGAAAAAAAATTATAACACAATATAATCTTTTTATTTGTTAAAAGCCTTTTCACAATAATTAAATAATTACTTTCCCTATATAGTATACTAAAATGTATGGTGATGGGGTCGAAAATTCAAATTGTTTTTGTCGGCAGAGCACGTTTCAAGCATTTCCGAACTCGAATTGAACGTTTTTGTGGGTATGTATGTGCGTGATAGAACCACATTTAGTAGACATATTACAATCAGGAACCTTATTGATTCGAAACTTCGAATAAATCAATTTTAAATTTTCGAATTAATTTTAAAATAAATCAATCGTTAAAACATCTGAATCTTCAATAGTGTTACGTAGAAAATCATTTGTTACGTAATATTTTACTAGAAAACAAATGACATAAACTGTAGAATTCTAGCACATTCTCAAGATATTGAACCTATAAAATAGTACTAACTATCGTAAATCATGTTCACTTTTAATATGCAATATTATGGGACAATATTGTTAACATCATTCTCGTAGATCTAGCTCGTTCTATTCTAATATATATATATATAAATATAATATATATATATATATATTGCCTATTCTCATTTTTGCAGTTTTTATTTTTATTTTTATTTATATTTATATACTTTTAATTGTGATTTTTGTATCCTAATATTCTTCTCATCCCCCTTTCCATTGTAGTGATATGTTACCTTCTATCTTTATCCTTAGTCTTGGTCTATAGTTACTCATTTGTAACAGATATGCTTTGTTCTGTCCAACCGATGATATCCCAATGGAGATACTGGGATGGAATTGCAAGCAATAATTGTCGAATTAGACTCTACAACCTACAATAATGCATATAAATGTATTCATAAACCAAAATAAAATGTCCAGTAAGATTTTCATTTACATATTTTAATGTATCAGCCGTAAATGTATCAGCTATGGCTATTGGATCCTACCTAATGTAATATAAAATGTCTGTTTGTCTGTTTATTTATCTGCTTGTCTGTTTGTCTGTAGCCTAAATCCTACGTGACTCATTGCTAAGAAATTTAATAGAGTGATACTTAGGTCAGGTTGCAAGATATCTAGGAGCGCTATTTTAAAATTTGAAATAGTTTTTTAGTTATCTCATGCTGAAGTACAATTTTGAACAATTTTCCCAGAAATCGAATCCTTAAGAATCAAAAGTACAACTGCAGAATTTGCATCTTGAAACCATTGGAAATATTGAAGAAGAATCTGTAGGACAATTCTTTCATACTAAGCATTTTCTTTTAGAAAATTAATCGAAATATTCGTAATTTACACAATTCTATTTTCATATTGTTGCACTAGAATAAATCGAGCCCTCTAGTGCCAGAAATATTCCAATATGATTTCGTAGTGAAAACATAGTGAAAAATACAATATGTAGAATATTCTTTTCTAATTTTTGTCTCTAAAATTCCCATTGTTCAGTAATAATATATAATTACATCTTAAGCTATGTTTAAAAATTTTTATGTATTATTTTAAGCAGTGATTTATCTACTTTTGAATAAATATTGGCTAAATCTTGATAAAATAATATTGGCTATATCTTCGTAACCAATATTTGTTATATCTTGGCAAGCCAATATTAACGGTATCTGAGCGTACCAATAATAGGTGTCAAGATATATCCATTATTGGAAAATTGCTTACATCCCAATAATGGCATGCTACAGGAGTAAAATTTTGTCCACATATACTTATTCTTTGGAAAATTTATCATTTCACTTCCATGGCAAGAACGATACTATTCTTGTGGTTGCGATTTGCAACGCTTGTGAAAAAGATTGTGATAAAAAAAAAATTGCACGCACATAAATAAACGGCAAGAGAAATTCTAGATAACAGAATTCATCCGAAATAAATCAATTGAATTTCTGAGCTCTCAGTTTTAAGCTGAATCGGCATCTTCAATGCATGTTATCGGTTACCGGAAATTAGTTCCAACCGTTGCCGGAAACCATGTGGCTCGGATAGGAATTGGGTTGCAGGCTTTCTACGAGCTGTTTAGAAGGGAATCTAAACGCTCAGCATCACTAAATACAGGGGTGAAAAAAAGGGGTAAAAATCGTCTGTCACTCAATTCGTTTATTCTCCCCACAGAGCTAACTCGACAATAGATGGTTGTAGGGCGAGGGGCAACATCTTCTAAATAAGCAAATAGCTATGCTTGAACCCCATAATACTAGCATAACGATTGGATTGTCTTGTGTTTATGATATATAATTTTTAAATGCGCGGCCTTCCTTATGAGATGTTGGTTGGGGTCACAACACCCTCCTAACTCCGGAACCCATCTGAGCCCATTAAAGTTGAGAGAAATTATATTTGCAAAACTGGAAAAAAAAAATATTTGGCTACCCGCCCTCCCCTCAGTTTTTTTCTGGCAATGCTACTGATTAACATAGAGGCATAGAGAAAACTGCATGGAGAAGATTGCATCCGCTGAGCAATATATAGTCCTAGTATTAAATGATAGTAATATTTAAACAAGAAAGATCAATCATGCATAAATCATTGATTATGAAACACCTTCAAACTACAGCAATTTTATTTAAACATCTTTAAAATGCGATACATTCAGTGATAATATTTTTTAAGTTATCACAATACTACAATAATTATATTTGAAAACTTCATCGAAAAAAAATTCATTTTATTCAAATGACGTTATTGAAATATAAATTGCCTGGCTCTCTATGAAAAAGCAGTAAAAATTTCATTCTCAAACATTTATTCAATTCCTTTCATTCATCACAATGCTACAATAATTTATTTTACTTAAAACTTAAAACCATGAAGTTTAAAAGTATTTTAACTCCGTGCTTAAAACTTCACCGAAAAAACTTCACCTATAAAATCGTCTGTTCTCTATGTAAAACCAATGACTGTTTCATTCATATCAACTATACATATTGCAGACTCCAGCGCTAAATAATTTTGCGTTAAAGAAATTCAGGAATTCTTATACAACTCATCTTACAGCTTGATGTGTTTACAATCTCCAGAAGTGAAAATTAGGCTTCGCTGTAGAAATAATCAAAGTTTGATGATCATTTAAAATCAAATATATTGTAATTGCGTTGTTTCAGAACATTAATGCACAGAAATTAGGCAAACACAAGGCGGTTTTAGGGCGGATACAACACCAAATATAAATTAAAAAGAACTTCAAAAATCACGATTTTGATACAAGATGGATGCCATATTTTATTTAGAAGTGGGTCACTTGATTTTTTCATATAATGGTCACGTTATCTCTTCATATAATGGGTGTTATTATTATTTTAATTTTTATTTCAAAAACTACTGAATATATTTTTCTGAAATTTTTTTTATATATTTTATGTGATAATTTGAATATTTCTTAAAACTTTATGTCATTTCTTCAACTCAGGTTCAATCTAAAACTGATTGGGTGATATTATTCATTTATATTCCCATAGATCCACCGGACCTGTCTGAACAACATACTAAAATTTCATTTTGATAAAGTCATTTTTACGGCAGTTATCGTGTTAACGGATAGACAGACAGACAGACAAAGTCATAAACACTTTCAACTATGTTGTAACGTGTTAAAAATAAACTTTACTGTGCCAAACTGATATCTTCAGTTCAAATCAATTGATTCCTAAAATTCAAATTCGTAAATTTACTCTTATTTTTTTCGCATTTCAATTTCTAAAGCTTGCATTTTTAAAGACTTTAAATTGCAATATTTCCATTATTAATATAAATTACGAGTAAATAAACACAACAGAGTTATAAACGTATAGCTTTGGAGTATATACATCACAACGTAAGAAATTATGTTAATTATATTTCGATATATATCTATATTTGTTAGAGGCAAGAATTTTGCCATGCAATCGATTTTATTAAAGAGTCTATATGACTAATATGGATTCAATATTACATGTTAGAGGAGGGGATCACTAAGTATTTTAGTACATCCGTTTTTTTTCCACTTCCGATTCAAAAATTGTCATTTTCCTTAAAATATCTATTTCTTAACATGTGCTATAGATAGAGCTAAGATGATAACTCATATGGATTCAGCATCAAATTGTGGAGGTTGTAAGGTGGCTCATCAAAGAGTTTCTATTTTTCCGCTTCTAGTAGAAAATTTTTCCTTGAAATATTTCTTTCTTCGAGTTGGCTACAGTTGGAGCATAGATGATGATATACAGATTCACCATCCAATTACAGAAGGAATTGAGGGGTTCACCAAGGATTTAATTTTTTTTAAAGTTTTTTTTAATTCGTATAATTGTACGAAATAAGTATCCAAAAGTGTATAAAAACAATTAACATTTCCATATAAAATAAAGTGCCCATTCCACTTGCCACCGTATGGAGGCTCTTTCATTAATTTCTTGTTTGATATGTGTTTTCTCTAAGTCAAGAAATATACTAACTTTTCTTTAAAACTAATGTATTACATTCAATATTCTTATGGGCATTTGTCTAGATTAATTTGTAATCTAGACAAATTTTTACATAATTGTGTAGAAAGCCTTACTGTACCACTTTCTAAATATGTTTAACTGTAATGTATGGTCAACATTTTACAATGTAATTAAATGCTATGCACATATTGGCCATAGGATATATTTTACAATTTATTGTATCTTTTAACTTTCATGATAGAATATGGTCAAATAAAATTTAAAGAACATGTACAACGGATTATTTATACAGTTATTTTGAATTTGTGAATAAATAATTTCTTAACTGGTTACAATAACTGGTATTTCAATGCTGAAATGGATTTTTGTCGTCGCACATGCTCTTTTGATTTGCATTATTGAATTAATATTAATTTTATCTATAATGCAATACTATCACTTCCTAGATATTAGGTAAATTAGAAAAAGTTTTATATTTTGCTTTGTATCATTGAATGAGAATACTAAATCAGAATTACCTGCTTTTGAATACGACTTATAAAAACTTGATTATTGCAAGCACAAATTTTGCAATACCATTGTTTTTACTAAAACAATTTGAAGCATTTATTTGTCAGGATCTTATGTAGACAGAGCTTAGATGATGACTGATGATTCCATAGGAGTTATAGATGTTCACTAAGGATTTCCACTTCCGTTACTTTTTTCAATTCGGGATCAACAATTTTATTTTCTTTGAAACACTTATTTTTCAAAATTGGCAATAAATATAGCTTAAATGATAATTGATATGCATTCAGCATAATATTTTGGAGGAAGCAGGTTATTTCACTATGAAATTTTCCCACATCCGGTTCAGAAATTTTCCTTGAATCACTTATTTATCAATACTGGTAATAGCTAAAGCTGAGACTATTACAGGCATCGATTCAGCATTAAGTTCCTTAGTGGGTTGGGGAATTTATTAAGGATTCCAATTCCAGGTTCTTTTTCACTTCCAGCTCGAAAATGTTCTTTGAAATATATATTTTTTAGAGTTGGCTATGGATACTGCATATGTGATAACAGATATGATTTCATCATTTAAATCTGTTCTGGTCTGAGGATCTCACTAAAGATTTTCACAACCGGTTCTAGAGGTGTCACTTTCGATTAAAAAGTTACATTTTTCTAATAATATCCATTTCTTTTGTTTGTTTATAGATATAGTTTAGATGATGATTGATATGGATTTAGCACTGAATTTGCCGAGGGTATGCGTTTCATGAAAAGTTTTCACTTCCAGTTCTGGAGATGGCATTACCGGTTTTTCCAAAAATTCGTATTTCTGTAGGAAATTTTCACGTTACTGAACACATTTTTCGTATAACTGTAAGAAAAAGGGTTGCCAAAGTATATAATCACTTAATAACTCTGTCGAAACTGAAGTGTACACATAACTTGCCACCATAGGACGGTTTTCTCATAAATTTTTTGCGTTTGATACGAACACTATAAATAACACAGGAAAGATGTTAAAAAGGAAAGATAAACTATAAAAAATAATAAACTATATAAAAGTTAAACTAAACTATATAAAGTTAAACTAAACTATATAAAAGTTAAAATAAACTATATAAAATTTAAACAGGAAAGATAAACTATAAAAAATATTTAAAATATTGAAATACTAGTGCCGCTAACGATATAGAAATCTGCACACTCTCGACCGTAACCTTATTTTTCTACACTGTAAAACATTTTGCAACCTTTGCTCATTTTTTCAGTTACTTTGTTGATAATTTCGGCAAGCTCCTAAGAAAAGCCACAATTACAGGTGTTAATGAAAATTTCGGCTTCATTTCTGATATATTCAGCTAATTATCGTCTGCAGAAGCGTTATTCTTGTATATATATTATAAATAACGGTAATATCCATATATCAAATTAAAAACAGCAATTACACTAAAATGGCGCGTAGTAGCTGCTCATGGAAGAGGATTTAAATATCTCTCCAAAACGGAAAAATAAGATTCGAAAGCAAAGTACCGGTGGGGGGGTTATAAAAAGAATACATATGCATCAATCTAAAGAGTGAAATTTAGATTGATACATATGTATTCTTTTTATATAAATGTACCGGCCTCCGGGAGTGTTGTCGCGACATAAAACTTGCTTTTACCAGAGTGGGGGGTCACACACCCCCCCGGCCATCTTTTGGTACTTTGCTTTCAAATCTTATTTTTCCTTTTTGGACATATATATATATATATATATATATATATATATATACATATATATATATATACATATATATATATATATATATATATATATATATATATATATACATATATATATATATATATATATATATATATATATATATATGTATATATATATATATATATATATATATATATATATATATATATATATACATATATATATATATCATGTTTCAAACATGTCATTTTTCAAACATGTAAAAAAGACCTACGCAGCATAACGCACTTTCTGAGGAGAAATTTTGAGTCCAAGTAATTTTATTAAAATTTCCTTTCTGCTTATTCCTATTCAAAATTTAATCTCCTTTATGGCAGTGATTTTTATCTGAATATAGCTCTAAATATGTATTCTTCCACTTAAGTATGTTTCTTCCATCTCATTCTCATTTAATTGCAATTAAAAATGTTTCGTGAAATCAATATGCCAAAGAAATTTAAAGTTGAAAACTTTCTTTACTTATATTTACAGTTTCTATATCAAGTATTACTACTAACTTTACTTGAGAAGCTATTTTATCTTTTCTAATTAGTCAGTCAATCAGTTAACGTTTTCCAAGTAAACTTCAGATTTAGTTTGAAACTCAAATTCCAGTCTTTATACTTAAGACTTGCAAGGATTCCAAGTAGGGCAATTTATAAATTTGTAAAGGAAACTTTTATGCATTCCTTTACGCTAAAGTTATAAAAACAATTCGATTGTTTATTACATTCAGTATTTCTTAGAATTAAAAAAATGCTACTTTAATTCTCTCTTCCCTTGGATATAGTTCTAAGTAGAGTTACATTAGTTTTGGGTCACCTTATCTTCATTTAAAAAAAATAATAAATGTTTAATAATAAATTAATACGCTATTGAAATTCAAAGTTTCAAGAAAACAGTTCATTGAATTTTCTTTAATCTTAAACACATATTTAGAATTTCTATACCACAGATTAATATCAACTTTACTTCAGGAGCTATTTCATTGTCCTTAATTTGTCTATCAATTAGCAAACATTTTGAACGGAAGTTTTCTAAGTAAACTTTAGATTAGTTTGAAACTCAAATTCCTTTCTTTATATTAAGGTTTTGCGAGGATTCAATATAGCGCAATTTAGAAATTTGCAAAGGAAGTTTTATGTATTCAATTAGACTAAATTTATAAAATCAATTTGATTGTTGATTGCATTCAGTATTTGCTTAAATAAGAAATACAATTGGATGCCTGCCTACGATACGTCTGTACAAAGTTATATTTCCTGAAATTTTTTTTTTAACAAATTCGATTCAAACAACAATGTTAATTCAATTTAGGGATATACTTTATTGGTTAAAACACTTTTTTCTAATGGTCAAACACTCGATAATTATTCATTTGCCTATACAGATCCCTCTCTATAGGCAAACACATTTGCTGTTGAACAGTTTACCGTTATAGAACGTCACCCAGGCGCAACATAGAGGGCGGGATATATAAGGGGGCGGAATATACCCTTAAGCCACTCAATTTTGACCGAAACCCAGGGTTCTCGATATCCACAGGGACCGCACCTTCCTTTCCCTACCACCAACATTTCGGAGGGACTTTCAGAACTACAAAGTTAACGTGCTCTTACTCCACGTAGACACAGCGATAGTTTGGGAAAATCCAAGAATCGAACTCAGATCCTCCGATTGTAATCCCCGTGCCTTAACGACTGGGTCGTCCCGTTTCATTGATACAACCTGGTGAAAATTGTGCACAATGCTTCGACTGAAAAGTGACGATAATACTTTCCTTCATAAATCCAAAAAGCAATTTGCCAAATATTTTCTGTGAAAGTTTATTCATTTTAAAACAAGTTTTTACTATTGAAATTGAAATTTCTATGATATCAATTTCAAATGTATGTACATTAGCTGAAATATATCTACATGCCGCACATTTTCTCAATGTCGTGACAATAACACTATTGGGACAGTTAATAGAACGTGGTTGAGGAAACATGGTCTTCTTTTGCATCGATTATTTTGCCGTAATGAAAGTCCCTATATATAATCTCACAAAAACACCATTTCCATGGTAAAAAAAAACAAAAAAAACTCTCCGCCAATCACATAAAAAACACTCCTTTTAAAGAAAGTTACGTAAATTTTAAATGATTTAAACTATGTCTCTGCTGAACCGAAGCTGTGCTTTAAGGTCTACGTACCCTGCCGAAGGATACCCACTCTTCACATAATCACACTTAATCCTTTGCAGTCCTAGTCAATTTTTTGTAACTGACCGTTCAATTTGAAGGAGGGTTATGAGCATTCATCAGGGTATCCAGATCTGAACGTACAGCTCCGGTTCTGCGGAAACTTGGAGCAAGCCATTTTGATATTTCACAACTTTCTTGAACGGGGCCAACGGCCGTACCGTGCTGAAAACACCGGTTCTCGTTAGATCACCGAAGTCAGAGAGCATCGGGTTAGTACTTGGGTGTGTGACCACCTGGGAACACCGCGTGCTGTTGGCACATTTCGGACGTGGTAGCCCGGTGGTTTGCGCGCTGGATTTTCACTCTGCCACAACTGCCACCGTGTTCATGCGGAGTACGATCACGCTAAACATGTGGGTCCGTAAGTCCTTCCGAGAGGTTGGTGGTAGGGGAAGGAGGATACGGTCCCTGTGGATGCCTCCCCCACTGGGTTCCGGTCTAAATTGGGTGGCACTTCCCGGCAGTCCAAACAGTTACCTTACACCTTTCTGGTAGGTCGGACGGTCTGGGTCTCAACAACAACAACTTTCTTGAAATAAGGCTTGAAATAAATTTTTAATTGGAGGAAAGTTTTTATTTACCATGAAGTGGTGTGCCGTGAGTTTCATTACTTTATGTAGAAATATTTATCAACATAATTACGCAACAATGATACAGTAGGCATTTCAACATTTACCATACCATCGAGCATCATTTGTTCAGGTTTTCTCGATTCTTGAAATTCTAAATCAAAATGTTCATCAAGTTTTAAAGAAAGTATGCACTTCCAACCAGAACAAATAAAATGAGCCATCATTGATTACAATCAGTTCTGTAGTTTAGTCTGTATGTCCGATAGCACTGATAAAAATGGTCAAAAATTGTGCTTGTATCATTCTTGAAATTCTTAAACAATTTTATCTTCGACTTATAAAAGTATGCGTCCCTCACCCAAGCATACAAAATGAGCTATCATTTTTATTAAAATCAGTTTAGGCTGTAAGTCCGTCAACTTTGAAGAAAATGACCCAAAATAATGTTTTTCACTTTTTGAAGTTCTAAATACAATTTATCTTCAAGTAAAAAAATATGATGTAGGCAGTACATGACTTGGACGATATATCGCCAGATTGGTGATATCCCCCTAAATTAGTCTCCAAGTTTTCAAAATTTATCACCAAGCATTATATACAGATGGTGAGAAGAGCTGTTTCGTAGACTATATTCATAACTATTGGTGAATTGTTGGACGTCAAAATAAAAAACTATTACGCAAAGTATATTTTCTCATGAATGGAACAAACTAGATTTACGAGAATCGTGTTAATAAATTTGTCGTATAATATTGCATATAAAAGGCGAACATATTTCACGTTCATACACATTTAACTTTTTCAATATTTTATGTAAATGTATTTGAAAAACATACAGCATCTTGAGAACAGTTCATGCTAGCCATTTTAATTTATGTTATTTGTTTTCTAATAAAACATTACATAATAAATGATCATTTAGTGAACGTTCTGATTTTTAAATGAATTTTTCAAAATTTCTTTAATTTTTTTTTTTTGGGGGGGGGGGTTCTAAACATGCAATAGCGTTTAAAATAACTAGGGTTCCTGTATTCGCAGACTGTAAAATTTGCATTAAATGTCGTGTCATTCATACGTGAGATATCGCACCCATACGCTTACGGGCCAACGGCCGTACCGTGCTGAAAACACCGGTTCTCGTTAGATCACCGAAGTGAAGCAGCATCGGGCGCGGTTAGTACTTGGTGGGTGACCACCTCGGAACGCCGCGTGCTGTTGGCCATCTCGGGTGCGGTATCCCCGTGGTTTGCGCGCTAGATTTGCACGCTGCCACAAATGCCGCCGTGTTCATGCGGAGTACGATCACGTTAAACATGTGGGTCCGTAAGTCCTTCCGAGAGGTTGGTGGTAGGGGAAGGAGGGTACGGTCCCTGTGGATGCCTCCCCCACTGGGTTCCGGTCTAAATTGGGTGGCACTTCCCGGCCGTCCATACAGTTACCTTACACCTTTCTGGTAGGTCGGACGGTCTGGGTCTCAACAACAACAACCCATACGCTTACGGACACACACACACACACACGCACAGACATCACCAAAGAAACGTTCGATTCGAGTTCAGGGATGCTTGAAACGTGCTCTTCCGTCGAAATCTTGAATTTGAATTTTCAACCCCGTCTGAATACTTCCCTATATATAATACTACGTATATATGGGAAGTAAATTTATGTATCTGTCACCAAAATGCATAAAAGAAGCCACCATTCATTAAAATCGGTTCAGTAGATAAGGCCTTAGGTCCGTCATCATGGAAGAAAAGAACAGGTTGATCTATAAATCGTAAAAAGTGCACTGTAAATGAACAGTTTTTTTAGATGGTACCCTCACCCATTGTAAACAGAAAATGAACAGTATAGTTTCATTTATTAGCGTGAGATAGGATTGGTTTACATATTTCTTATTGCAATCTTTGCTGTCAGTTTCTGAAAACACCTAATTAATGAGATTTTATGATACAAGCTCTAATTATACTAGACAAACTGATATACCGTCAAAGGCCGGATTATATCAAAGCCACCAGACCTTGTTTTTGCAATTTTACATTGTGCTTTGGCTCGTGTTAAAACACGTCTAGCTTTGGCGACAATCGTTTGACATAGGCGACCATGGTTTGACATTGGTGATCATGGTTTGTAATCTTTCACCGCGTACAAAATATGGAACATTTTTAAGCTTTAACATGTTCATAATTAAGCTTAACAAACTAGTGAAAAAATAATGTAATCGGTCAAGACGTTTTGGAGTGATATATAGTCCTGCGATTCAGATGGAAGCTTGAATTTTTATTCCTAGATGATTTTAAAATACTTTTCGAACCCTCCCCCCCTCCTCTCCGGAAACATTACATTGAATATCCGGCTCCGTCAGGTTCTGTCCTGTAATCGATATTGCAAGTGTGCAATATCGATTTAGCGTTTAAGATTTAGTGTTCAAGGTCATCCGGAGACTTTTGGAGAGTCTGTAAAGACAAATATACACATCAGACACGTTCGAGAATTATACACCGCTTTTCAAAAGTTAAGCATGTTTCAGTAAATACGACAAAGTTCTGCTTTGTATTTCACAAGAAAGTAGCCAATCAAAATTTCCATATAGCCAAGAAAGTAGCCAATCAAAATATATTCATGAGTGTAGTAATAAAATTAAGGAAATTATTTTTAGGTATATTTTAACTTTTAAGTGCTTACATGTAGTATTGCATTAAGTACATTACGAAAAAGTTGTGTATGGTATACAAAGAAACCAAACTAGTCTAAATATGGTATGTAACCTTCCTTGATTTGACACAAGTTTCACATTTTCATCCCTTCAATCAGATGATCCAGCGCGGCAGAGAGCAATAGCGTCTATTCCTGTACAAAATTTATTTTCTGTTATTGAAAGTAGTAGGAAGTGATAGACGAGCAGAGATAGGACATCCTAAAAAATTCGATGAGACTGCGTTCTGGAGAATACGGTGGTCACTGCATATGCGCAATACCTTCGCTCTTAAGGTACAAGAACACAAGCTCTGTTCTGTGTGGATAAGTGTTTTAGTTTATCAAAAGAAAATCTGGAACCACTACTGCAACATCTCAGAAATGGTTCAAGGATTAGCCCGATACATTTTCGCAATCACAATAACTCCTGTGGATACGTGCAGGTCAGTGCGAATATCCAGATCATAACATAACACTACCACGTCTAAAGGGGTAAAGTTATTGGACTCGCTACGTATTCCTCATTCTCTCCAGATCCTCACATGTTGCATTGTCCTGATCCTTACATGTTGGATCTAAGGCAAATCGTGGTTCATCGGTGAAGAGTACTTGGACCATTGTGCTTCTGCCCAAGTCGCATGCTGGCGACACCAATTCAACCGCACTCTCTTGACCTTATCACGCAGAAGGATACAAATATGTGATATCCGGGCATATAGAATCTTTTGACTTGTAACCTTCGCCTTATAGTACTGGTAGATATCAACGTTCCTATGGTTGTGGAAGTTACTGATCGGTAAGGTCGCTTGGCGATTGCATTTGGAGAGTTATGCGATGTATTGGTCATCAGAAGAGGCTGTATCACTAGGCTGATCTGGAACGGGTCATTAGATGACTGACAAACTGTTTTGGAATTGTATCCATAAATTCTATAAACGAGAAATCACAGAATGGTTTACAGAGGAGAAATTGATGACTTCCTTAATGTACTGTCTTGGCTGAATCCTCCCAATAACACGCCAGGGTTGAGAATCCTCCAAACGTATTTTTTGTATCATAATCGAAGCTAATCTAATCCAAAATAAACTCCACCACTCTTTGAAATTATTTTCTTTGAGCATTGAAACTCTTAGGTGCAAAAAGGTCGTTACAGTCATATGCATAATTTTTACATTGTTTGAATATACCAAAATATTGGACATTCATTTGATATTTGCATATCCCCGTCGACGATAACAGTATTTTTTACTCAATAATATCTACGGACCTTTCGTTACATGGGAATTTGTATCGCGTACTAAACTTTTGAAAGGCAGGGTATATCGTAATAGCCCCTCATCAACTAAAAGCATTTCAATCGAAATTGATAACGTAGTTTAAAATATAATTAGCTTAGAAACGAATATTAATATTTAAGACCATTTATTTGTGCCACAGAATTTGTCATACTATTCTTTTTACGAAATGTTTTTCTTAAGCATCTAATTTTCAGAAACTTCTATAGATATAGCTTAGATGATGATTGATATAGATTTAGAATCGAATTACGAAGGAGATGAGGGGACTGTTTCATAAAGGATTTGCACTTCCGGTTCCGAAAATATCTATTTATCAAGAGTGGCTACAGATAGAGTTTTGATGATGGCTGATATGAATTGAGGATTAAATTTTGGAGGCGATAAGAGAATTCACTAAAAATTTTCATTTCCGTTTATTCACTTGCGGTTTTAAAATTTCCTTGAAAGATCTATTTGGCAGGATTGGCTCAGAGCTTATATACTGATATAGATACTGATAGAGACAGACTGATATAGATTCAGCATGAAATTCTATAGGGTTGAAACTCACCAAAGATTCCTATTTCTGGTTCTGAAGTTCTATCAGTTTTTTCGAAAATTGTATGTAAGAATAAGTTACCCAGGAGGTTGTTATGAGAGACCTTTTTTCAATAGAAAACTTTTTCAAGGAATAAGACTCGACCGGTTATCAATAAAGCTGGCATTGTCACCGTTGAACTGCCTCAATGATTCACCGGCCTTGTCGCTGGGATCTACTGCTTTTTTTATCTCTTATCGACTACATAACTTCATTTTCTTTTATCGTCTGCACTACTAAATTTTCTCTTATCGTCTACACTGCTCAATTTTTGCCAACTTCATCCTAACAGTTCTTAACCTCGTCTTATTTCTTAGCAGTACTTTTTGCTGGCATAAATATGTCTTCTTGCTCCGAGGAAAAACGCCTTCGCCGACTTTTATTGACCTAGCCTTTGTGTGATGCTGGGGGTAATTATTGATTGGATCCTATGTACCTTATAAGAATTCTTCAAGTTTTGCTCGAGAGCACCGTTTACACTCAAATTAGCCATCGTAATTTTTGATGTGATGGATTTATCGGTGGTAAACTTCTCCGGGCCAAGACTGTTAATGTGAAATTTCTTGTCTGAGTTCTTTGTTCGATTAAAATAACAAAAATGGTGTTTTTGCTCTATCAGTTTTTAATTAAGTTTTTAATCAGTTAAAATAACAAAAATGTTCTATCAGTTTTTTCGAAAATTGTATGTAAGAGTAAGTTCTCAAAACAGGTTTCAAATGCTTAATAGTTTTGTCGGAAATTAAGTGTACACACTACTTGCCACCATATGAAGCAATACCTTCAGAAATTTCTCATTTGCAGATGAGATAAGGTGAAGTAATTGACTGCATTTCTTTTCTTAAAAACATATCTGCTAATTTATTTAGTGCTATAAATGAAAAACAATGGAAATGAAATCAGATAATTATATCTGATAATTTATTTAGTACTATAGAATAAAAACAATGGAAATGAAATCAGATGGTTTTAGATTGTTTCAAACTGATCACCGTTATACACGCGATTATTCATTCTTTCACCTTTGGATTCCGAATTCTCGAACATCCTTCCAAAATGCACATGATCTTAAAAATATCAATTCGGAAACAAGAAGAAATAATTCAGAGAACGCATCTTTTTCAATTCAGATTTCTGTTTAACAAAAATTCATTCGTGAAACGAGTCTTTTCTGTATAATGAATACAGGGGAACAGGGAATTTGCGTACGAAACGACTTTCCGATGGCATTTAAATGATGCCTACGAAACGCATTAATGTCCAAGAAGAAGGGAGGATATATTCTATCTCGGATTGCTTTGGCATTTTCGTGTTCATACAATGTTAGAAATGAGATATTTTGCTCATAATTTATTAAGAAGATAAAGTTGCATTATTGATAAAAAAAAGAAGTATTTCGGGATATATATAGAATTAGAAAAATGTATAATCTCCAGCATTAAACAATCAAAAAGTACAATATTTAGCCATTATTGTCAGGAGTTTAAACAATATCATTAACATTGGGCTGTTATGAAAATAACACTAACCATTTTGATAGAGCTTTGCGTGGTTTGAAATGGCTAATTATTTTAAGTAGAGTGAAACTGCCAATGTTTTAGATCAAGAATATGAAATTCCCCATTATTCCCCTAAAGATATATTAGAATATATACGCTTCCAACATAGAAATAAGGTTTAGAAAAATATGTGTATGATATTAGGAAACCATTTAGCACCATTTTTGTTATTTTAATCGAACAAAGAACTCAGATAGGCAATGTCACATTGACAGTCTTGGCCCGGAGAAGTTTACAACCCATAAATCCATCACATCAAAAATTACGATGGCTAATTTGAGTGTAAACGATGTTCTCGAGCAAGACATCGTATGTAAATACAGGTACCTATATATAACCTACTCCTGGGACAGCCGAGATTCTCTAGTTGCGCTGCAAGTTTATCTTACTGATCGCATGTACTTCGACGATATTCAGCAGCCGACTGATCCGTCTATGCTGCCAAGGTCCCATTTAACAACAAGACAGCGGTCGACTACATACTATACAGCTGCTTCAACAAGGTTTTCGAGGATTTAATGCACTCCTATGGCAATCCAAAGTCTCTAGACCTATCACCAAAAGAGCATGTCTGGGACATGCTGAGATAGAAAATGCAGCCTAATCTGAATACCACTGAATTAGCTGACCAGTTGCAATATGTGTAGCAGAATCATCCGCAAAGTAGATTAAATAACTTAATTGACTTTATGACGCACCGAATATAGTAGCTTACAGGAGAACATTTAACAGATATTGAAATGTCATCCTCTTGTTTCCACCACTTCTTAATAAAACGGATTTTCGCTCCCAAATTCTAACCAATTGCATATATCCTTGAACGATACATATATACCGAGTTTTGCTGCGGTATATGTCGTTGTAAATTTCAATCGTATGTAAATTTCAATCGCATAAATATCTTGATGTAAATCAACCAATCACAATGATTTTTTTTCAAATGCACGTTTTTGAGAAATCAGGAAAGTTACATCAAATACTATTAAAATCCAGATATCTTTTAGCATATTTCTATTCCTTTCGATATATATATTGGGTTGAGGAAAGGGAATAAATGTTCTTATCCCTTTCCAAATACATCATATATAGCTGATACGATGAATACCTAGTTAGTGGCTCTTCAATTGAATCTTGTATAATAGCATGTTCCAAGTGTGTTTCCTGGAAGATAATGCACTCACAATAGCGCCATTAATAAGGTCTGCGATACGAGTAGGTTCGGTGAAAAAGCTATTCTGGGACAATTCATGGAAACTCAATGTCATAAGGACGAGCTTTCTCTTTTACTTGCAATTTATTTATACAGGTAAGAGCAATATAGATTGAGCCCAATAGATGTATTTTTCTTCAAATTGGTATGTTTTTCATTTTTTAACAGAATAATAATTGACATTTGAGCCATTTTTCTCTTCTATCACGCTGAAAATCAAGTTTTTTTTAAATGCCCATATAAATTACACTTTAAAATACTAGCAGATACATATTTTTGCCACTATTTCGGATTAAAAATATATGAAAATTATTATTGCGTTCAAAATTATTTGTATTAAAAAATTCACTTTACAGATTTTATTACATATGTATAATAAAATAGCTGATGTTAACAATAATAAATCTATAGCAAAATTAAACACACATCCATAACAGAAGGACATCTCACGGAAAATTTATATTTACCGTGAGTCCGTTTGTAATTTTGACCCTGTTATAAATTTGAGTTACGCTTGGCGGCTCATTCTCGACTCCATGCAATTCAAGTCTCTGCAAAGTTATCTTTGACGTCTTCCTCTTTGGGATTTTGCTTGATTGCACCCCCCCCCCTTTTTTTTCGATTTCTGTAATTAAATTGTAATTTAATATGCTGTTCTTTTGTTGTTAAAATGTTTGAAAAATTGTTTACGGTTTATCCTTGTCTAGACGTAGATTCTTTTGTGGATTGTATTTATGCAAATTTTGTCGCTATATCTAGTCTATATATGAACAATTCAAACTTTATTTCCGTGTAGCCACTGATGAAGAGCATACTTATGCTCGAAAGCGCTATGGCCTGTTTTAAACTTTTGTACGTCTTAAGGAAGTGAAATAAAGACCTTCTGTTATGGATGTGTGTTTAATTTTGCTATTTTAACATCGGACGTGATGCCAAATTATTTATTTATAATAATAAATCTATTAACCATTTGAGTCCCAAAGCCAAAATAACACTCAATTTTTTTAAAACACGATTTTTTTAAGTACATTTTTATTTGTTTAACACGGTATGGCACTTAGCGTCTAAAATAGTGGTCAACAAAGTGGTTAACTGAAAATTAACATTGGTTCTATCTAGTGGTCGATGCAATAAGTGTGCAAAGTTTCAACCTTCAATGTCTCCAGGGGCTTTTGGAGGGTCTGATTTTTTCTCCTTAATTTGTCCGTCTCTGGGAAAGAAATCGAAAATACGGCTACATTAGGTTTTATACTGTGGTTGATACTATAATTGTGCAAATATTTTGCTTTATATGTTATTTTGCTTTATATGTTATGAGCTGGAGGGGAGGGAGAGCCTGGAAATACAGGTACTTTTCAATTCCCATATTTTTGCTATCCCTTGGCAGAAAGCAAAACATACAACTTCGTTAGATTCTGTTTCGTGAGTGAGACTATAATCATGCAAAAATACAGTCTTCTAAGTCACCGGAGAGCTTCTGTTGTATATAGAAACAGTTTCCAGAAATCCAACATTTTCTTGAATCGAATATCCATCTACTAGTTTCTGTTCCGTTTGTTTTTGTAGGTGGTGTTCACTATAAGGGTCCCTGAGATCGATACTATGTGCGAAAATATTCAGTCGTCTGGATCACCAGAAGGCTTGTGAAGGTTTTGGAAAGACTTTGCCACTCCCTCTCCGTTTTGTCCGCCTTTGAAGAAGAAAGTGAAAATCCGGATCCGTCAGGTTCTGTCCCATAATGGATACTATAGGTAAGTAAATATTGAACCGTCTAATTCACCAGTGTGATTCTATAAGGTTTGCTAAGAAAAAGAATGGATGACAAGACAAAAACTGTGACAAAAACGATGAATCTAAAATTCATATGAATCTCTATTCTTACTAAGCAAACTTATCTGTACGCGTAAATGTATGATAATGGTACATTGATCCGAATATAAAAATAAATTATGAAAAATATTATGTTTGGTCAAAATTTGCTGAAATGACGACACTGAAATAAGCAACAAAATACGCTCCCAAGCCGCCATTTTTATCCGGTTACAACAAGTTACGATAATCAGTTAAACACGAATGGATATATGATTTTGAAAATATATTCAAATTGTCAGATGTCATAAAAGTTGCAAATATAAATAACAATAATAATTTTATTATATTCCGTAACACCAATTAATGAAACACAATCAAAGATGTAATACCACTTATTTGTTCAATGTAATTTTTTATATATTTGTTAGTATTTCGTTGGAAAAGTGAAATTGAAATCTACCAAAGCATTTAGTTAATATTTATTTTTCAAAAATAGACAAAAAAGAAATTTCGTTGTTTCACATCAAAATACACTTTTCTCCACATAGTTTCAAAGAGAATTGTCTCCTCAATGTTATTCGGAAGAATAATATTGGGCATTTTGATTAATGCTGTGGTAATCTCTGGGCTTAGGAACTCGAATCATAGACGTGGTTACCAGCAATAAATTCTTCGACTCGGACCGTCCGACCTACCAGAAGGTGTACGGTCAGCAGTAAATTAAAAGAACAGCGAGCTTATCCCGCTAGTTGTCACTAAAAATATCAACCAGTTTTTATAGTAATTTGATTTTAACAATTTCTGCGCCCATTGCGAGATCTCAAAAGTCGAAAGAGGTACAAAGCGTGGGCCAAACGTCGGAATGAAGTGTGGATCGTCGTCATTTAGTTTGAGCAGGTCGAGTGGGCCCATTGCAGAGCAGAGAATATAAAGTAAAAATTGCATCAACATTGGAACAAGAATCGCTATAATAAGATACCACCCCCTCCGCCTTCTCCCGACGCACCCTTCTTGAGAGGGGCGCGAAAATAACAAAGTAACAAAATTAGGACCATATTTAGCGTCAGCTGGTCGACTGGGATTGCTGAATATAGTACATGACAAGAAATCTACAGTAACTAAAGAAAAACTAAAAACCTAAAGTACATGACAATAAACATGAGAAAAACTACACGATTATAGATTACAAAGACTATGACAATAAAGCACGATTTATGTCACCAAAGTTTGGCAATTTTATTTACAGTCTTGTCCGAAAATTAGGCAACAAAGTGAAAAAGTTAAATTAGCGGACGAAAATAAATGTATTTTTTTGAATTCATTGAAACGTTCACAGATCATGGGGTATAACAAAAGACACTAGAGTAATGAAATGCATAGACAATTACAATGCATAGACAATTACAACAGGACCATTCATTGGATTGAGTCTGAAGAGCAGCTGCCAAGCAAAGACTCCAGTCACGACTGGTTTCGGCACATATTACAAAATCCCTCTCCATCAGCTAGCAAAGTCCAGAACTTAAAGGGATGGGAGCAGTGGCGACTCCCGTATAGGCACTGTGGCACTGCGGGAGCAATAGTGTTCTCTCTCTCGCAGCTTCGCGTGGAGCCTCGCAGCTTCGCGTGGAGCTTTCTTTGTGCGCATGCGCACAACAGTCAAAAACCGTGGTGTTTCACTGTTGTGCGCATGCGCACATAGGAAGTTGCACGCAAGGCTGCGAGGAAGAGAGAGCATTGTCGCTCCCGCAGTGCCACAGTGCCTATACGCGAGCCGCCACTGAATGGTAGGAACCCACCTAAGGACCCAAATACTCTGGAAACTACGGTAAATCATCAACTTAAGGCTCGCAATCACTAGATTAATGTGCTCCTTAAAGGGCATGGATCAATTGCTACACAACTGACGCACTAGGGCCAACGGCCGTACCGTGCTGAAAACACCGGTTCTCGTTAGATCACCGAAGTCAAGCAGCATCGGGCGCGGTTAGTACTTGGTGGGTGACCACCTCGGAACACCGCGTGCTGTTGGCCATCTCGGGTGCGGTATCCCCGTGGTTTGCGCGCTAGATTTGCACGCTACCACAAATGCCGCCGTGTTCATGCGGAGTACGATCACGTTAAACATGTGGGTCCGTAAGTCCTTCCGAGAGGTTGGTGGTAGGGGAAGGAGGGTACGGTCCCTGTGGATGCCTCCCCCACTGGGTTCCGGTCTAAATTGGGTGGCACTTCCCGGCCGACCATACAGTTACCTTACACCTTTCTGGTAGGTCGGACGGTCTGGGTCTCAATAACAACAACTGACGCACTGCCAACGGCCCTACCGTGCTGAAAACACCGGTTCTCGTTAGATCACCGAAGTCAAGCAGCATCGGGCACGGTTAGTACTTGGGTAGGTGACCACCTGGGAACACCGTGTGCTGTTGGCACATTTCGGATACGGTAGCCCGGTGGTTTGCGCGCTGGATTTGCACGCTGCCACAACTGCCGCCGTGTTCATGCGGAGTACGATCACGTTAAACATGCGGGTCCGTAAGTTCTTCCGAGAGGTTGGTGGTAGGGGAAGGAGGGTACGATCCCTGCGGATGCCTCCCCCACTGGGTTCCAGTCTAAATTGGTGGCACTTCCCGGCAGTCCAAACGGTTACCTTACACCTTTCTGGTAGGTCGGACGGTCTGGGTCTCAATAACTGACGCACTAATGCAACCTACAGCAAGCTCCCTCCCTGGGGAAAACAGTTATATCATCGTAGGGCAGGAACAGCGATCCTTGTTCAGCCTAACATTCCAGCTCTTCCATAGCAATTCCTGTCTTCCCTAGCAAATCTTGTTTGGACTAGCTATCCGGCTCGTTCGACGTTTGATTCATTAAGCTGTTCAAGCAGGGACGGATCTGAAGCGTAAATTAATATTATATTGATTATAATTGACGAATAAAGGGTAATAAATTATTTTTCAAATGTTTCTTTAAAACTACGTTGTGAATAATCCTCCAAATTTATTGAGCGATTGAAAGATTCTATTTGCCGCTCTTGTAAAATAAATTCACGTAATCATTAAAGTCTTAAGTAATATTTAAATTCACTTATATTTCAATTCTTTGCAGATGTACCTTATTATTACAAAATATGCTCGTTATTGATTGCAATAGTAATCTTCACTATTTATAAGCAAATTTTATATGATGCACATATAAACATCCGCACATATCTCTATATAGCACGGGATACTCGTTGACACTGTTACTGCACTTGTTACCGCACTTGACACTGTTGCCGCACAGTTCTAAAAAAACCAGACCGAGGTCTTGGTCTGACTTTTTAGCACTCACTGTTTGAACATTCTTGAGAAATTACCCGGACCTTTTGATTCTATATTTCTGTAGGCAACTCATCTCATGAAATGTCTTTTTTCCCTTTCAACATATTTTCTTGTGTTTTTTTGTTAGACTCTTTTCTTAAACTCGGCTTCGGGAAAAAACGCATTTCTTAAAGACCCCGAAACTGGTTGTTGATGCAACCCCCCTCATCAGTACATGTGGTATATGGGCCAGTCCTGTTTGGATGTTGAATTACCTCCTTCGTGCAGACCTTTTTCGGTTTCCCCCTCAGCGAAGTTTGAGTCTCCCATAAGTTAGCGTCTGAGCTTCATTTTTATTTATTGTTTCTAAACTAATGTCTGGCTTAATGTCACCTTTAGGTGTTATGTAGTCTGGTGTATTCTTTGTCACGCGCTTGTACTGTCATCTGACTTGTTCAAATTTATGTTCGCTTTATGGTCTCTCCTTCTCTCTCTCTCGTTCGCGTAGCCTCACATTGTTTTAAAATAGTAAAGATTATTATTTTAATTAAGCGAGTATGCTTTTGTAGTAGTATGGTAAATCTGCAAATAACTAAATAAAAAGGAGTTTAAATCTTACTAAAAACTCTTAGGGGAAAACTCCTTCCTTGAAGACCCCCGAAACCGATTGGTGATGCAAACTTGCATCCCTAATCGGGTTTTGGGGTATTTGAGGAAGACGTTTCTGAAATCGTCCTGAAATCGAGTTCAAGAAAAATAGTTCAACTGAAAAAACGCAAGAAAACATGTTGCAAAAGGAGAAAAAACTTATCATGCGATGAGTTGCCTAAAACATCACATAACCAAAAGGTTGGGTAATTTCTCGAGAATGTTCAAATAGTGAGTGCTTAAAAGATATGCCAAGGATCTGTCAGTGTGGAAACTATATACCATTGAGTGTTCCATGCTGTATAGGGGCATGTACGACTGTTTCCATATTTATCAGTGAGTATTTAACACAAAAATAGATTTCTGTCTGCTAATGTCAATAAGTATGCTGGTCTATTTCTCTCTCGCAGTCTTAGTCTCATATTCTTTGAAAATAGTGAAGATTATTATTGAAATTAATAACGAGCATGTTTTTGTAATAATAAGGTAAATATTCAAATAACTAAAACATAAATGAATTTACATATTACTAAAAATGATTATATGCATAAAAGGAGCATTTGAAAATAATTTATCACCACTTCAATTACCACTTCAACAATTATAATCCTCATATTATAGTATTAATTTATGTCACATTTTGTAGCGAGGGATAATTTTCTTTCACTACTGGATCTACCATACCGCAAAACCTTTGCAATGCTGGGAGACCATATGTAGAGGGGCATAAGAGAAAATTATGTACTCAAGATTTGAAGATCCGTCACTGTGATGATTACAGAGGCGGTCAGCATTTTTAACATTTTACAACAAAGTTGAAAAGTGTTTATGACTTTATTCATTCTGTCTGTCTGTCTGTCTGTCCGTTAGCACGATAACTGCCGTAAAAATGACTTAATCGAAATGAAAATTTAGTATGTTGTTCAGACGGTCTGTAGGACCTATGGAAATATAAATGAATACTATCACCCAATTAGTTTTTGATTGAACCCGGGTTGAAAAAATAAAATACATTGAGCCCTACGGGACCTAATTTTTCAAACATTTTTTAAGCAAATTTAAAATTCACAAATTGCTTCGAAAATTTTAGGTAATATTTAAATTGTTCCATAAAATATATAAAAAAAATTCAGCGAAATATATTCAGTAGTTCTTTAAATAAAAATTAAAATAATAATTACACCTCTTATATGAAACTATCACGTGACCATGATATGAAACAATCACATGACCCACTTCAAAATGATATATGGCATCCATCTTGTTTCAAAATCGCGATTTTTTAAAGTTCTTTTTAATTTTTATTGAGTGTTGTATCCGTCCTAAAACTACTTTATTTTTGCTTCAATTCTGTACATCTACATACTTAAACAACGCAAATACAATATATTTGAGTTTACCACTTCAAAATGATATATGGCATCCATCTTGTTTCTAATTCGCGATTTTTTAACACTTTACAACAAAGTTGAAAAGTGTTTATGACTTTGTTCATTCTGTCTGTCTGTCTGTCTGTCTGTCTGTCCGTTAGCACGATAACTGCCGTAAAAATGAGTTTATCAAAATGAAATTTTAGTATGTTGTTCAGACGGTCTGTAGGACCTATGGGAATATAAATAAATAATATCACCCAATTAGTTTTTTATTGAACCCGGGTTGAAAAAATGAAATACATTGAACCCTATGGGACCTAATTTTTCAAACATTTTTTAAGTAAATTTAAAATTCACGAATTGCTTCGAAATTTTTAGGAAATATTCACATTATCCCATAGAATATATAAAAAAAAATTCAGTAAAATATGTTAAGTAGTTTTTTAATTAAAAAAATTATTTAATATAGGGAAAAAAACAAATTCAATTAAATTCTGACTTTGGGATATCTTCCAGAAAGAAAAGAGAGAGATATTATATAATAAATATCTCTCCATTTGTTTAAACGTTTTGCATATGGGAGTGGCTTCATATTTTAAAATAAATTTGGTAGATAACAATTTTTCATTTTTTTTAAATTTTATATAACTCTTCATGATAAATTTAATTGATGGCATTTTAAATGCACTTTCCTACGTCCTAGAGAGTTAAAATTTGGTACACAGCTTAAATTTGTTGAACATTTTATTCGACAAAAATTTGATGGATCTTTAAATATAGATCATACATTTTTTTCGAAATGGCCTGAAAATAATCCCCGTTCACTTCTATAAATCATTGGTGTAATATTGTTAAAAATTCTGATGTGGACAGCACATGTCTTTCCCTGCAGACTCATATTCGTTCTCTTTATTTATTCAATGATAATTTGAGTTTATCTGCACAACATAAGTATTTTAAATGACATTGAATTTACACGTTAAACTTAAATTTGGTTCTCATTTGATAGCTGGACTTATTGTCAAAGGTGGCGTAGCGAAAACGCGAAAAAACTAGAATATCTCAAGAACGGCTAGTCCTAGAGTAATGGGGTTAGTCTTATTCTTTTTGTTGTCAAAAATCCCATATAAAATAGGAATTTAATTGATATAATTGAGCACACGTAGTCTTTTATTTTTATATATAACGATTTTTGCTGACCATTTCGCAAAAATAGCCCGTTCCTTTTTCCCGAATCGTAGTAGAATAACCTACAAATGATTTATATACAAAATTTTGTTAAATTTGGTATATAAATCACTTGTAGGTTATTGAAATATTATACTCCAAATTTTGTTAAATTTGGTTCATTAGTTTTTAGCTAGAGTGGATAAAGGCAATTTCTGCGGCCATTTCGCAAAGAAGGCAGATTCTTTTATTACGAATCGTACTATAATCTAATGAACATCAGGATTTCCCACAAAAAACATACCTACCAAATTGTATGAAATTCGGTCCATTAGTTTTTCAATTAGAGTGGATGTAATATCCACACAGACACATAAAAACATACACAGATACACCCTTACACACACAGACGTCTTCCTAAAAGTAGTTTTTTCGTGTTCTAGAAGTCCCAAAACGTGTAGATACTTTGAAAATTCGAGTTCCGATCTTCGGCACGATTCCAATACTTTGAGTACATACACATACACATATATATTATCTGTGTATCTAAATTCCGTGCCTATGCAATTACAATAGTTGTGATTTTAAATGATCCCTAAACTTTTATTATTTCTTCAAGGAAGCCTAATTTTAACATATGCAGAATGCAAATATCTCAAGCGATTGTAAGATGAATTACATAAGAATTGCTGAATTTTTTTCACACAAAATTATTTAGCTCTGGAGTCTGGAATACAAGTTATATGAATGAAATATTCATTGATTTTGCATAAAGAATCAGATGATTTATATTTCGATACAGTTTTAAATATTTAAGTATAATAAATTACTGTAGTACTGTGATAATGTAAAAGATATTACCACTGAATGAATCACATTTTAGAAATTTTTAAATGAAATTACATTTCAGTTGGAAAGTGTTTCATAATCAATGCTTATGCATGATTGATCTTTCTTGTTTTAAGTTCTTTTTAATTCATATTGAGTGTTGTATCCGTCCTAAAAATACTTTATTTTTGCTTAAATTCTGTGCATCTACATACTTAAACAACGCAAATACAATATATTTGAGTTTAAATGATTATCTAAATTTGATTATTTCTACTATTAAGCCTATTTTTCACCTATGTAAAATGTAAACAGCAAAATATGTAGAATGAGTTGTATTAGAATTGCTCTATTTCTTTAAAACAAAATAATTTAGTCCATGGAGTCTGCATGGCTGATATGAATGAAATATTAATTGATTTCATAAAGATAAGGACGATTTTTTTCGATGAAGTTTTAAGCATCGAGTTTAATTACTTGTAGCTAAATGGTCTTAATTTTTAAATAAAATAAATTATTATAGTATTGTGATGAATGAAATGAATGGGAGAAAGTTATGAATGAAATCCTGTTTTTATAGAGAGATCCTGGCGTGTTATTTTTTCTATGACGTCATTTGAATGAATTTCAGTTGTTTTCGATGAAGTTTTGAAATATAATAAATTATCGTATTACGAGTATAATAAATTATCGTATAATAAATCTCGTATTATGATAGTTCTAAAAATATTACCGTGGAATGTATCGCATTTTAAAGATATTTAAACCAGGCAATTTATATTTCAATGCCGTCATTTGAATGAAGTTCATTTTTTTCAATGAAGGTTTAAGTTTTCAAATATAATAAATTAATGTAGTATTGTGATAAGTTTTAAAATATTTCCGAGGAATTGCATTTTCGACTTTTTTAAATAAAATTGCATTGAAGTTGGAAAGTGTTTCATAATCAATGCTTTAAGCATGATTGATCTTTCTTGTCTTTATATGTAAAATGAACTACATAGAAAAATAACCTTCCTTTCTTTTTTGTGCCTTTCAGAATCGTAAATTGAGAACTAATTCTGTAAACAGTAGATTTCATGTAATACAGAATAACTAAAAATGATAACAGATTTTACATATTGGAAAATAATTATTTTACTCATTTTAAAAGCTTTTAAAATACATTTTCTTAAAATACATGTTCAAAATACTTTAGTTCTTGATATGAAAAAGAATTCAAGAAAAATGTTCTAAGACTGTTTCGTCTAATTATTATTTATTAGTAGGACATAGATATGGAGTAAATAATGTTAGCATTAAGATAAAAGGACTCTTTATGAGAAAATGATGGCCATGAGAAAAATAGATCTTTTAGTCGTTATTGCAACAGCAAAGAAAAGGAGAGTTACCTACGAAACTCATTAAGTGGTAAGAACATTTTTGTTCGAAAAAAGGTGCAAATGGACCTCTAAAGACTACTGCATTTTATTTCAAAGCTAATTATGGAGCGGTCTTTTTCTTCTACCTTGTGATTGCTGAATATCAGTCTTTTTATCACTGGAATGTCACTGTTTAAGTAACAAGGATGAAAAGTAGTTGAAAATGCAACTTATACGATAAGCTTGTCATTCTGTCCCAAAAGGTCATTTGGAAAAGGGTCAGCTGACTAGTACGAAGATTTGTGGTTCGAATCCCGTTCGCTCACCAAGGTTCTTTACAATGATGCCCAAAACAATTAACCCTACAGGTCAGTTCAATGATTTTGGGGGTTTAAAAGTGACCCTAGTACAACTACCACTGACACGAAGCTACCCTGGAGGAGAAAAATAACAGCAGGAGACTAATCTGAGGTAAAAGTAGCAGGAGGTGGTCAGTCCCTCTAATGCCAAGTTGAACATCAATCTGACAGTAGAGAGAGGTGAAGTGAATAAAGAGTACACTTTGACGATAAGAGCTTGCAATTCCATCCCAACAGCTCAGCGGGAGACCGTCGGTTGGCCAATACGAAGATCCATGGTTTGACTCCTGGATGGGGCAAAAAAGATTTTTTACAGCTGTATAGAGATTATGTTTTGTTGGGGGTCGAACAGTAGAAATTTATTGACGGAGTGAACATTCCACATAAATCAGGGTATTTTACAAGCACCGATATTACTGTAAAAATTAATAAAATACACTGTAAAAATTAATAAATAATGCATAATAGATCGTATTCTTCGATCTTTTTAGGTATACGCATTTTTATTTATAGTAGAAACTCAGCTAATGTACTCCTATTGCTATTCTGCTGTAATGGGAAATCGAAAACTTTCATAGTGGTCAAAATAAAGTGGTACAGGTGCTACATTGTTTCTGACACCTTGTGGAAAAGGAAATGTGGAAGAATCAGTTATTCAGATATATCAGTTATTTGAATTGATATTTAGTTAAGCTCTTGAAATACATGTATATTGCTATTTTTCATAAATGAATATATACATAACAACTTTAATCATGCTAGCTCCATATTTAAACGAATCAATATTGTATATAAATTATGGTTTACGAATAATATACAGAGATCGAATACTTTTTATACGTTTTTAAAGAAATACATATTTTAACTGCACTCGAAGTAATCATCAAAGAATTGATGAATGAGTAAAATACTTTTGGTGCAAAGGATAGGGCAAGATTGAGCAATGTATTTTAATACAAGTGAAAAAATAATGTAGCTTACAGTTGTTTAGAGTATACGCTGGATCCCCTTTGTCACTGTTGAAAAAAACAAGAAATCCGAAGTCATGGTCTGAGGGGCTATCAACTTCGATAGCCTGTCACCTCTGGTTCGTTACAGAGGCACAATGACGGCACGGTGATATGTGGGGAATGTGCTGCGGACGATTGCACTGCCTTATCTTCAGCTGTTACAAAATGCTGTTCTCCAACATGATAGCGCGCGATAGCACACGGAAGCTATCAGCGGACAAGCCTTGCAAAGGTAACCAGATGCTTCCTTGATCTCAGCTGTTTCTAGATTTCTCACCCATCGAGCATGTGATCATCCATCCCTCAGGAAACTATGCGTACGTTCCTTGCATCTGTTCTTCGAAGGCTTGCTTCTTGTATCGCCGCAAGAAGTGGTCCTACTGCCTACTCATCACCCTGTCTATGCCATTACTATATTTTGTGGAATTAACATTACTTATTTATATATGCCATCTCTGTGGTGTTTCATTTTCTGTGTCGGGTATTATATATGTATATATAATTTTCTAAAGCCCTGAAATCGAAATATTACTTTGTAACACAAGATAAATTTAAAAGACTGACTATGGTCAACTATCCGGGATAGAAAGAAGTCCTTTTCCTTCTGAGTTGCATGTACTTTTTCGGCAGTAGTTCCTTCCAGACTTTTTAAATTTCCTTCTAATGTCTGAAGTACATGAAATCCTAAAAATTTCGGAAGTTAAAATAAAAGAATAGGAAGTTGAGAAAGGGAAAATAGTTCTTCCATTTTAGAAGCTCGGAAAAGGAGGAACATTTATTTATGGGAAACATTCTTATTTTCATGGATTTTGCTGAAATAAATATATTATGATTCAAAGTATGAAAATACTGAAAACCTAAATTAATGTTAATTAAACTGGTAGTTTTTGAGTAATTGAAGTATTTATTAATTAAACAAAGTGAACCAATTTAACTATTAATAGTATTGAAATTATTAATTGTATTTGTATTTACATATATGATAATATTTTCCATTAGATTGCGTTCTCTCTGTTTTTAGATAAGATTTATCTTTTTACTGCGAATGTAAAATAAGTAAAGCACCAGTAATTTAATTAAATTTTCGGTAGTTAGTAATTTGCCGGTATTTGTTGGTAATTTTACTTGTAAGATAAAGTGATTAATAGCCATTATACAGATAACTGTATTCTGTTTTATTTTCAGTGGATTTATGTAACCTACATGCTTCTTAAATACGAAAAACATTTTTATTATTTTCTGCGTGATGCCAATTATGACAAATTAATTTTTTTCTGTCAACAGAGGCCTGAAAAATAACACAAGTGTTTTTAAATCAAAATCCTTGGTTTAAACTGTATTTAAAACCAATGGCGTTTAAACCAGTCAACCTCGATATCAACCAAGAAACATTCAAGCTATTTTTCTTTATTATAATATTCTACATTGATTAATATTGCAAAATTTGTAAGGTAATTTGTAATTATCGTTAAGATATGCAGTTTTAATTTATAGAATCATCCTAAAAAGCTCTACTTAACAAGTCTCTAAAATCAATTTTGAAATTTACGAAAGCTGGACCATTTTCTTGTAAAACGTCGTAAATGCCAAAAATTCACTTCCGAATGATTTTACATAATCTTTCCAGATTTGTAAAGATTCAAAATTCTATATTTTGCATGCTTGCTTGATAATCTTTGTAACTCGTACTAACTAACCTGACACTAAATCAACCTCTGATCTATGGATCCTCATAGTCTTCGACTACCTCCAAATAAGTCTTTGACTGTGAACAATGATTCTACCATTTAAATATAGATGATTTATGAATGATGTCGTCTGTAATGAAAAATTCATTCGTTGTACGGACATGACATCTTCGAGAATTTGCTGAGTTCCGGTGTACTTTTAATCTGAGGTTCGCATTCTTAATATCGAGCAACGACGGGTACATTTTTTAGTCTCTTTATTGATGATATACTTTTCTTTTAATTTCTGTTGTACCATGGAGAGGTGTAGAAGACTTATATTAATATAGAACTTAAATTAACACTATAATTGCCAAGATTTCACCATGCCTTTAATTACGATGAGCGATCATTCTTATATTTAATGAATTAAAACAGATGAACATTTCTACGCATGGATTAGATACAATAAAGCTATTTGGTTAATCAGTGGTCGGTTTGGTTAACCGATTGTAAAATTTATACCCGCTTAACCGTTAACCAAAAAAGTTAAATAAAAGATTAAAGATTTCACATATATTTTTGAAACATACAACTACCTATTCAACAAAATAGTGCTACTGTTCATTTTGATAATTTTTTTAATTGGAAGTATGGGTCTGTGGTCAACAATCGGCGAGATAAATCCCTGAAAGCGAATTCTGAAATACTCTGTATATGCTGCGCGATCTTCGCAATAATATTATATAAATAGGTATACAGACTATTGTTCTATCTTGTTTTTTTTCACCCGCATACTTCCAACAGCGGAAGTAGTTCACTGGAAGTCCACATTGTGTTCATATTTTATTCTGACTCAAAATCAATGCTGTGATCGATTCTTACAATTCCATTGCAAAAATAGTGAAATTGTGTAGCTCTAGTCTAGAAGATTGTGGCAATATGTGAAATTTTAGAGATCTGTTGTCTTATAAATTATTAATCATGTATTTGAGTATGAATGAAAAGTGGTATTTATTCTTCAAGAATTCATAAACTGTTTATATATTTTATTCATGTCGCAGAAATAAAAGTTTGAGCTGTTCAATGCATGCCTCTTCATATGAACAAATGTTGTTTTTATGTAAAACAAGAAATAAAACAAGACATTTATTAAGGCGTCTTCCTTTGATGGAAAGTGGTGTGTACACTTCATTTTTAATTGAACTATTAGGCATTTCTATATTCTTTTGTACACTTATTTTGAAGAATCATACGAGTTTCTAACAAATCTGAAGTAACATCACCATAACCGGAAATGAAAATTCTTAGTGAACACCAATTTCCACTCCAAAATTCAATGCTGAATCCATATCTATTATCCTATAGCCAATCTTGAGAAAAAAGTGAAAATAAAACAAGTGGAAATCCCTAGTGTACTCTTATTTATCCCTATAATTTGATGCGGAATCCATACCAGCCACTATCTAAGCTACCTGGACTGACTCTAGAGCCGAGGAAACCGGTGTGGCCACACGGGGAGGCAGAATTTAGGGTTAGCAAAATTTTGGGATTTTCATAAGTCATTATCTAAGTTCTATCTCTTGCTGATTTGGGAAAAATAAATACGGTTCAATCTCTCAATTTCCAGACTTCATCGGTGCAGGATTGCCAAATTTGCCATATTATCAGATATCAAACTAAAATTAGGTAAAATTAATGGATAACAACTTTAATAATTCACAATAATTTTATAATAATTTGCAATAATTTAAAACAAAATAATGTATAATAAATGGGATATCTATTTGTCTAAAATGTTATACAGACTGGATTACACCGTACAGTATGTGAAAATCCATTTAAATTAATTAAAAATTATAAGGTGAACTTTAATTAACAGAAATCTGTATAAAAATGTTTTTGTCTATTACAGTAAATGTACCTCAGTACAGCCGGACGGACCCGACTGTCGTTCGAAAGGAGTGCCGGACTATCGGACTTACCGAACCATTGGATGCCGAGTTAGCAGATTGACTGTACTTCGGTGATAGTGTGAGACTAGAAATATCAAATTGCTGGGACTATACGGTACGTCATTGTAAACATCAAAAGCCTAACAAAAGGTGAGACTGATTCCCGACAACGATGGCGCTAAATTCAAGAGATATTTATGGGACATAAATACAGTGATTTTTCAGCGTAACTTCAACCATAGAGGCTTTGCCCAGACCCTGACAAGCTACGTCACAGTGGAGGCGACAGGCTAGAGCTCCATTACTACAGGCTGACTTATCAAGTATATTGAAGCTCAGTCAGGTTTCTGCAAATATATGGGTTACCATATTTGGCGGTTTAACACGTGCTCCAAATATTGATTTTTACAGGTATTTGATAATGTTAACAAATTTACAATTGAATCATATTTTTATAAATATGAATTAGATTGGGGTTACATTTGTAATTACTTGACACTTATTAACAAGAATCAAAAATATGAATCTCACTCTATAAGCAGATTAACAAATAGATGGACATTTTTTTTCTTATTATTTTCTTTGCAAAAATCCGATCTTACTAAAATTTATGAAATACTTTTATGTCTATTTCTATTTTATATTTGTTACAGTTCTAACGTTATATAGAATAAAATATGGTCTTATTATGAGCTCAGAAAAACCTTACATTATTTGAAATACCTGTACTAAATAATGAAAAGTTGTTTTTGAAATATATATTTATGATGATACATAGTAGTGTGTGAATTACCAGGGGGGGGGGCACTTTAAAATAAATATGTGTATTTAATTTTAAAGGTACTAAAATTTTAAAGAGGGCAATTTTGTTATAAACCTGTAGATGATTAGATAAATACAGCATTTAAATTCTTAATAATAATGTTAAATTATATAAATCTGTATCGTAAACGATATATTTTTTATGCCTAGTACAAAAGAATTGAAGCACTTTAAAATATAATATTGAGCAAATCCTCTAAACTGGATCCTCTAAACATAGCTCTGTTAATATCAAATGATTGGCGCGAATCATCGTCTTGGCTATAAAAATATCAGTTCCATTCCAAAGTAAATTCGAGTCATTCAGACATAATTTCTATCAAATTTTAGTAAAAAAATCTTATTTGATCATTCATTATCTTTCATGATAAATGCATTTCTATTTATTTACCATTTTAGCTTATGTTTACATAATTATTATAATATGGTAAGATTTCTACTTGACAACAGTTTGTTAACAGTAGGATTCAACAATTTTATGATTCTTTATACTCTAAAAATGCAATAAAGTGTATAAAACTTGAAAGATATTGGTGTAACATGAATAAACCTTTAATATATATATATAATTTGAAGCAATTATACTTTTAAGTTTGGAAAATAGAATAACACATTCAGGACTACAAACCACGTTTACTAAGATAAGACTATAACAAATAAATGTCAATAATAATACATACTATAATTACCGAAATTATAAAATGAGTGTTTAAGATAAATACTTTATATAAAAATAGAAGTTTCAATTACAATATTGTATAATTTAGCTATTACAAGTATGCTCCTGTACCGGGTATCCAATGATTCTGCCACTATTTATAAGCCATTTTTTTTATTCCCCCTTCTTTTCTGGGAAAGCGAAATTACCTAAACCTTTTACTAGTATGTTTAAAGTAGTTTTATGCAAAACACCCACCAAAAATTATTGCAATAGTAGTACTTCCTAAAGTGAAAATACGAATAGAGAGCTAATGCTAATGGATTACACTTTCGGCCTGGGTGGGCTTCAATATGCTTGACGAGTCAGCTGGTATATAGAGAAGCCTTACGACAGGCCATCCTAAGACTCCTATATATACAGTTTCGAGCAACAGCGGCCATCTTGACTCCCAGTTGAAGCGATGAGAGTACACGGCAAAAAGAAGGTTACTTTCTCGTCCTTTTCTCGAGATCACGAGAAAATCAAAACATTCTAGACTACTTTCTTGAATAATTGGTATACTTTTTTAAAAGAAGAAGCACTTATTCTACAGTTAAATTACGTATCAAGTGCCAGCCATGTAACATACGCGAGCCATTGAAATAGCACAGGCAGACGATAACTGACTCGACCGATTGGAGTCAAAATGGCGGTTCCGCCAGCCTGTATATTTAAGAGCCATGAGCCATCCAATAGATGATGAAGGTGGTCCACTACGGCGACCGATCAAACCAAGAGGGAGAACTTTCCCAAAGCAATGTTAAGAAGTACTGGACGCTGAAGATGAACTAGACAGAGATGAATGAGACGGGAAAGAACAGGGATGTTTTAGAAGGGTGGCAGTCTTATTAATAGTTGATGATGGACGAACGAGCTAATGAAAATATCGTATAGGACTGCTAAACGCACAAGGTATGTGCCGACTTATATATTTTTGGTCCAATAACTTTAATAATAATTTGACAGCAATTCCGAAGTACTGGTCCCTCATTTTTGAACTAAATGTAAACGCGTTCGATAATTATCTCCCCTATAACATCAGTTGCATAATGATAAGTACAAAATGAATAAATATTTGTGACTGATATCTGTTGTTAATTACCTGTGCTGCAGCAAATCTATTTGGCGCCTTGTGTGAAGTAATTTTGGGTGCGACTCTTTCACCTATATGATGTATCGATGGAGGCGCTGCGGCGCCTCTATATCGATATGGAGCCCGATGAGAATGTTCCGCTGGCATTGCCCTTGCTGCAGCGCTGCTAATTACGACAATTAATAAAATAATTGAATTGAAGTGAAACAGTGTAATCGATGAGTACATTAATATTTCCCTTTCAGTAAAATAAGTAACTTGCCCTAGAAGAACTGGAAGGTTTGTATGCTGTCTTACCCGAACAATCACAACGCAAATTTATTTAAAGGTAGTAATTATAATGAATGCAGTATGGAATTTAAGATAATAGTTATTGTCACCACGATTAAATGCTTAATTTTTCTACTTAAATACTCTGGCCCGACAGATAGATTTCTAAAAATACACACTTTTGGTTACTGCTGATAAAACGAATATTCAGTAAACTGATAATTCATATGTTAAAGGGACTTGGTTTTTAATCATACTTTCTAATAATAAGTTTTGTATTTTGCAACCCAATAATTCGCCAAAAGCTAGTTATATGCTTGTCTGTCTGTCTTAAATGCTTGGCGATAAATTTTGCGGTAATTTGAAAAAATATCGTCAAATTGGCGACTTTTTGAAAATGACGCCCAATTGACTAAAATGACACTAACAACAACAAAAAAAAACCGCTACATTGATGAATATTCAAAATCTTGGAAAATGAAGTGTAATTTATTTGATAATTCCTGTGGCTTTAGGAATATTAATATTCTTGATTCAAAATATAGTGAATTTCACGGTTTATGGGACAGGATCGTTTTACTTAGGGGGTCTAGAATACAGCAAATTAATCGTGTTTTCTATGGAGTGATATAGTAGTTATTTTTCGAAAAAGAATCGTATAAGTTATAATCAGAATGTCTAGAATTTTATACGCCCATTTAGCGATGATTATCACAATAACTTGATTAGCATTTCCTAAATTAAACAGACAGATGCTAAATGCAATATTGATATATGAATTGCATTATAAGAATGATTGTTTTGAATTTCAGGAATAAAGATGGTTTTCATTACAATCTATTGATTGGAATGCAAATTATCAGTTTTATAAGGAAAACTTGACCATACAGCTGATAGATCATACAGCTGTTTCGAGAATATACTGGATCTCCTTTGTCATTCAAGAGAATGAATAAACCCTACTGGTCCCCGAAACTAGTCGGGATATTCCTGTTGTGGTTTGGCCCACGCCAATCTTGTTTGTTACTTCTCGCTTCGGATTGGCTGAACTACTCATTATACTGCTTTCTGATTGGCTCTCTCTTAATCCAGTTCTTCTATATATAATTTGCCCTTCTTCCTTTCGGGTCCATTCCTATTTTGGACTTCAGGTTCGTTGGTTTTCTTGCAATGACGAAGGGGATCCAGAGTATCCTCAAAACAACTGTATACCGCATTATTGTGTTATTTGTGCTTTTTTAAGTTACTTAGGTTTTTTTTATCCTTCGCACAAAGTGTATTGTACTTATTGACACCAGTTTTATATAATAAAATATCAGTTTCGAAGTATTATATAATCATTAAATAAACGAAATACTGCTTTGCGGAAACTAGCTATATTTTTCATTATCATGTTAGATTTGCGCAAAATAAAAGTTAATTTCGTTAGACTGTGAAAGAAACAAATTCATGGCATTATGTGGGAAACATCATGTGTTGCCCACATCACGTTTTCTTATTTCGATTAAGATACTTGGCCTACATTTGATTTTCTAATAACGGTACATGTATCACATAAATGCCAGATGACAAAATTCATTCAAAATAAATCAAACCTGTTTCAAAAGACGGCTCTAGAATACGAATCAATATCATTTGTGGCCGTAATAGTGATGCGGAAATTGCGTCCTGCCACTCCCGGAAGCTAAGCAAATGTGTTGAGGGTTCATCCATCTGTTCACAAAGCTTATAACGAGATATATCCAGTTATGATTAATGTGAATGATAAATATGGAAACAATCTGTGGGGAGAAATTCAGTTAATTTTGTGAAATGTGTTTATTCCAGCACCAACATTTCTATAAATGTTTCAATTATTTTTATACATATACATTTTACATTCCTCTTACATTCTTCATCTATGGAACATTCTATACAGGGTCGTAGTGAAGTCCATAGGCACTCCAATAACTTTGTATGGTAAGGTCTATGAGTGTACACGCTAAGTCTATATAAAGTAAAGTGAACATGCCCGATTGAAAAAATGGTTTGCAGCGCCTTTAGCGGAGAAGTAGAAAATTAGGATATGGCAAGAAAATGAGGTACAAGAAAAATTTGAAATAGAAATTTTTAGAGGATTATCTAATTTGTAGGAATAGACACGTGATATGCACGAAACGCGTATATAGGCGTCAATAAATAGCTGTCAAAATGTCGTATCATCATGGTCTGTAGCACGGTGATACCTGCAATACTTATCAAAATGCGTCTTAATATTCTTTATTGAATTCAAATGCACATTCTTGCTGTTGGAAGGTATTTTGAACAGGCGGTAATATTAGATTCCTTAGTATATAAGTGCTGTTTATTTTAGCATATGATAAAAATTCGCCAATACGCATTTTGTGTCAAATAGTGCCTTCTATAATATTTTTTGTCACTTTCTACTCATTATACAATGCTCTAAAACTTTAATTAACTTTTTCCGTCTATCTCGTTATACTGCAGAATCCGTTTCCTAGCTTTTAAAATCCTCTGACACCCTTTGACTTTCACTTATAAAGTTATTGGAGTGCTTAAGGCCATCTCTGTGTGAATATATATATATATATATATATATATATATATATATATATATATATATATATATATATATATATATGTATATATATATATATATAATATAAATCAATCATATCATAGATTGGAAATCAATCATATTATAGATTGGAGTTCCAATTTGACCAAAAACATCTTCAGAAATGTCGTCATAGGTCACCTCAAACGAAATCAACGCTTTAATACTTTCAAGTCAGATTGCATCATACATAATAGGAATATTGTGAAGGAGGCAATAAAACTGAATTATCCAATTGGCTTCCTGACATGTTATTATAATTCCCTATTTAATACAAAAAAGGGAGAAAATGCTTGCTTAAAGGATATGGCAGAGATATAGAACGATGAAAGTAAAAATAACGTATTACGCATGCGTAAACTGCTTTTATATATAAGGCACTCTGGCATTTGCTGCATTTCCATTCTTTTCCTTCCCTTGCAATCCTGGTTGATTCCTATTTGTTTACTCTGCACTTTTTCGAGTGTTTTTGACTTGACACATATACGGAAGTATGACTTCTGCATGGCATTGGTACCGTGAGTGTTGCCCGGGCATAAAAGCAGTCTTTTAAACGGGAAAGAGGGGTCGCCATCCCCCTCTACCATTTTATGCCTTGCATTTGGTCATTTCCCTTATTTTTTCATATGAATCTTATATATAATATATATATATATATATATATATATATATATATATATTTCCACTAGCCAGTAGACAGTTCCAATGGTGTCTATAGTTAAATACTATCGCCATTGTCAGAAACTGGCTATTCTATCGGTTTTAATTCGAATTGTATGGTTGTCCTGATGAGAATGCAATTTCGAACTAACCGCCATTTTTTGTGTAGTTTCAATTGATTGTTCTCTATTCTTAATCTCTTATCTTGAGCTGATTATTATTGCCTATTCTCATTTTTGCCGAGTTTTATTTTTATTTACTTTTATATACTTTTAATTGTGAATTTTGAATCCTAATATTCTTCTCATCCCATTTTCCATTGTAGTGATATGTTACCTTCTATCTTTATCCTTAGTCTTGGCCTATAGTTACTCATTTGTAACAGATATGCTAGAGATGGGTTTTTTTGTACATACAGTAATTTATGCATAATTTTCGATTAAAATCCTTCAATTTTTATTTATAAATCCATTATGTTATTAGCTGCTTTGAGCAATATCATGATGAAAGTTTTATATTCTGTATTATTTTGTGTTTTATATTCTGTTTTCTACATACAGACTTCTATTACATCTTTTAATTGTACATTTATATTTATTATTTACTTCTGAATTCAACCATCTATCTTTTGATTTTCATACTTGCAAAAAACTTTTTAAAAAGGTAAAACCTGTTGTAAAGCTGCATTTGCGCTTATTACAGAGTTTATTCTCTTTTTAATTGTAATTTTATTTTGTTTATTATTATTATTATCGCTAACGCATTTCTATAGTTTAACTACGAGCCCATCAATGTCTTAATATGGCTCTCTTTGGATATTGTTTTTATTTATCTAACCCTTTCATTCCTTCTATTGATTGATTATGGTATGTCTTCACATTTCGCATTATGGAGTATTTTGGTTTGAGTTCTCTCATCGCTTTTATGATTTTTTCTGCGGGTTATTGCTCTTTTTGGTAGATTTCACACTCGATTCTTCACTCGTTATATATGTGTGTGTATAGTGCTGACATCTCTCGGCAGGCATTAGAGTTTATTGTGTTTTTTGTGTTATTTATTTCTGTATCTTTTTGTTAACCCAGACGTCAATATCTTTTATTGCTTATTTTTACATTTTAATCTAGACAAGTATTTCCACTATATGTGGCCCTCTTTTGCCCGCAGTTGTAGGGATTCAGTCAGACACATACGTATTAACGGTTTTGTATATCTTCCATTCCGGATGAATATGATTATTTGTCCACACTTCGCTTATTCATGAATATTTCGTATGAAAATCTCTTTTCTACTATGCTTGTTTTGTTACTCTCCAAAATTTCGATTCAATTCTTATGGTATTAGTTAAAATTTGAAATTCGTACCTGACAAAATAGTTTTTGAAGGGGTTTATATTGGGAATTTTAATTAGAATTCGTGATGTAAATTTTATTCATTACCTAGTGTCCGGTCTATTATTATTATGAATTGGGATAATTATAGATCGACAAACATTGACCAATTAAGCGTTATAGACGATTTGGAAGAATACCATTCCTTCTCTCAATCTAAATCATATTCCTTCAATAGATGCAACAATCTTAGGTGCAAAACTTGTCCTTATGCTGACCCATTACAAATTAATAATAATTCCACTTCACAAAAATTCTGCAAAGTTTTTAATTGCATATACAAACTTAATTGTACTATTTGTAACTTATCCTATATTGGCCAAACCAGCAACCCTTTACATCTGAGAATGAATGTCCACAGGGATCATATTAAAAAATTTGACCATAAAGTCTTTAATGATCTCCCTACTAAAAATCAATTTGAATATCAGCACTTTGCTACACACGGATTTAAAAATGTATCCCTTCATATTTTAGATATTAAAATTTCACTCACGGATAGATTAGTATTTGAAAATTATTACATTAAAAAATATAAAACTCTCTTCCCCTATGGCTTAAATCAAATTTATAATAATAATAATGTTGTTAACAATAGTTTTGAATACAATTCTCATAAATCTTCAATATATAAACATCTTTTTCATTATTCAAAGTCATCAACTCCTAGTAAAAAGCGATATAAGCGTGGCAAAGGAAAAAGTAACTTATGTAAAACTATTGATTACAAAGCAGACATTTTGAAATTACAATATAATTATTCTCAAACTTTCAATTTTCTACCTGTTAGAACATGGTTATATAAAGTCAGAAAAAGCAAATTAAGTATTGTTTATACTAATTTTTTAAAATTAAAATTAACTCATGAGCATTTTAAACATTTATTTTTTGATTTGCTTCTTTCACGTACAAATTTCTTAAATTACCACCTACTCCATTCACCAAATCCACATACTAAAATAGCTTACTGTGTAATTTCTTTTAAACACCCTATTCTTAATTCTCTTAACTTCAATAATTTATTTGCAAAACATCAGCACTTGTTACCAGTAAATGATATCAAAATACAAAAATCATTCAAATATAATTTACCAATTGGTAGAACTATTTACAATTACAATGAAGTTTCCAGGACATTAAACTCCGATGATCTTACATCATGTGTATGCAGCAATCAAAATCTTGCCCCTTATGTCAACTCCACTCATGGTCACATTATTACTGGGGATCTCAGTATAGTTCAGAATGATATACTTAGGGATATTATGAATAAAGGGTCTAAATTTCGCATTCCATTCTGCAATCACCCTAAACAACTTCTTCAGTCTCTATCATTTGATTTTGATAAATTCATATATCAACTTGCTTGTTCACATTCTATTCCTATTGAAGCATTCAATCTATGGAAGTATACTACCTTACATCTACTTAAAAATGTTATTATAAACATTAAATTAACGAAGCCTAGGTATTCTTATAAACAATTCCTATCTGCTATCAAAGAACTACAACAACATTTTGTCATAACTTATGTAGATAAAGCTTCTAATAATTATGCCATCATTTGTAAAAAATATTATGTTTCTCTGTTACAGAATTACTTAAAAAATAATCAAATTTTTAAACCCATTAATAATCAGTCCATCCAAATCAAAACTAAAATGCTAAAATTATATACACAATTAAATATTAATTGTAAGTTTTTTAAATTTCCTTATGTTACTTTGGTTCCTAAATTCCACAAATCACCTCTCAGTTTTAGAACAGTCACTTGTGGACATAATACCTTTACCACTACAGCTAGTAAGTACTTTCTTAACTGTTTAAATCGAATTAATGAATCTCTTAAATTCAGGAATTCAGGATATTTCATTTTGAACAATAGTTATGATTTAGTTAATCACCTTAGCAAGTTTCCACAAATTCTTGGTTTCCAAACCTTTGATTTTAAAGACCTATTTAATAATATTGTCATTAAAGATTTACATAAAGTTATTATCTCTCTATATCATGACTATATATCTTCCAATCATGTTGCTTTTAATGTCAAAAATTTTCCTATGCTCTTGCACTTTGTGTTATACAACAATTATGTTATCCAAGGTGATAACATTTATTTACAAACATCTGGTGTACCACAAGGTGGCTGTAGTAGTAGTATACTCGCTAACTTATAACTTTATTATTATGAATGTCATTTTAACTCTAATTCATATATTATATATAAATATGTTGACGACTTAATTTGTATTATCATTGATGATTCCTATCCCATTAATATTGATTTTTACCCGTCTAACCTAGAATTAATTCCTAATGAGCCTTGCGTTAGTCAAACTGTTAATTTTTTAGACCTAAATTTAGATACCCTGAATAATCATGTAATCTCCAATCTATATGATAAAAAAGATTCTTACAACTTCACTATCATAAAGCTGCTATCATATCAATCTTGTATTTCTATTCAATTGTTTAGAAACATCATTTTAAACCAGCATAATACATCGACTTTCTGATACTTAGTTTCACTTTCTCCACATCAATAATCTTAAACGCATTTGTCAAAATTACCAATATCCGGAAGTATTTGTAAATAATATTATTAATAATTTCAAATATACCACGTAATAATTTTACACATGCATTATTTATCTTTGATTGGTTAACTCATTTTTGAAAATTCACCCATTCTTATCACCTCTCTTACCACTTGGCCTGAGTCTAATACTGCTTACTATTTTCGAATGAATATTTCCCACCTGTCCTGAGTCCTATACTGAATACTATTTTTGAAAGTCTCCATACATATTATGTATCGTTCAAATGTATTCATTCCGGTGCCCACTCGCATTGACGAAGTGAGGTGAAATGCTCAGTCACTAGTTTATCTTACACGTGGTGCTATGCTTGTGATTTCATATTTCTGTTCGAGGAGGTATTGTTTTTCAGATTTGTATAATTCAATTGATTTATTTTTCTCCTTCCACTAGCCAGTAGACAGTTCCAATGGTGTCTATAGTTAAATACTATCGCCATTGTCAGAAACTGGCTATTCTATCGGTTTTAATTCGAATTGTATGGCTGTCCTGATGAGAATGCAATTTCGAACTAACCGCCATTTTTTGTGTAGTTTCAATTGATTGTTCTCTATTCTTAATCTCTTATCTTGAGCTGATTATTATTGCCTATTCTCATTTTTGCGGAGTTTTATTTTTATTTACTTTTATATACTTTTAATTGTGAATTTTGAATCCTGATATTCTTCTCATCCCCCTTTCCATTGTAGTGATATGTTACCTTCTATCTTTATCCTTAGTCTTGGCCTATAGTTACTCATTTGTAACAGATATGCTAGAGATGGTTTTTTTTGTACATACAGTAGTTTATGCATAATTTTCGATTAAAATCCTTCAATTTTTATTTATATATAATATATATATATATATATATATATATATATGTACATATATATATGTATATATATATATAATATATATATAAATAAAATTTTTTTAGATACTATAGCTTACAAAATTATGAAAGATACTATGCAGAAATTATTAAATAAAGAATTTAAAGTTATTAAGTAAATGGAATGAAAATGCAAAATACATTTAATTTATCGCGCAAATGCAGCTCATAAATAAAATGATTTCAATAATAATAGAAGTTTGAAAATCCAATGAACGAAAAGTAAGAAGATGTAACACGATAAACCTAACTTTTTAAAAACACCCACAGAATAAAATATAATACAGCAAATCATCAATCAAATGGATTAAAAATACAAAACACTAGCTATCAAGTTACAGAAAATCAACCAAATTAAAAGGTATGGAAACAAAAAAAGAAAAACTTAAACTAAATTCAACTATCTAACTGGCGTACAAAACAAATGTAAAAATCAATTAATCCTCAAGCATATGGAAAAAATAAAAAAATTAATATCGAATCAACAAGTCAATGAAAAATATAATACAAAGGTATGGAATCGAAATAAGTATAACAAACGAAATCAAGCACAAACGCCTAACACGTGGACGAGGCTCTAAGCCTAAATCATGAATTGTTAACCTCTACAAAAATCTAATCATGTCCAAGTTTTTTGTAGAAGCAAACTCAAAAATGTATGTTTCTGAAGAAATAGATAGATTAAATCTATGAACTATTTCTACTTGGACGACATACATAAAGATGGAATAAAAAGAAAAAATGAATACCTGGAAAAAGCACAGCGTGTGTACAGACGATTCATTACAGGGATCGAGGGAACACTGATAGAAGAGACCAGTGTTGCCATTCGTAAAGAAAAAATAAAAAACCATTTACTGTTGCCATTCATAAGAATTGAAAAACTGTGAAGCGAAATGTAAAGAAAAAGTATTAATATACAAAAAGAGCTACTAAAAAGAGGGGCAAATAAAGGTAATGCTGAAGTGGGAAGTGAAAAAAAAAAAAAAAAAAAAAAAAAAAAAAAATGGAGATGACTGGCTAATATAAGATACTATGAATAGAATTATATGATACTATGGAAAGAATTATAAAAATCCAGCTATTTTAAATTTTTTAACAATACTATTTACTAAATAAGTGGGATATTTATATAAATTACTAGTAATTTTGAGATTATTGATATGCATAGCATGAAATTTTTTATCAGATAATCTATAAATTCTAAAAAGCTGATTGAGTATAATATTTCTAAACAATTGAATCGAGTTACAGGAATTAAAAGGTAAGATTTTATTAATATTAAAATTATAAAAGACTTTTTTATCATATAAATTTGTAACAATTCTATTAGAAGGATCAATAAAAAGATTTAAATCCAAAAAATTAACATTTTTATTAATAGTAGCTTCATTAGGTATTAATTCCAAATTGTCTGGATAGTAATCTATATCTATGAGATAATTTTCTGTATGTACTAAGCAAATCAGATCATCAACATATCTATAAAAAGTATAATCTATTGAAGTAAATGACATTTCATAATGATAAAGGTATAAATTAGCTAGCATACTGCTACTACAGCCACCCTGTGGAACTCCTGAGACTTGTAAGTATAATTTATTTCCTTGAAAAATATAATTATTGAAAATAACAAAGTGAAGAAGTTTAGGAAAATATTTAAATTTAATTTGATTTGAAAGAGGTGTAATATAAGCATTATATAGAGCTAAAATTACATCATATAGATCAGATATCTTAATATTATTAAAAAGATCTTTAAAATCAAAAGTTTGAAATCCTATTATTTTTCTAAGAGATGTTAATTTATTCTTTAATTCTTTACTATTATTTAGAATATGGTAGTTATTGCTAGTCTGGCTTAAACTATTATTTATTAGATTTAAAGAATTTAGTAATAATTTACTCGCAGTAGTAGAGTAAGTATTTTGGCCACTAGTAACTGTTCTAAATTTAATAGGATTTTTATGAAATTTTGGAATAAGCACTATATAAGGAAATTTAAGATATTTATATTTAATATTTAAATCATTATACATATTGATAATTTTCAATTTAATACTATTGATGGAATGTAAATCAGGTTTAAAAAGACTATTATTTTTTAAATAATCTAACAGAAATTGAATATAAAATTTTTTAATATTCAATTTCTGTTAGATTATTTAAAAAATAATAGTCTTTTTAAACCTGATTTACATTCCATCAATAGTATTAAATTGAAAATTATCAATATGTATAATGATTTAAATATTAAATATAAATATCTTAAATTTCCTTATATAGTGCTTATTCCAAAATTTCATAAAAATCCTATTAAATTTAGAACAGTTACTAGTGGCCAAAATACTTACTCTACTACTGCGAGTAAATTATTACTAAATTCTTTAAATCTAATAAATAATAGTTTAAGCCAGACTAGCAATAACTACCATATTCTAAATAATAGTAAAGAATTAAAGAATAAATTAACATCTCTTAGAAAAATAATAGGATTTCAAACTTTTGATTTTAAAGATCTTTTTAATAATATTAAGATATCTGATCTATATGATGTAATTTTAGCTCTATATAATGCTTATATTACACCTCTTTCAAATCAAATTAAATTTAAAAATTTTCCTAAACTTCTTCACTTTGTTATTTTCAATAATTATATTTTTCAAGGAAATAAATTATACTTACAAGTCTCAGGAGTTCCACAGGGTGGCTGTAGTAGCAGTATGCTAGCTAATTTATACCTTTATCATTATGAAATGTCATTTACTTCAATAGATTATACTTTTTACAGATATGTTGATGATCTGATTTGCTTAGTACATACAGAAAATTATCTCATAGATATAGATTACTATCCAGACAATTTGGAATTAATACCTAATGAAGCTACTATTAATAAAAATGTTAATTTTTTGGATTTAAATCTTTTTATTGATTCTTCTAATAGAATTGTTACAAATTTATATGATAAAAAAGACTTTTATAATTTTAATATTAATAAAATCTTACCTTTTAATTCCTGTAACGCGATTCAATTGTTTAGAAATATTATACTCAATCAGCTTTTTAGAATTTATAGATTATCTGATAAAAAATTTCATGCTATGCATATCAATAATCTCAAAATTACTAGTAATTTATATAAATATCCCACTTATTTAGTAAATAGTATTGTTAAAAAATTTAAAATAGCTGGATTTTTATAATTCTTTCCATAGTATCATATAATTCTATTCATAGTATCTTATATTAGCCAGTCATCTCCATTTTTTTTTTTTTTTTTTTTTTTTTTTTTCCCATTCACTTCCCACTTCAGCATTACCTTTATTTGCCCCTCTTTTTAGTAGCTCTTTTTGTATATTAATACTTTTTCTTTACATTTCGCTTCACAGTTTTTCAATTCTTATGAATGGCAACAGTAAATGTTTTTTTATTTTTTCTTTACGAATGGCAACACTGGTCTCTTCTATCAGTGTTCCCTCGATCCCTGTAATGAATCGTCTGTACACATGCTGTGCTTTTTCCAGGTATTCATTTTTTCTTTTTATTCCATCTTTATGTATGTCATCCAAGTAGAAATAGTTCATAGATTTAATCTATCTATTTCTTCAGAAACATACATTTTTGAGTTTGCTTCTACAAAAAACTTGGACATGATTAGATTTTTGTAGAGGTTAACAATTCATGATTTAGGCTTAGAGCCTCGTCCACGTGTTAGGCGTTTGTGCTTGATTTCGTTTGTTATACTTATTTCGATTCCATACCTTTGTATTATATTTTTCATTGACTTGTTGATTCGATATTAATTTTTTTATTTTTTCCATATGCTTGAGGATTAATTGATTTTTACATTTGTTTTGTACGCCAGTTAGATAGTTGAATTTAGTTTAAGTTTTTCTTTTTTTGTTTCCATACCTTTTAATTTGGTTGATTTTCTGTAACTTGATAGCTAGTGTTTTGTATTTTTAATCCATTTGATTGATGATTTGCTGTATTATATTTTATTCTGTGGGTGTTTTTAAAAAGTTAGGTTTATCGTGTTACATCTTCTTACTTTTCGTTCATTGGATTTTCAAACTTCTATTATTAATATATATATATATATATATATATATATATATATATATATATATATACATACATATATGCACACACACACACACACATATACATATATATATATATGTCACTGTAACCGTTTGTTCTACTTCCCTGATATATTTCGTCATCTTCTTCCCAGTGCTTTTCAACTTTTTTCATTCTGTTGAGGCTTATCGCACTTACACTTGGACGATGAGTCCTGCTTCATGGTAATACTTGATTTCCCAATTTTTCTTTTTTTCAATTCTTCCTCTTTTAGTGCCTGTAGTCTGGGTTTTGGCATTTATAGTAACTTACTATTGCCACATCTGAAACAGGCATTTGTTTGGGTTAATAAGAATTAGATGCTCAGACCTGAATAGGAATTTAATTCTGGTTAGTCTTCGAAATTGTGGCGGTGCTGTTAATTTTAATTATCGGTATTGTGGCCGTGGTTTGACTGCTTTGGTGATTTTAATATTTTATGATTACTTGGAATCGGTTATTATTAATATATATATATATATATATATATATATATTATTAAGTTGGGGATTATATCAACTATAACTAAATAAGAATCTCAATAACATAAAATATTGTCTTCATATTTAACTAATATGATATGATAAAAAATAATACTTTCTTATATTTTTATCATTTTTTACTCTTATTTAGATGCATTGTTTTATATTTTACTAACTGTCTTTATTTAGAAGTGATTGTCTATTTTTCTCTTTTTCTAATTTTCACCCACTATCATATTTTCACTTTCAGTGTTCTCGCTCTGTTCCCATGTCCCTTTACCTGCTAAGCTGTAGTTGTTTTTAGCGTATGTTAAGGAGCATACAGTTTTTGACCTAAGGAAGCGGTCAAAAACGACCATGAAACAATTCTCATCACCTAATTTTCCTATGCCTGCTGTTTTCGAAAAAGTATTATAAAGTTGCATTCTGATAGGTTAAACCAGCGGTCCCAAGCGACCAGCTTAGGATTTACACTTTTAGGATAGGAGACGGGAAAATTTCTCTTCTCTTCTACCCAGCGAGAACACGACCAAGGGAGAGAGGTCAGCTGAATCATTCACCGGGCGATGTCCGAAGATGGTCCCGTCAAACTCGACCTCATACGTCGACGGGTTTAGGCTCAGGTCATGAATAGACCCTGACAGCCGGGCCCTCGGATTTATGTACCCCAGGTTAAGATAAAAAAACTACTGAGCTACGATCCAAGTTGCATTCTAACAGGTTCAAGCCAACTCCCCACGGCAACCTAGTGGTTTATGCCGAGGATGAAAGGGGTCTACGGGTATTTTATCTGCCACTAAGCTATACCATGACCAGGAGAGCAAAATCAGCGGAACCATTCACCGGATGGAAACCAGAAGATGATACCACGGAGACTCGACTCCAGTCGCCTACAGATCTGGGGCTATGGTCGGAAAGGCATCTCCCTCCCCGCAACCTGTGAAGAACCGGCTTCATGAGCCCGAGGGGGAACTCCCGGGTGCAGTCCACAGATTTGTTTAAACCCCAGTTTGGAGGATCAGAGCTACAGAACTATGATCCGTACACCACTCTCAAGGAATGGGTTGCCCCGGGGGTAGTTGCATTCTGACAGGCAGCAGTTTTATTTATTGCAACACTAAGTCAAACAATATATACGAAATGGTTAAGATTTTTTATTAACAAGTTTGTTTTACAAGGAAAGATTACGAAGAAAGGAAAAGTATTTGCCAAGAAGGAAAAGTGGTTGTACTTACAGCGGCTCTTGAACTACAATAGTTTCTGCAATAGAAGTAGCGCCTCAGGTTCGAATCACTATTTTTATAATACCTTAAAACCGCTGGACAGTGTCAAATGTTTCGCTACTTTTCAGTAAACTTTACGTATTTGATTGCCCGCATATAGGGTGAGATAAAACGACTTGATATGAGTCATTTTTTCAAAGACTGATTTGAGGATGAAGTTAATGAGGTTTGTTATGGGTCAACCTCACACCTATCAAGGCGCTCATCTCAAGCGATCAGAGATTGTTCGAGGCAAAACAGTGAATGTGCAGGGATTACGTCTTGTCTTCCTGAAGCTCCAGACATTATACAGGATGGCCATAATTAAAGTAGAGATGTTTAGAGTCCAATAGTGAGAAAACTCTTGTGCCAAACGCAACCAAATTTGCAGTAAATACTATTTAGACCATGGGGTTTCGATTTTTAAAAGAAAAAAAATAGATCAGATTTTTGTCACCGCATTGTGTATTTTGCAAAAAATTCTGGTCAAATTTTCAGGTTCAAACAATTTGTTTGTTTCCAAAATTATGAAAATCAACCAAGTAGAATATGATAACTCGCAGGAGACAAAAACGTCAGCAGAATGTAAATAACTAGATGAGAAAATTTCCTAAACGATAGTGTCTACTAAATTATTTTAAATACATACTACGAATTTTTACGATATTTTTTAGTTTAGATTAAAAAAAACAACGCGTAATATCTCGAAAACAGCGTATATTTGTGACTTCTAAATGATGTCACACAATTTTGAATGGAAAATTTTATATAAATAACTATTTGTCTAACATTTGTATACTATTTTACAATATATTCAATTAAAAAAATGTCCAGAAAGTTGAGATCTTTCATTAAGTTAAAACAAATTCTTGCAATCGACGTGTGGCGGAACATTTTATTTCGGCTTGAATTTCTAGCGAATGTGAAGTTAAAACCGTGAAAAATATTGAGAAAAGTACCGACTACATCATTGAGTTTAATATGAAACATACATAAGAAAAATCCACCTCTCTTGTCTGTATGTCATCTTGACGACAGATATGACAACATTGATAACAAATTCCATGAATTTCGCAAAAGATAGTGACGTTTTGGAGATGTAGGTAACTTGATTATAAATATCATATCTGAAAATTAAATTTAAGCTTTTTGATGATACCCGTCTCTTTGTGGTAGAACAAATTGATATTTTACAGGCCATGAGAGAAATTGAGATAAACGAAAAAGCACTTAAATATAAACATGGGAATCGTACATTAACAGGAACTAATCCCATTATACAAATCCAAGGAGGAATTTCAAAACATTTCAATAATAAACATGGTGACAAGGAGAATACACAAACTTATCTACTTTTCAACTTAGCCCTGGAGAAAGTAATAAGGTAATCTAATATCAACCCTAAAGGAAATATCTGTCACAAATATGTTCAAATTCTTGCCTAGGCAGATGACATCGATATCATAGCTAGAATCACAAAAGATCTAAATGAGGCCTTTCTTGCCTTAGAAAGTTCTGCTGATAAATGTATTTGAAAATTACCGCAGACAAATATAAATATCTGATTTTTACTGAAAGTTGATCTTTACCCATCCTATTTGGAGCAGATCTGTCCAGAAATTCCAACTATGTGGGATCTCGAAAAAGGTATAAAAATAATATTAATTTAGAAGTCCAGAAACGAATTCCAGCTGCAAATCGCTGTTTTTATGTTTAAAGAAATGTTTTCAGGTCGCACCTGATTGGAAGAAGGGACAGCATATAAAGTATAAACAACTGCAGGATATCTAGAGAAGTCCGTAACAGAGGGAATTTCTAGAGAACGAAGAGAGTTATCCTTGTTCTTTTAATGCAGCTGCATAGGAAACCTCCATGGAGCTACACGACAAGACAACTTTAAGGGCGGGGGTTAACCGCCCTCAAAGTTGTCTTGCCGTGTATTCTTATGTGGGTATGACGACTATCTTGATCCCTTTTAGAGATAGAATTACAAAATTGTAGAGCGTTGCCAAAATTGTTTGTCCCACAGAAAATACTGATAAGAACTAAGAAAACTAGGGAGTATACTAAAAATCCTACCCATACAAAACAATATTAGCGTATTCAGACGATTAGGATGCCTCGTATTGGGAAACGCTATATGCGTATACTCGTACGCTGCACTGGCAATCTGGTTACATTTTCCAAAAATAAGGATCATTTCGCAATATTCTTCATTAGTAGACACAGTAAATGTGGCTCATAAAATCGAGATAAAAATAGGACACAGTGACAAACACATATCATAAGGATACAATGCTGCAGATGGAATGCTCTTTCAACCTCAGATTGGTTTACTTATTTATCTGGCTTCGATTATCATGGCGTTTCCCTCAAATCGTCTGTCAAATAAAACGGTTAGCGTTGAAACTAAATTTATTAAATCGTTTGTTGTACAACTATCTCCAGATGAATTTGCTGTTTAAAGAATCGCATGCGTTTACAATTAAGTTTTGGACAATTATTTGCAGTTTTCTATGTCGGACAAGCAGATTGTTACACTAATTTGGCAACGTTCTACAACTCGTTTTTCGGTTGTAACAGAAAATTGGAGCTTCGAACAGCAGCGAAATTTAGTACAGATATATATCAGGAACTGTCTTACCGGCTAGGTGAGATTTTTAAAACTTCAAATTAGGTTAAAATTTTATAATTGATTTTCGAATTAGGTTAAAAGCAGAATATCGGTCATTTTCCGCCATTTCGTTAAATCTTTTCATTCATTGCATCTGCAGATGAAACTTCCGTGCTCGTTCCAGGCTGCTCTCACCATGATAACTAGGATTTAAAATGCAATATACTAGGATTTGCGAATTTAAAAATTTCGTCCTATTTTTTTTATTTTCGTATTATATTAACATTTATAACATTTATGGTAATTTCGTTAAAAGATGACAAAATTTGGATGAAAACCTGCTGTGATAGCATTTAACTTTTTGAATTTTACATTTCTAATTTTTTGTATTTTGAATTAATTATACGATTGTTTTGTTTCCTAAGTATGATCTAAAAGCAAAATAAATTATATTATTTCAATAATTTTGAATATCAACTTCTAATTAGGTCACAGTATAGTTTCAAAGATTATACCTTTTAAATTGAGCTAACGATGGCTTTGTACTTGAATTGCATGCGTCCCATACTCTTATTTAAGTTGTATTACACCCGCGAGGCAAGTTATTTTAATCGTGCTTTTAATGTTTGTTCTTCAATTTCTGCTTTACATTCTGAATTAAACTCTGTCTTTAACTTTGGTTATGAAGCCGTCTATTCGTTTGATTTCATTTATAAAATCATTTCCTCCATTCGTTCGAAATTTATTTATCCTATAACTAATCTTGCTCCTTCTTCTGACATTTTGCCGTATAAATCAAGTATTCCTTTCCATCCTGTGATTTTTCGTCCTCTTCTCCAATTTTGCCGTGAATATAAGTTTTAACCTGCCCATTTCACTGATTTTTGCTAATTTAGTCGTATTCGTACCGATAAAATTAAGGATAAAAGTAATTTATTGAGTCACAGCTGGGGTATATGTTGTCCCCCTTTTATATCCACATAATAATTGTAAGTTTTATATTGGTAATACTAAACGTACTGTAGGTATTCGTTTATCTGAACATGCTCGTGATATTAAAAATAATAAAGTGTTCACTGCTCTTTCACAATTAGTTATTAATGATAAATTTACCCTTAATTTTGATAGAGCTTTTCATTTTATTAATTGCAATTACCCCCGTAATATTTTACTTTCCAAATCCTTTTTAACACTTTACAACATAGTTGAAAAGTGTTTATGACTTTGTTCATTCATTCTGTCTGTATGTCTGTCTGTCTGTCTGTCCGTTAGCACGATAACTGCCGTAAAAATGACTTTATCAATATGAAATTTTAGTATGTTTTTCAGACGGTCTGTGGGAGCTATGGGAATATAAAAAAATAATATCACCCAACTAGTTTTTTATTTAACCCGGATTGATAAAATGAAATACATTGAACCCTATGGGACCTAATTTTTCAAATATTTTTTAAGCAAATTTAAAATTCACAAATTACTTTGAAATTTTTAGGAGATATTCATATTATCCCATAAAATATATATTAAAAATTTCAGTAATATATGTTAAGTAGTTTTTTAATTAAAAATTATTTAATATAGGGAAAAAAACAAATTCAATTAAATTCTGAATTTTGGGATATCCTCCAGAAAGAAAAAGAGATATATTATATAATAAATATCTTTCCAAGAGTTTAATCATTTTGTATATGAGAGAGGCTTCACATTTTAAAAAAAATTTGGTAGATAACAATTTTTCAAATTATTTTTTAATTTTATATAGCTCTTCATGATATACTTATTTGATGGCATTTTTAATGCACTTTCCTACGTCCTAGAGAGTTAAAATATGGTACACAGCTTAAATTTGTTGAACATTTTATTCTACAAAAATTTGGTGGATCTTTAAATATAGATCATACATTTTTTTCGAAATGCCCTGCAAATAATCCCCGTTCACTTCTATGAATCATTGTTTTAATATTGTTAAAAAAATTCTGATGTGGGCAGCACATGTCTTTCCCTGTAGACTCATATTCACGTTCTCTTTATTTCTTCAATAATAATTTGAGTTTATCTGCGCAAAATAACAGCCATAATTATTTTAAATGATATTGAATTTGCACGTTAAACTTGAATTTGGTTCTCATTTGATAGCTCGACTTATTGTCAAAGGTGACGTAGCGAAAACGCGAAAAAACTAAAACATCTCAAGAATGGCTAGTCCTAGAGTAATGGGGTTAGTCTTATTATTTTTGTTGTTAAAAATCACGTATAAAATGGAAATTTAATTGATATAATTGAGCACGCGTAGTCTTTTATTTTTATATTTAACGATTTTTGCGGGCCATTTCGCAAAAATAGCCCGTTCCTTTTTCCCGAATCGTACTAGAAAAACCTACAAATGATTTATATACCAAATTTTGTTAAATTAGTATATAAATCACTTGTAGGTTATTGAAATATTATACACCAAATTTTGTTAAATTTGTTCCATTAGTTTTTAGCTAGACTGGATAAAGACAATTTCTGCCCGTCATTTCGCAAAGAAGGCATATTCTTTTATTACGAATCGTACTATAATCTAATGAACATCAGAATTTCCCACAAAAGGTATACCAACCAAATTTTATGAAATTCGGTCCATTAGTTTTTCAATTAGAGTGGATGTAATATCCTCACAGACACACAGAAACATACACAGATACACTCTTACACACACAGACGTCTTCGTAAAAATAGTTTTTTCGTGCTCTAGAAGTCCCAAAACGTGTAGATCCTTCGAAAATTCGAGTTTCGATCTTCGGCACGATTCCAATACTTTAAATACATACGCACACACACATACATATATTATCTGAGTATCTGTGTATTATCTGAGTATCTGTGTACTATCTGTGTATCTGTGTATTATCTGTGTATCTAAATTCCGTGCTTATGCAATTACAATAGTTGTGATTTTAAATGATCATTAAACTTTTATTATTTCTTCAACGAAGCCTAATTTTAACTTATGCTGAATGCAAATATCTCAAGCGATTGTAAGGGGAGTTACATAAGAATTGCTGAATTTTTTTCACACAAAATTATTTAGTTCTGGAGTCTGGAATACAAGTTATATGAAAGGAATATCCATTGATTTTGCATAGAGAATCAGATGATTTATATTTCGATACAGTTTTAAATATTTAAGTATAATAAATTATTGTAGTATTGTGATAATGTATAAGATATCACCACTGAATGTATCACATTTTAGAAATTTTTAAATGCATTTAAATTGCATTTCAGTTGGAAAGTGTTTCATAATCAATGCTAATGCATGATTGATCTTTCTTGTTTATTTATATATATCGAGAATCTATTTGTAACTTCGATCCCGTTCAAACCCTTAGATTTGCGTGGCGTCTCGTTCTCGACTCTATGTGTGTTAATCCATTCTATGACTTTCTGGAAATCTAGTGTGTCACCGCTAGTGTTATGTTTATGAATTGGCCTGATTTATTTTTGTACATGAGTTTTAAAGTGAATTGAATTGAATTATTTTGCTTGAAACTATTTGAAATATGTGTTAATTAAAGCATCGATTTATCCGATTTACCCTATGCAAATTTTCATATTATTGCCGCTGATGATCAGGGGCGTATTTAACGGGCAGGAAGTTTAACCCCCCCTGAAATTGAAATTAAAAAGTTTCAAAATGCTTCCTGAACACACATGTAATACAAAAAAATCTATTGAATCCCCATTCAGTTTGTCGTTCTGAAGTCCTTTAACTAGAAAATCAACCCGTTTTAACCTGCAATAAATAAACAAAAAATAAATAGTAATAAAGAAAGGAATAAGGCTACTACGGCACTCAATATTAGGAAAATTCTCCATAAGCAGTAAAACCCGAAGTCTCCAAATTTGGAGAAATCCCGATTTATGAAGCCAGCAGAAGAAGCTAAGACCAAAAGCCAGTTATTTAGAGTCTAGAGGTCTGCACGGATCTAATTTAAAAATTTAACGGTCCGAAAATATTAAGGTTTGACTCGGTGAAAGTTCAATAATATTTTTTAAATAATTCACTCTATCCTAATTCGTCTTGAAGACTCTCAAATCCAACCCTAACGCACACCGGCCCGAATTTATTTGTAATACATTGACGCCTGTTATCTCGTATAATGATCCATATTTGCCCTTTTTTTAACCTATTAAACACAAGCTATGTTACATATTGTAATAAATAACAAGAAAGATCAATCATGCTTAAAGCATTGATTATGAAACACTTTCCAACTTCAATGCAATTTTATTTAAACATGTCTGAAATGCAATACATTCCTCGGTAATATTTCAAAACTTATCACAATACTACATTGATTTATTATATTTGAAAACTTAAACCTTCTTCGAAAAAAAATGAACTTCATTCAAATGACGGCATTGAAATATAAATTGCCTGGTTTAAACATCTCTAAAATGTGATATATTACTCGGTAATAATTTTAGAATTATCATAATACCACGATAATTTATTATATTTAAAAACTTCATCGAAAACAACTGAAATTCATTCAAATGACGTCACAGATAAAATAACACGCCTGGCTCTCTAAAAAAACGCAGCATTTCATTCATAAATAATTTCCCATTCATGTCATTCATCACAATACTATAATAATGTATTTTATTTAAAAATTAAGACCATGGAGTTACAAGTAATTTGACTCTATGCTTAAAACTTCATCGCAAAAAATCGTCCTTCTCTCGGTAAAGTCAATGAATATTTCTTTCATATCAACTATGCAGACTCCATGAGCTAAATTCTTTTGCGTTAAAAAAATACAGCAATTCCTATACAACTCATTCTACATATTTTGCTGTTTACATTTTACATAAGTGAAAAATAGGCTTCGTTGTAGAAATAATCAAATTTGGATGAGCATTTAAACTTATATATATTGTAATTGCGTTGTTTTAGTATGTAGATGCACAGAATTTAAACCAAAATAAAGTGGTTTTAGGACGGATACAACACTCAATATGAAATAAAAATGACTTTAAAAATCACGATTTTGAGACAAGATGGATGCCATATATCATTTTGAAGTGAATCACGTGATAATTTCATATCATGGTCACGTGATCGTTTCATTTAGGAGGTGTTATTTTTATTTTAATTTGTATTTAAAAAATTACTGAATATATTTCGCTGAATTTTTTTTATTTATTTTATGGAACAATTTGAATATTGCCTAGAAATTTCGAAGAAATTTGTGAATTTTGTATCCGCTTAAAAAATGTTTGAAAAATTAGGTCCCATAGGGCTCAATGTATTTCGTTTTTTCAACCAGGGTTCAATCAAAAACTAATTGGGTGATATTATTCATTTATATTCCCATAGGTGCTACAGACCGTCTGAACAACATACTAAAATTTCATTTTGATTAAGTCATTTTTACGGCAGTTATCGTGCTAACGGACAGACAGACAGACAGACAAAATGAACAAAGTCATAAACACATTTCAACTTTGTTGTAAAGTGTTAAAAGGGAACCCAAATTTGAAAAATCTCTACAAATCAAGAATGAGCAATATTATAAAGTGAGATTTTATTTATCATTTTTGTTTGATAATATCGGATATTAAATGTGTTCACTAAGATTATGTTTAAACAAGAAAGATCAATCATGCTTAAAGCATTGATTATGAAATACTTTCCAACTTCAATGCAATTTTATTTAAACATCTCTAAAATGCAATACATTCCTAAGTAATATTTTAAAACTTATCACAATACTGCATTGATTTATTATATTTGACAACTTAAACCTTCATCGAAAAAAATGAACTTCATTCAAATGACAGCATTGAAATATAAATTGCCTGGTTTAAACATCTAGAAAATACAATGCATTCATCGGCAATATATTTAAATCATCATAATACTGCAATAATTTATTATATTTGAAAACTTCATCGAAAACAACTGACATTCATTCAAATGACGTCATAGAAAAAATAACACGCCTGGCTCTCTCTATAAAAGCAGCATTTCATTCATAACATTTTCCCAATCATTTCATTCATCACAGTACTAAAATTATTTATTTTATTTTAAAACTTAAGACCATAGAGCTACAAGTAATTAAACTCTATGCTTAAAACTTCATCGAAAAAATCGTCCTTCTCTCTGGAAAATCAATGAATATTTCATTCATATCATCTATGCAGACTCCATGAGAGAAATACTTTTCGGTTAAAAAAAATACAGCAATTCTTATCCTATATATTTTGGTGTTTACATTTTACATAAGTGAAAAATAGGCTTCGTTGTAGAAATAATCAAATTTGAATGATCATTTAAACTCAAATATATTGTCATTGCGTTGTTTCAGTATTTAGATGCACAGAATTTAAGCAAAATTAAAGCGGTTTTCGGACGAATACGACACTCAATATGAATTAAAAAGAACTTTATAACAAGAAAGTTCAATCATGCTTAAAGCATTGATTATGAAACACTTTTCAAATTCAATGCAATTTTATTTAAAAAAGTCGAAAATTCAATACATTCCTCGGTAATATTTTAAAACTTATCATAATACTACATTGATTTATTATATTTGAAAACTTAAACCTTCATTGAAGAAAATGAGCTTCATTCAAATGACGGCATTGAAATATAAATTGCCTGGTTTAAATATCTCTAAAATGCATTCCACGGAAATATTTTTAAAACTATCATAATACTACGATAATTTATTATATTTGAAAACTTCATCGAAAACAACTGAAATAAATTCAAATGACGTCATAGAAAAATTAACACGGCTGGATCTCTCTATAAAAGCAGGATTTCATTCATGACTTTCTCCCATTCATTTTATTCATCACAATACTATAATAATTTATTTTATTTAAAAATTAAAACCATGGAACTACAATTCATAAACTCTATGCTTAAAATTTCATCGAAAAAAATCGTCCTTCTGTTTATAAAATCAATTAATATTTCATTCATATCAGCCATGGACTGAATTATTTTGTGTTAAAGAAATACAGTAATTCTAACACAACTCATTCTACCTATTTTGCTGTTTACATTTTACATAGGTGAAAAATAGGCTTAGTTGTAGAAATAATCAAATTTGAATGAGAATTTAAACTCAAATATATTGTCATTGTGTTGTTTTAGTATGTAGATGCACAGAATTTAAGCAAAAATAAAGTAGTTTTAGGACAGATACAACACTCAATATGAATTAAAAAGAACTTTAAAAAATCACGATTTTGAAACAAGATGGATGCCATATATCATTTTGAAGTGAGTCATGTGATCGTTTCATATCATGGTCACGTGATCGTTTCATATAAGATGTGTAATTATTATTTTAATTTTTATTTAAAAAACTACTGAATATATTTCGCTGAATTTTTTTTTATATATTTTATGGAACAATTTGACTATTACCTAAAATTTTCAAAGCAATTTGTGAAATTTAAATCCGCTTAAAAAATGTTTGAAAAATTAGGTCCCATAGGGCTCAATGTATTTCATTTTTTCAACCCGGGTTCAATCCAAACTAATTGGGTGATATTATTCATTTATATTGCCATAGGTCCTATAGACCGTCTGAATAACACACTAAAATTTCATTTTGATCAAGTCATTTTTACGGCAGTTATCGTGCTAACGGACAGACAGACAGACAGATAGACAGACAGAATGTTCAAAGTCATAAACACTATTCAAATTTGTTGTAAAGTGTTAAAAATCACGATTTTGAGACAATATGGATGCCATATTTTATTTTGAAGTGGGTCATGTGATCTTTTCATATCATGGTCACGTGATTGCTTCATATAAGAGGTGCAATTACTATTTTAATTTTTATTTTAAAAACTACTGTATATATTTTACTGAAATTTTTTTATATATTTTATGAAATAATTTGAATATTACCTAAAATTTTCGAAGAAATTTGTGAATTTTGTATCCGCTTCAAAAATGTTTGAAAAATTAGGTCCCATAGGGTTCAATGTATTTCAATTTTCCAACCCGGGTTCAATCCAAAACTAATTTTGTGATATTATTCATTTATATTTCCATGGATCCTACAGACCGTCTGAACAACATACTAAAATTTCATTTTGATTAACTCATTTTCACGGCAGTTATCGTGCTAAGGGACAGACAGACAGACAGACAGAATGAACAAAGTCATTAACACGTTTCAAATTTGTTGTAAAGTGTTAAAAATGTTTTATTCACCATTTAAGTTATCAGTGAACAACGCGATGTCTTGTTAGAACTCATCAGTACCAATATTTTTTACTGCAGTGATAGGAAAATAATAATGTCCTACAACACATTTGTTCGTGTTTTTAAAAACATTTCAATGCGATTAAACTTTCTATGTATGCATAGAACACTTATATAGATATTATTTTCTTTGATTATGATATGTTGAGAATATTTTAAAAAGTAGTAATCGTATATTTATATTGCTGCATCCAGGCTTGAACATAATATTTTATTACTGTAGTTTCAAGCAACTTGGATGTTACAAAGAGCAATGCTTTATTTACAATTTTTTATCTGAAGTTATAATTTTTCTGTAACCGATTCTGTTAATCAGTCTGCATTCTCCGTACATAGCAAATTTTAACACGTTACAACAAAGTTGCAAAGTGTTTATGACATTGTTCATTCTGTCTGTCTGTCTGTCCTTTAGCACCATAACTGCCGCAAAAATTACTTAATCAAAATGATATTTTAGTATGTCGTTCAAACGATCTGTAGGACCTATGTGAATATAAATGAATAATATCACCCAATTACTTTTGGATTGAACCCGGGTTAAAAAAATGAAATACATTGAACCCTATGGGACCTAATTTTTCAAACATTTTTTAAGTCGATTTAAAAGTTACAAATTGCTTCGAAAATTTTAGGTAGTATTCAAATTGTTCCATAAAAAATATAAAACAAATTCAGCGAAATGTATTCAGCAGTGTTTTAAATAAAAATTGAAATAATAATTACACCTCTTATATGAAGCGATCACGTGACTATGATATGAAAAGTTCACCTGACCCATGTCGTACGGCGTGCACGACATTTTGGAATTTCAATTACGGATGCCAACCAAAATAATGAACTATCTAAATGCTGCAGAGGGAACCAATGACAACACATGAATACATAAACAGTGGTCAGCCCCGTCTGCATCAACAACGAATGGTAGATGTGGTAGGAAACAATGGGGGAAAGAAAAAAGCCCCCCAAAGCCGTATTCCAAAAAGTTCAGTCGACTTCAAATTTTCGAACGAGCTAACATCATGTTTCTTGGTTTTGTGAAAAAAGTAATTCGAATGTGAGCGATAAAATGGAGCTTGTGGCAGTTATGAGATGTGCAACAGTTTCGTACATCATTGAGATTGCACGAATAAGTACTTAACACAAAAGAGTAGAGGTAAATCAACTTTCAATTTGTCACTAATTAGCACGGAAGGCACACACTTTTATCGGCTATTCAAATAATGAACAATCAGTTCGTAAGAATAGATTATATTAACGAGTTCTTAGATATTGAACTAAAAGAACTATTTTGAGTATCGATTGCTTAAAGGAAACTGTTTTAAAAATATATGTCAATTTTATTATGTGTGTAAATATGTATTAATGAAATATTGTCAGTGTTATATGTCTTATAATAATAGATTTAATAATAGTATCATTACTCAAGATACAATGGATATCTATAACTTAAAATATTAAAATAAATTGATCAATTAAGTCAAGTGTATTTATTTATATTTTGTGTGTTCGTCTCTCCAGCTTGAGAATCGGGAGCTTTCATACTCCACCCCTAGCGACGGCATCATAGGTAAGTCCTATAGTGGTAATTTTGATAAGGACAATTTTACCTTATGACAACCCACTTCAAAGTAAAATATGGTATCCATCTTGTCTCAAAATCATGATTTGTAAAGTTCTTTTTAATTCATTTTGAGTGTTGTATCCGTCTTAAAACCACTTTATTTTTGCTTAAATTCTGTGCATCTACATACTGAAACAACGCAATTACAATATATTTGAGTTTAAATGATCATCCAAATTTGATTATTTCTACAACGAAGCCTATTTTCACTTATGTAAAATGTTAACAGCAAAATACGTAGAATGAGTTGTATTAGAATTGCTGTATTTCTTCAACACAAAATTATTTAGCTCATGGAGTCTGCATAGCTGATATGAATGAAATATTCATTGATTTTACAGGACGATATTTTTCGATGAAGTTTTCAGTATAGAGTTAAATTACTTGTAGCTCCATGGTCATAATTTTTAAATAAAATAAATTATTATAGTATTGTAATGAATGAAATGACTGGGAAATTGTTTATGAATGAAATGCTGATTTTATAGAGAGAGCCAGGCGTGTTTTTCTATGACGTCATTTGAATGAATTTCAGTTGTTTCCGATGAAGTTTTCAAATATAATTAATTATCGTAGTATTATAATAATTCTAAAATTATTACCAAGGAATGTATCGCATTTTAGAGATGTTTAAACCAGGCAATTTATATTTCATTGCCGTCATTTGAATGAAATTCATTTTTTTCGATGAATGTTTAAGTTTTCAAATATAATAAATTAATGTAGTATTGTGATAAGTTTTAAAATATTACCGAGGAATGTATTGCATTTTAGATAAGTTTACATAAAATTGCATTGAAGTTGGAAAGTGTTTCATAATCAATGTTTTAAGCATCATTGATCTTTCTTGTTTATTATTTAATATGGGATGAGGAGAATTTTATCCACTAATTATAAATTTTGTTTCATATGTAATTTCAATTTTTTTTTGTTTCAATTTTGATCTATTTTTGGCTTTTTTATTTATTTTGACACAACCCGACCCAACCCGAATTTAAGAAAATATGGCCCGAACCCGGCCTATGGGCCAGGTAGGGCCCAAGTCCACGGACCAGACCCGAATCTTTGTAGACCTCTAACTTAGACTCCTTGAGATTGACATGTAAAACTGAAACCTTCCAAATTGAATTTCAAAATACGCCACTGCTGATGATGGACATTATGTTGTCCAAAAGCCCTATGGCATTTTGAAAAACTTTTCATGTACATCAGGATGGTGTATTAAATAAAGACGATTTACAATATTTGTAGTCTTTACTGAAAATAAGTTATTTTTTGCATTAAGCGGGAGTATCGTAATGGTGTTATTTGGTTTTCGAGAAATCGTTGCATATTCCGGTGTAATATTAATCAAGGGATGCGTGTAATCAAGGGATGGTTTAATCAGAGGATGCATTTCATGCATCGTAAATACTGGTTATCGCCGGGTAAATTTTCTAGTTTTAAGCAAATGAAAATATTTGTATATTTTTATACTTGTTTTGAAAATAAAATATGCAATGTTTTCTTTTTATATTGGTGTCCAAAATTATCTTTACATACATAAATGTAAGCGGCTCGAACGCTATACACAAAGTATGTATCTCTGTGGAATTCTGAAAGTTAAGATTTGATTTCGGAGCCTATAGAGTCAAAATACATTTTTATGGCTCCGAAGTACAATTTGGAAAGGATTTTTGAGGTGGCAAGTTATCGGCCGTTTAGAGGCTGAACAAATGTTGATGGAACTGGTAAATTGTTTCATAAATAAGTTTGTGTCATACTCGATTTTTCAGTTTGTATTTATATGTTATGGTTTCATGTACCATCCTCAAGAATATCTGATATGGGCAGCACATGATTTTTCCAAATTTATGCAATGAATTTACTTCTTTCGCAATGCAAAAAATATGTGTTAGGTCCATGTTACATTGTTCTAGCGATGAATTGTACATTTAGCGTTTTTGTGAATGGCAACATGTAAAACTTTTACTCAATTAAATTATATTTCGCGCAACTCTAACTTGATAATTATCAAAATATTGGTAGCATATAAATTAAAATACTTTAATAATTAATTAATCAATCTGGCGTCATTTTGAAATTTTGACGATATTCTCTAAATGGCGCTAAATTAGTGACAAAGATCAAATTTATTGCCAAGCGGTATAGACAAATGGAGATAAAAGCTTTTATAAATGACTATTAGCGAATTGTTAGGCGTCAACACACAAAATTATTGCCCAGAGTATCTTCTTTCGTGAATGGAACGAAACACGAAAAGATGCACGGGAATGATGTTAATAAATTTATCGCATAATATTACATATGAAAAGTGAACATATTTCACAATAATTAATACTTTTTTAATTTTATGTTAATTTATTTGAAAATATGAAATATGTCCTGACCGTCCTAAAGTTTATGAAAAATTACATTAAAGATGATCATTTACGTAACATTGAAGGTTCTGGTTTTTAAATGATCTTTTCAACATTTCATTCGAATATTTAGGGATATTCTGAACATTCGATAGCGTTTAAAATCAATAGGGTTCCAATATTCACTGATTGTAATGTTTGCACCAAATTTCATTCGAAAACCTTCGTTCGTGAGGTAACGATTCCACAGATTTACAAATACATACATACATACATACACACACACATTCATTCATACACAGAGATACACATAGGCATCACCTCAAAAACGTTTTATTCGAGTTCGGATATGCTTAAAACGTGCTCTTCCGTTAAAAATTCGAATTCGAATTTTCGATCGCGTCAGAATAATTTCCCTATACATTATATTATGTATATAGGGAAAGTAAAACTTATTTAATTATATTGAACAGTTGTTGAGAAATCAGTGCTTTTGTGCATGTAAGATAATTTTGGATACCAGTGTATATTCTTGCTTGTTAATTTTAACCCTATAACTAATTAACGTTAAAATATAATATCATACGTGATATAAACATTTAAAGCTTTCCCATTCAATGATATAAATAGGATATAAAGTAAAAAACATTCATTGTGGCAAATAGAAAAAAAAAACTTTAAACTGTTTTTACGTTTCGAACAAATCTCTTGAATCTCATTTTTTACATTCAATCCCATTTTTCTAATCTCAGTTTGAACCGCTAAGAATTCAGAAAGAAAAGAAAGTGTTCAATAGTTTAGCAGCACACAAATGGTGAATTGCCTGGAAGAAAAAAAATTCCTTTTTGGACAGCATCTCTTTTAGGCTCTTAAAAATATGAGAAAAATCGATTTTGTGCGTCCAAAACATTGAATACAGTGCAAAGAAAAACGTTGCCCGTCGCTCCATATTATTCCCATCAGTGTAAAAATTTATTGAGTACACATTTTGTGGCGTGGAGGTGTTTCTCTTGCTGAATATGAAACGAGAATAGTGTTTACATAAAATTATAGGAAATTTGTTCAACGAAGAAGGATTGATTGCTGTTGAAGGACAGCTAAGATTTGAAGGCAAGCAAAGGGGACAAATCTGCTCTGTTGGTAAAATGTTGGAGCAGAGATTATTTGCATAAACATATTTATTTAAATCAATCCTTGGTATTAATGCTTAGCTTAAAAGATTGCTTTATAACTGAACCTTAAAAATTCTTCTTTAGCTTCTAATTGAAGCTTTTATAGAAATAAAAGCAACAAGGAAAGTTTCATGAGTGTAAATATTAGGTTTATCTATAGTAAGCCGATCCGGTGGTCGAGCGGTCAGGGGCATGCGTTTCCGTCTGATCGCTGGATTGCCGGGTTTTGGGTTCGAATCCCGCCAGCGGTCATGGATGTTGTCATGTCGAGGTCAAGTCAGACTTCCGCCCTTCGGGGAGCCTCTGAAAAAGTGAAGCTGCAAATCTCCTCCCCTTCGCCATGGGATACACAGGGGGGTCTTGTGGATGTGGTGCGTAGGCGCTCTTTCACCACGGGGAAATTAGTAACGAATGATCTATAGTAAAGTGGCCATATACTATCGAGTAAAAGTGATTGTATAGCTACTAGCGGGTGATTTAATTTTGAATAACAAACCCTGTGGAAACAAAGCGAGATAGACGAAAACTGTCAATTACAATGTTGTATAGCATTGTGTAATGAGTATGAATCGACAATAAAACTGTTACAGAAGGCGTTTATCTTACATAAAATGATTATTTTCAATTAGCTGTCTTTTTCAGGGATATTATAATAAACAACACATATATGCACATGACTGTAATGCCCAGCCTGTTTAAAATGCCCACCTTCGGCAATAATGTACACTTGAGTTCTAGAAAGTCAGAATATTACTGTGTACTTTGGCAATCATTGCGGGTGTCACCGTATTATAGTGATGATTCGCCTTTTTAACAGGTATATATTGCCTTCCATATACGTGTTTCGTGCGTTTCTGATATAGATTCCTAATAATTAGATAATATCCTACAACTTTTTAATTGGCCTTTTCCTTCTATTTCCTTTTTCCTTTTTCCCTTCTATCCTGCCAATTATCCTAACTTTTTAAATTCTACGTTACAGCTCTGCATTCAATTTTAGTTGATCGAGCCTGTCCCCTTTACAAGTCTGTCCCTTTTTCTCCTCCCGGGGAGGCCGACTCTTTGAGTGATGAATGGATCGTAGCTCTGATCTTCCGACCTGGGGGGTTAACAAATCAGATTACCTGGTTGTCGATGAACCGTCCGTTGAACCGGTGAAGAAATCAGCTCCGACTCTTCCGGGGGGCTGAGATCGCTAGACTGTGCCTATTCATGGCCTGAACCAAAGTCCGGCCGGCGACTGGGGTCTCGCTTGGCCTGCGTTCTTCGGATCCTGCCCGGTGAATGATTCCGCCGAGAACGTGGTCCAAGGCTGCGGCTTTTCCGGATGAGATATTATGTTCTTTGCTCCTTGGCGGTTAATAGGCTTAAACCTTGCGGTCGCCTCGCCTTGGAGATTTAATTTGTCCCCTTTAATATAAATAGACCTAACGTGTAAACTCATGAAGCTTTTATTACTAAATGATTTGGGTGCTTAACGAGGAACTTTGTGTTTTCACTATGGAATGTAGTTTAAAGTTGAATCTGCTATAACTTTATGTTTCTAAAGTGTTAAATATCTGATATAAGGTGTCTCAGTAGTCTTCACCCCACAGTAGAATATCCATTTTTGGATATAAATAATGAAATATACACACACTCAAACATATATATATATATATATATATATATATATATATATACATTATATATATATATATATATATATATATATATATATATATATATATATATATATATATATATATATATATATATATATATATATATATATATATATATATATATATATATATATATATATATATATATATATATATATATATATATATATATATATATATATATATATATATATATATATATATATATATATATATATATATATATATACCGGGTGGTCAGAATTAAAACACCCCTACTCTGAGCTCTCTATACATCGAACTACTCAGTGTAAAGGCTCCAAAATTGTTGAACCTACTATTCAAGACATGGAAAAAGGGATTACGCGAAAAAAAATTAGTTCCAGAAACACCGATAGGTGACGCTGTACAACAGAAAATATGCTGAGAAGACACAAAATAATCACACATGCGATATGGAATTTTCCCTTTTTAATTTCTTTTGCTGATAAAAAAAAAGATAAAAAAGTGAAGAAACTTAAACTGTCATTGTAACTGCAATTTTTCACTGTAAGCACAAAAATTTGCATAAACCCCGGGTTTGCAGCTACTATGTTCTTAGCATAAAAGGGGATAAAACTGGGAAATTTTCATTCTTATCAGCGATGGCTGTCACACTGCCAAAACGCGCTTTGCTTGTGAAGCTGTTTTATGAAAACAAAGGACATGCTGCAGCTGCACTTCGAGAGTTTCGTCGACTTAAGAATTTGCGCAAAGGACCATTACTTCCACAAACTCTCAGGAGAATAATCGCTCGATTCGAGAAAACTGGACATCTTGGAGGGCCGGGTCGAGAACGCAAATCGACTCGTTCAGATTTCGTTGACGATGTTGCCACCGCTATTGTTGAACCATCAATGGATAACGTTATAGGCTGTAGTAGTGCACGTGGAGTGTCACGACACTTGGGTGTTTCCTACATCACAGTGCGGAACGTACTGAGAAACATAGTTCATTTTTTCCCGTACAAAATTAGTCACAATCAACTCTTGCTGACCATCGACAGGGAGAAGCGACTGACCTTTGTATTGACATTTCTGGCTAAATTTGAAGTGGATGCATCGTGGCCATGGCAGATTCTATGGAGCGATGAAGCGCATTTCCATCTAAGTGGAACAGTCAACACCCATAACTCTCGCATTTGGGACACGGAAAACCCTCGTACCCAAGAGATTCCACTTCACTCACCGAAAGTTACAGTCTGGTGTGGATTCACAGCCACATTCATTCTTGGACCTTTCTTTTTCGAAGAGGCTACTCCCAATGGCCCTGTGACATGCACCGTGATGGCCAGGAGGTACAAAACCATGCTCGAAAATTTTGTTGTACCCCAACCGCAACAGCACCAATGTCTTGATTCAATTACCGTTATGCAAAACATTGGACTGCCACAAACACATGCCACACATTGGACTCTGTGTACAGCAGTTTCTTCGGCAACATTTTACTAATGGTAGAGTAATTAGTCGTGCGTTTCCGACAACCTGGCCATCTCGTTCTCCAGATCTTAATCCCTGTGATTTTTGGCTGTGGGGATACTTAAAAAGTTTTGTTTATCGAGGACGTCTGGTAACCTTGTCAGATTTGAAAGACAGTATCACTCTGCATGTGAGAAGCATCTGAATCGACCATTTATGATCCGCAGTTGAACAAGCTGTCCACAGACTGCAGATTTTACATCTTGAAGAAGGGAACCATATTGAGCAGCATTCCCTGCATCGATAAGGTCCTTGTGATATGAATGTTTGGTACGTTCGAATAAAATGTGTTACAAATGTATATTTTCTGTCTTTTCAGCATATTTTCTGTTGTACAGCGCCATCTATCGGTGTTTCTGGAGCTAAATTTTTTTTCGTGTAATCCCTTTCCCCATGTCTTGAATAGTATGTTCAACAAGTTTGGAGCCTTTACACTGAGTAGTTCGATCTATAGAGAGCTCAGAGTAGGGGTGTTTTAATTCTGACCACCCGGTATATATTCGCACAAAACGCAACAACCTGCAGAAACAAAATTAGGTTGTTAGATACTTCCAGACAAGTCGTGCAACACTACTAAGAAAAAGTATTTTTTCTTTCAATTTAGTTTATGATCAAAATGTACTTTGAAAATATAAAAATGAACTTTTTCTAAATTAGCAAATAGGAATATTTTACGAACTCCCTGAAATATAAGCTATTAAATAACATTAATTTTATTTGAACTTTATTAATTTAATTAAGATTTACATCAAAACATTTCATTAAATTAAACCACAATTCGGTCAGATGGGAGTCAAATTAACAACACATTCTTCATTGACTGCTTAATCATTTATTGATTTGTGGTTTTTTCTTATAACCTTTTCAACTTTACACAACCTTATTTAACCCGTAAGTCGGTCAGCCGGCAATCAAATTTACTCCACATTGTTCATTGGCTGTTATTATTATTGAATGATTTGTGTTTTTTCTTATAAACTTTCTAACTTTTTCCAACCTTTTACAAAAGAGTTAAAGGGAAAAAAATCAATGAAGTTACATTACTCCACGTCTGTAAACGTGTTATATAAATCCATATCTGCAATTACGGGTAAAAAGATATATAAATATTATAAGTTTTAAATTAAATTATCTTTTCCTAATATAGGCTTCAAGCTCTGAGAATTCAAAGAAAATGATTTCTTTAGCAATACATATATGGCAAATTGCTTGGAAGAAAAAATCCCTATTTGGACAGTTTGTCTTAGAGACTATTAATCCATTAAGGCCCACTTCAATTTTTTTAAATTAAATTATTTCTATTGGTTTACTTTATTATCAATTGGATAACAAGACAGATATTTTATTGTTGGTCAGTTTAAGGCGTTAATTGGTTAAAATATGATAAACAGATTCTCTTTTCCATAAACAATATAAGCTGCTCCCATGAAATCAAATTTTAATCCACGATTTACTGATAGACTATGCGCAGTGTTCGAAGCTAGCGATCACTAAATATAGCAATCAGTTTGTAGCAAGTTTGTAGCAAATCTCGCAAGGCAATAAGAGTAGGTCGAAAGGCGAGAGGGACCAATGGAGTCAGGATTTAATTCATATGTTCGATAAAATGTACTAGTAAAAGTTGATGAACTTATATGGAGTCCTAAATATTTCCGAAATATTTATGTCAGCAAGCAATCACAGTTTTTCAAGTTTAGCGTGAGCAGACCGAGTGGGTCCATTGCAGAGTAGAAAATACATCATTTGGCAAAAATCAGCCGGTACGCAAGGCAGTCCTTTATAAAAAATTCGTAGTTGGAGATCGAAGCTTCAGTCAGGGGATAACCAGGAGGTATATTGGGAGTGAGAGATAACCACCACATCCTTCTAAAATCAATTACCCCTTTTCGAAGGACACAGTTAAAATCAAAACCCGTAAATTAAGACAATTAAGAATGCGGTCGCATTGGAATTCACGAAAAACTGGTAAGCTTGTTTTAGACAGGTGACACAAAAAGGATGTATATCAAGATGACATGTAGTAATGGTACAGATACTATATCTATCATCAGAACCAAAATCGTTCAATTATGAGCCGAGGTGTGAAATTGTGGGAGTTAATTGGAGTAAATGTTACGCCTACAGGGTTAACACTGGAAATATGTATATTTAGATGACATATAGAAGGTGCAGAGACTATAGCCACTAGTAGAAGCGGAAACTCCCAATTAAGAGCCAAGATGTGAAATTGGGGAGAGAGCTACTTTGAAATAAAAGTTACTCCCAGAGAGTTGACATGAAAAGATGTATGTATCCAGGTGACACGTAGAGGGGAGGTGCACACGTCCAGGTGAAATGCAGAGACCATAGTAGCTAGCATTAATCAAGATCGCTCAATTAAGAGACGGGCCGGAAAATTTGGGAGCTGGTTGAAGTAAAAGTTAGGCCCAAGGGGTATCTGAGCATTATTGTCCTTAAATGAAAATAGAGACTGTCCTTAAATGAAAGTAGAGACTCCAGGGATGGAGATGCCTGGACTTCGCTATTTTAAAGGGGGAGCGGGGGCACATTTTCAAGGAAAACGACGTCAGATTGAAAATTTATTTTTAAAGTTTTTAACGAAACTTTAGAATTTCGTAATATTTAGGCATTTTTAATGTTAAGTAGCTCAAAACTAAGGTAGGTCACATAACCCCTTAAACTAAATGTCTGAAACAACACAATTTAACAACTAAAATTCATCGCCAGCAGATGGAATTTATCCCCAGCAGAGTACAGCCCTGTCTTACAGCTCGGACAATTTTATTTGATAACACTCATTATCGGGCGCAATCTGTAGTACAAATACAAATCATTTAAAATACAAATCACTTAAAACATTTCTTTAACATGGGTTGGGCCCAGTTGCCGTCGGTTAATGTATGTATTGTTGGGGCACATCATGCGCATCTAATTTTTATTCGACAACACAATAAATTTGATACGTAAAGCATTTACATGAAACACGTATTTAAATTTCTAAACGTTTGTCTAAATTCGAGTTATCCACTTATTGATTTATCGATGATCAATGTATATCAATATAGGAGGATCAACAAGACCAATTCTGAGCAAACTTATTTAATATTATTTGCACACTTGTAGAGAATTTCAGCAATTTTATAACTTATTTTAGAATAGAAGGAAAAGCAAACAATATTTAGTTTGACTTAAAAGTGGTATTCTCCCCTGTTAAAAAAATAAATTTATTTTCCTTTAAGAATATTATTGAAAAGTTCAATAATTGCGGCATTATAAAATTCCTTGCCAATGTGGACTAAACTAAACATGCCTTAAAGTATCGTTTGAAAGAACATAAAATATATGTCAAAAAGCAAGAAATTAATAAATTTTCAACCGATAATCTTTCCCAGATGACAAGCCAACGGTTTAAATTTTCTTTTGCCTCAGTTATTAAAAAGTTTTCTCTTTCTTTCGATTTGGAAGCTTTTCATATCAATAAAAATTCCAGTTATCTGGTAAATGATTTCTTAATGACACTCTATTTTGCCGTGGTATGGCATGTCCATATCTAATTTTTGTTCCTTTATTTCGACTTTTTCTACTTCGCACGTTCAGTTCATATATTCTGAATGAATTTTTTTATTTTGTTTTTTTGTTTTCTTCATATTTCCTCCTCTTTTCTTGTTTTACTTCTCGCTAGTCACACTAATTGAGTTCTGTCGTTGAGCTATTTTCTGTTTGGCCGTCATAGTCTAGCGTGCATTTAGTCGTTTGAGTCCAGGCTTAACCGCACTGAAGAAGGTAATCCAATGATACGTTTACTTGCTTATATTCATGTATTTTAAATGTTAATTAAGCGCTGTATTTTAACGTGATCTAGTCCATTATTGATTGTATATATATATATATATATATATATATATATATATATATATATATATATATATATATATATATATCTTAAAGGACCTGATTATCGTTTACCGTATGGCAAAGATTTTAGCCCTGATGAAGGAAAGGAAGTCAAACATGGCCTTACAAATTCCTTTCTGTTAGGCTTATGTGTATCTCTCTGGATCATGTAGTATTTGCTTAACAATGTGAATAATCTCTCTATTAGTAAATGAAAGGAAACAAATCATACGGTTGAGAAAAAATCAGAAATTACTGAAATCAGATTTAGAAACAAATTTGGAAATCACTACAGTCCAAATGATCTACTCCGTTCACAGCGAATTTCTTTGAATTCCTAACAATTTAAATTATCGTTCTCTTACCTCGTTTTTTTATCAAGAAATATGTTTTGAATAATTACTAAAACACGTTGACGTATAAAATTTTCTCAATGGTCAAATATCTTAAGTTTTCACTATGTGTTGCGGAATTAGTAGAACTTAATAAATACAAAGCCCTGAATCGATAGCTTAATTTATGTTTGAGCATCCAAATTCATCTAGCTTTGCCTAACTTGAGCTCATGAAAGCAAAAAATTGTTTTATCAAATAATTTCTTTTTAGAAAACAACCCAAGGAGATAATTAAATATCTTCTTTGAGTGCAACGACTATTCAAGCTTTAAATAACTCAATCATTCCTGGCCTTGTGTAATTCACCATCAATGATTTTTTGCTATGCATTTCTGACTTGATTTTTTTATGTATAGGAAAAGACACAGCTTTTTTTATCTTAGGTAACTCAACCAGAAAATGTACCCCAAAATGCCCTTTACTTACTTTTCCCCACTCTTTCAGAGTGTGAATTTTAAATTCATTAATCTCTGTTTAGGTGGCAGGGTTTAGTTTTAATGACTTAACAACTATGTGGTTCTGTAGGCATTTAAATTTAACTGGTTTTTAAGTGAAATAAAAAATAAACCTGGATTGCAGATTTGAATTTTGATTTATAGTCTAAAATATTGGTTTAAATGTAATTATATTGTTTACCATGGTACTAATAGAATAATTATAAATCAACGCATGTAAAATATTTAGAGATTTATAATTTTTATGTTTAAGCAATCATGAATTCAAGTTCTCATTTAAATTTAACTGATTTTTATAAAATAAAAAATAAGTCACAGATTGCAGGTTTGAAACTTTGATTTATAGTCCAAAATATTGCTTTGAATATAAATATATTGTTTCCCATGGTACGTATAATAGTTGTAAATCCGCGCATGTAAAATATTTAGAGATGTATTATTTATATATTGAAGCATTCAAGAATTCAAAATCAAAATAATTATGAATTAATTCTACAATTATACTTTGGCTCTTCAATCGTGATATGAAAAGCCCAATCATTGAGTTGTCAAAAGGAATGTTGCAATGACTATGTAATGCATATTATCGTGGTTCACTGTATATCCATCTAAATAAATATTTTTATTGGCGGTAAAACATTTGCAATAATATGGATTTTATGAAACGTTTTCCTTTGCGATATCTATTTCTGAGAATCTGCTATAAATAGAGCTCACATGCTGACTGATTTGGATTCATGATCAAGTTCCGGAAAAAATAGGATATTGCTCAATAATGATTTTCACTGTTGATTATTTCTCTCTTTCCAGTGCAAAAATTTTCATTGCACTTGAAAACTCTATTTCTCCAGATTTCCTATATACATAGATGATGAGTAATATGGGTTCAATATCAAAGTCTGGAGAAGATAAAGTAACAAAAATTGTACTCCCTGCTCATTTTCTACTTCCAGTTCAAAAATTCTCCTTGAAACATCTATTTCGGAATACGAATAGAGATAATCAAGATTGGCTATAGATATCAAGATTGGCCATAGTTAGAGCTTAGATAAATACTGATATGGATTTAGCATCAAATTCCGAAGGGGGTGAAGAGAGTTACTAAAGATTTTCACTTCCGGTAAAAGGAGATTAATATGACTGTACAGAATAAGTATGTAAAGTGAATAATAAGAAGTATCAATCCTGCATAAAGCATTGATTATGAAACAATTTCCAACTGAAATGCAATTTTATTTAAACATCTCTAAAATGTGATACTTTCAGCGCTGATATATTTTAAATTATCAAAGTACCACAGTAATTTATTATATTTGAAAATTTAAAACTTTATCGAAAAAAAATGAACTTTATTCAAATGACGGCATTGAAATATAAATTGCCTGATTTAAACATCTCGAAAATGCGATACATTCCTCGGTGATGTTTTTAAAATTATCATAATACTACAATAATTTATTATATTTGAAAACTTCATCGAAAACAAATGAACTTTATTCAAATAAAGTCATCGAAATATAAATCTTCTGGCTCTCTATGTAAAAGCAACGAATATTTCAGTCATATCATTTTTATTTCAGACTCTAAAGCTAAATAATTTTGCGTGAAAAAATTTAGCAATTCTTATACAACTCATCTGACAATCACTTGTTTGCATTCTGCATCCATTAAAATTAGGCTTTGCTGTAGAAATAATCAAAGTTTGATGATCATTTAAACTCAAAAATATTGAAATTGCGTTGGCACAGAATATAGATCCACAGAAAATACGCAAAACTAAAACGGTTTTAGGACGGATGCAACAATAAATAAAAATTTAAAAGAACTTTTTAAACCACGATTTTAAAACTGCGAAAAAAAGATGGATGCCATATTTTATTTTGAAATGGGTAACGTGATCTCTTCATATAATAATAGGGGTAATTAATAATATAGGCTAATTAATATTTTAATTTTTATTTAAAAAACTCCCAAACATATTTTGCTGAATTTTTCTTATATATTTTATGGGATAATTTAAATATTTTCTAAAATTTTCAAAGCATTTTTTTAATTTTAACTTCGCTTAAAAAATATTTGTAAAATTAGGTTTCATAGCGTTCAGTGTACTTCACTATTTTATCGCCGGTTCAATCCAAAAGTAATTGGGTGTATTATTCATTTGCATTGCCATATGTCCCACAGACCGTCTCAACAACATACTAAAATATCGTTTTGATAAAGTCATTTTTACGGCAGTTGTGCGAACAGACAGCAACAGCATGAACAAAGTCATTAAGCACTTTTCAACTTTGTTGGAAAGTGTTAAAAATGTTTAATAGTTTCACCAAAAATGAATTGTACAAACCATTTGTCACCATATGAAGCGTCGGTCCTTGATACATTTCTTGTTAATGGCTTGGTTGGCGTAATGTTAATGCGTTTATATATATTTTCATTTTTTTGGCAAAAACACTTGGCGCAGTAAATTTAAACCAGATATTTACTGTATGATATTGGAAAGGCAGATTCGGCGAGAACATGGAATCACAGAAATAAAATTATTTCCTTTCGAATATTAAGATGAAGATAAATATCCATAAACAAAAAGCCAAGCTTACGTTATTTAACACTTTCCAACATAGTTGTAATGTTTATGACTTTGTTCTTTCTCTCTCTGTGTCTGTCTGTCCGTTCGCACGATAACTGCCGTAAATATGACTTTATCAAAATGAAATTTTAGTATGTTATTGAGACGGTCTGTGGAACATATGGGAATGTAAAAGAATAATATTACCCAATTAGTTTTGGCTTTAATCTGGGTTGAAAAAATGAAATGCATTGAACCCTATGGGACCTAATTTTTCAAATATTTTTAAGCGGAGATAAAATTTACAAATTGCTTTGATAATTCTAGAAAATATTCAAATTACTACGTAAAATGTGTAAAAAAATTTCATCAAAACATTTTAAGTAAACATTTAAAAATAAATTGAATATTATTACACCCATATTATATGAAGAGATAAAGTGACTCATTGTAAAATAAAATATGGAATCCATTTTGTTATTCACTTATTGAAAATCATTATTTTTAAGGAACGCTTATACTTATATTTAGCGTTGCATCCGTCCTAAAAACGCTTTATTTTTGTATATTATCTGTGTATCTAAATTCTGTGACTACGTAATTACAATATTTCTGATTTCATATAATTACTAATCTTTGATTATTTTTACAACAAAGCCCAATTTTAACGCATGCAGAATGTAAACAAATGAAGAGTTTATAAAATGAGTTGTATAAGAATTGCTGAAAATTTTTAACACAAAATTATTTAACTCTAGAGTCTGGAATATACGCGATATGAATGAAATATTAATTGACTTTACATAGAGAAACAGACGATTTTAAAGCATTGCCTTTTATGAAGTTTTAAGCTTCCAAGTAAAGTAAATTATTGTATTGTGATAATTTTAAAAATATCATAGCTGAATGTATGCTGAATGTATGCTGCATTTTGAAAATGTTTAAATAAAGTTGCATTTCAGTTGGACAGTGCTTCATAATCGATGTTTCATGCATGATTAATCTTACTTGTTTATATTATCCAAATATATTGAGAACACTTATCACTATTTAATTGTTCTATTTAATTTTGCCGCTTGTCAAAACATTTTCACTAAACTTATGTCATCTTTTCCAGGTACATTGATTACTTAGTTTTAGGCAAATAAAAGTATACTTCAAAGTTTCATTTTGGTTTGGTTCTATCCCAGTATTTTTTCATCCATTACAGCTGACCATATTGGACATTGATAACTTACCTCAGATCATTGTTTTACCATTTCGATATTGAAAAAGCTTTAGTAGCAGGATACATTGGTAGTTTCTAGACAGCATTTTCCCTTGTTATTGTGTCTTTTACAATACAGGATAGAAAAAAGATAAAATAACATTCCATTGATCGAGGTTTTAATGCGATAAACAATTCGATAGTTGAGTGTTGTTGAAACCCAGACCGTCCGACCTACCAGAAAGGTGTAAGGTAACTGTTTGGACGGTCGGTAAGTGCCACCCAATTTAGACCGGAACCCAGTGGGGGAGGCATCCACAGGGACCGTACCCTCCTTCCCCTACCACCAACCTCTCGGAAGGACTTTCGGACCCACATGTTTAACGTGATCGTACTCCGCATGAACACGGCGGCAGTTTTGGCAGTGGCTGGAATCGAACCCGGGCCTACCGAGTGCAACTCCAGCGCGCTAACCAATGGGCTACCGCGCCCCGATAGTTGAGTGTATTGTAATCTTTTAATACTTCATTTATTTAAAAAATAAATGTAGATTGTAGTGCTGCTCTATTTATTAGCAGACATTCGAGAAAGAATTTTGTCAATAATAACGTTTTTAATCAAGCAAATGCCATGAAATTTGGTAAACTGGCAAAGTCCACTTGACGATAACAGTCTGCAAAACCGTGCCAGTAACTCAACAGTAGAGCAACAGTAGAGGTACGAAGATCCCTCGTAAAATAATTTCCACTTTTTACACAACTGAAATTATGCTCCTATTTAATTGGAATTTTTCAAATCGTTAAGTACGTACTGATAAATTTTTCTGTATTTTTCCTTAGAGTTTGAGTGTGTTAATATTTTATATTTATTGCTTCTAGGAGGAGGGGATGTGCATGACATTCGTATCTCTTATGTGTATGTCACTTCATACTAGTGTTTTAGTGTTAATATTGTGCCATACTAATCTTTTTATTAAGAAGTTTACCTTGACACATCAACTCCTCAGGAACTGCTATAGATAGAGATTAGATGATGATTAATAGAGATTCAGCACTACATTTTGGAGGAGTTAGAAGTCAACTGAGGATTTTCATTACCGGTTCTTTTCCATTTCCTGTTCAAAATTTTTTATTTTACTCGAAATATCTGTTTCTCAAGATTGACTATAGATAGTACCTATATCGTAAATGGTGTGATGTAGTATTAGGTTCTGGAAGAGGTAGAGTAGTTTGCTAAAGATTTATACTTCCGGTTCTTTTCCCACTTCCAGTTTAAAAATTTCCTTGACCCATCTACTTCTGAAGATCGGCTAGAGATAAAGCTTAAATGATTGCTGATATGGATTTAGTATGGCGTCCCAGAGGGGCTGAAAAGTTCTCTAAGGAGTTTCACTAAGTATTTTTGCGTTACCTTACACCTTTCTGGTAGGTCGGACGGTCTGGGTTTCAACAACAACAACTAAGTATTTTTGCAGACGCAAGTAAGTATGCAGTGGAGATTCAAGTGGATTGCGGGCACACCTTCATTTAAAGACCATAATTTCAATGTCCTATCAATAATAATTACCGTACTCAACAGTGAACTATTAGCAAATATATTTGCAGCACATATACATGCATTGCTAACTCTCGAACAATGCGGGGAAATCGAATGTAATTTATAGCGATTTTTCCTATCAATAAACAGAGATTTACAGATTATCATAGAGTTCAGGTCAAGGAGATCGCACCGTCAATTTTGCAAACATTTGTTTTTGAAATTTATTAAAAATATTTAAAAAAACACAAAAAATTCATAACACTAAAGTGTTTTGTAAGTAAATTTATCCAACGTTAAACATATACCATAGATTATGTGTTTTTCAGACCCGTCCTCGATACTTTTGATATTACACTTTTCCACAAAGAACGTAATACCACCCGAAACAATCAAAGACTCCAAAATAATTTGATCTACATTGTTTTAACAGAAGTATGCCATAATAAGTTCCATGGGCACTGAATAAATATAGGTATTTTAACAGTTATACATTTTTGCATTATTTAATGAACTTTGTGAAATAAATAATACTAGGGAACAATCAAGAATTGGAAAGCAGCCATGAATGATCACATAACAGGCACATACCAGATGTTATTTCTGCGACCATCTGAATTGTTTTTCGCTGAAAGCTGAGACTGGTACATGGAATAGTAGCAATTGGCTCTGATAAAACATGGTAAGAAATGTAGTTACTTGATCTATTTCTAAAAGAACTTATTGAAAAGAATATATTTTCTAGGTTTCAAAAGTATTCATACATGTAGGAAAATAGCTCTATGCAGTCCTAATGAATATGTTACAAGCGCATAATGTGCTGACATCTAACATAAATAATCCTTCCAAACGCTGGATATAAAACTAATATTTTGCAAATAAATTCATAACTGTACTTAAACGAATTTATTTTTAAGAATTATTTTATATCTCGATTTCGGTTCTAATCACTTATAATTTCAAACTCTACGAATAACATCTTATTATTAAATATTCAGATAAGGTGATTTAGTTAATCAAAGTATTAATGTATTTATGAATTTTTATCAAACGTTAATTAATATGTTTAATAAAGTTAATTATCTGCTTCTTTCATCAATATTAACATCCTATCAGACCAGCATTTAAGATAAAGAGTATACAATATAATAAAATGCACTTAGCTTGAAATAATTTTATTTTCTATTCTTCTTTTAAACTCATTGTAGAGTCCAAGTTTGCTTTTATTTATACTAATCGATAGAAGAATAATAATTCAATGCACTCTCTTATGAAGTAAAATTAATGAAAGTAATTAAAAATATTTTCTCACAAAATACAGAATTAAAGTTCAACAGAATTTTCACACAAACAAAAAAAATTTTAATGACAGTTTTTATTTATTTAAAGGAAAGAAATAGACTATAAAAATATTTTTTTTACTGAGTCACAAAATATTCAAATAGATGCTGCAATATGCATATTTTTGTTCAGTGATAAATTTTAGTACAGTCATTTTTTGCGAATAATCTGCGGATTATCTATTAAAAATTCCAAATTTTAAAGGTGCTGATTGTAGTGTCACTAATTCAAATACAAAGTAAATCTCATCATTTTAACAACTTTTGCATAGCTATATTAGGACACAAACAATCAGGCGTGTCGAATTCATCTACGGATTATACGGCGCTGCGGATTATGCAAAGTATTTCTTTTCTCTGTCTCTAACAATTACACTTGCGGATTATGCGCCACCGCAGATTGCAGTAAATTATGGCAGTAGGGAATTATATCGGAATTTAGCAGTAGAAAATTAGATCAGATTTCTGAAGTGGGAAATCAGATCAGTATTTAACAGTAGATAATTAGATCGGAATTTAGCAGTTAAAAATAAAATCGGATGAAAAAGGAGTTGAAAATGCAATTTTTGACTAAAAGCATTGATTCAATCATAACAATCGCATTTTTTAAAGGAAACTAATGCAATTCTATATATTATACTTACAGTGTACAATGAATGAAAAGAACAGTGTGCTGATATAACCTACTGAGTTATTGTAGATGTAAAACAAGCCAATGAAGAGAAAAACCAAATGAGTCCAAGTGAAGCATGGGAATAATTAAATAATAAATAAATTCTGCAAGTAAATTAAAACCTAAGTTATTGGGGTTTCCGGTCAAAATCGAAACCGGTGAAAACCGAAAACTTTAAACCAACATTTAAAAATATTTTAGCTGAAAAAGGTACAAAAGTTTCTGCCTTTTAGTGTTTTAATGTGTATTTTTCTTATTCTGGGAAATGTTAGTTTTTGGACTTTGTTGATTTAATCTCTGCATTCCTCATTTGATAGGTACTTCTGGACCTGCTCGCATTGGGAAAGAAAACCTATAACTTGTTTTCGAAATTATCGTATGCTTTCTGCAACTTATTTTCGCATTATTTAACGCTATGTTCTATTTACTTAGATTTTAGTTCAAATTCGTCGACACATATTTAAAACGTTATTTAAACTTACAGAATATTTAAAATTATAAAAAATTATTCCGTTCAAATAAATTGAAAATAATAAAGCTGCTTCCGGAAAACTAGTAACATAAAATATTACACTATTTCTTTTTGGGGAGACATGAATATTTAGTTCAGTAATAAAAATATTATTTTCTTTGTTATTAAAAATTGTTGTATAAAAAATTTGTTATTCTTTTGAAAGAGCCATACAGTTCAAATACCTTGGGACGATACCAACCATTAAAAATGAAATCAGCACTGAAATTAATAATCGTTTCTTGATGGCAAACAGATGTTACTATGGCTTGAAAAAGCTTCTCAACAAATCGGCTGAAAGGCTGTTCTTGAAAATAATATCTGGCGTATCCTCTACAACCATGAATTGTATAACATATATAAATAATCTGACATTGCTAAAGTCATTAAAGCATATAGGTAATGTATGGTTTGGATATTTATCCAGTTTCGAAGATTCTAATCTTGTTCAAATTCACACTTGGCTTGACAATGTCGAGAATGACCTCAAATTGTTGGCAACTACAAATTGGAGAATTTTGGTGTCTGATAAAACCCGCTGTCGAAAACTGATTGGGGCGTCCCTGCTCTGCTCTATTCTGTAGTGCTCAAAAGGAAGAAGAATAAAAAATATAAAAACAACGAAAGAGCGTTGAAACATTCTCCAGATTTTCATATTTGCCAAATGTTTACTTGCAATTTGCATAGTATAACGATGCGTGGTTAAAGTTTAGATTAAAAAGGATAAATTTTAGTACTTGTAGTTATAACGAAAGGTCAAGAATTTATAAGCTAATTCAAATACATGTAAAAAAGGGTCCAATGGGTGATTTTATGATGAAGATTAAGATCAATTTTAACAAGGAGCAGTTGTATAGTAACAACAGTACTGCAAAAGTATGTATACTTGCAATATAACTATATATGAGTCCTGGATAAAAATTAAAAGACCAAATAGCTGAGAAAGGTATATTAACACCTTGACGGAACAACGAATATATAAATTCAATTAGGGTTCACCAATTAAGGAAATGAATAAAATATGAAGTTGCATGGTATGACTATGAGTTCGTTAACTACGAAGTCAACAAAATGTAATAACCTACATGAAATGCCAGGAGAAACATTTGATGACTCCAAATATGTTAACTTTACTGTTTAGCAGGGCTAAAAATTAGAATACTTGTCTGGGAGTGATTGGCAGGAAATATTAGTTAATTCTTCAAGATCATAAAATATGTATAAAGTATAGGAACAACGCTGCATCAAAATTATGAAGTAAAACGAAGGTAATCCATAAAGCTTGTTTTCAGATCAGATGTAAAATATGGAGTTTGGGGAATAATTTGGTGGTTGTATGTAATCGCATTACGTTTAAATGTTTGCTATTATACTGATACGGTGACGATAAAAGAGAAATTAATAACTGATTTTATATAGACTTATATTTTATCACATAAGCAGTTGTGAACTTCTGTTTTCTTCCTCAATTTAAAATTTTTTCCTCACCAAATTTAATTTCGCCAATATACGGAAAACATGCAAGAATATGCATTATAGCCCTTTAAAATTTTATTTCGGTTTACCAAATGCTTTAAACAAACACTATGATGCGTTTGATGTAGTTTTCATATGTACGAATCATATTTACGAGGTACATACATATATGAAAGAATGTAGATACAGAATAGTGCATATAGTTGAATATGTGTACGTATACCCTTAATAAATCACCATAAATGAAATTTATAAATATTTATTTAGCATAATTTAGTAAATTCGATATCAACAGTGAGATGAAGTCCTTTATCATACATTTTTAATTTTTATTAATCCAAAGGAAATACTAACTTTTGTTAACATTTTTATTTAGTTTAAGAATAATCAAGAATATAAGAATATATACGTTTTAAAATTATTTCATTTTAACATTTGATACTATATGGCATTCTCTCAATGGATAAATTTTCGTCATAGATAAATGTTAGGTACAACAAAACTTCATTCACAACGTAAGAAAGAAATAACAATAAGAAAAGTAGTCAGAGACTGGAATGCAAGTCATGATTGATTACAAGCGGGCACATACAAGTTGACGTTATTTCTATGACCGTCTGAAGTGTCTTTATTTGGGAGTGGAGACCAGTACAGGGAAAAATAACAAATCCTACCAGTAAAATATATAGCGCAACAAATAAAGTTGCTTGACTCATTTAGAAAGGAATTTAAAGGAACATAAATTCATGGTTATAAAAATTATTTTTACAATCGTAGTAATTGAGATTTTAAATGTAACTAATATATTTCTGGATGTACATAAAATATTTCTCTAATATATTTCTTCATGCTTTAAGCCTAATGGTAAAATATCTAATGTGGTAATATTTATTACGCAGCTATTTTGGTGATCGTTTTAATAAAAATTTAGATCTAAACTTTTGAAAAGAAATTCCCAACTGCAGTAAAATAAGCTGCTTTTCTTTTAAATATATATAAGAAATTTCTGAAGGAGCCTCATATTTTGGCAAATGATGTTTACATTCATTATTTACTTCATTTTTGACAAAAGTATTAAGCATTTTATTCTCTGTTTGCATACACATTTAGTACATCTATACGAATTTTCGGAAAAACCGGAAGGAACATCTTCAGAACCGGGAATGGAAATTCTGAGTAGGACCCTCAACCCCCTCTGAAATTCGATGCTGAATCCACACCTGCCATCATAAAAGCTGTATCTATAACCAATCTTGAGAAAAATATATTTCAGTAAATTTTAAGAAACAGTAAGTGAAAACACGGAAGTGGAAATCCCTAATGAACTCCCATTATTCCCCGGAATTCGATGCTGAATCCATACCAGACATTATCTAATGTATATCTATAGCAAATTCTGAGAAAGAGATATTCAATTTCGAATAGGAAGTGACATTTCTGGGGTCGGAAGTGTAACTCTCTAGTGAGTAGTTCCTTTACCTCTTGGTTTGATGCTGAATCCATATCAGTCATTGTCTAAGCCCAGGGCTCTTAACCTATGTGTAAAGATCTAAATGGCGTTCACTGTGGCTTTTGGAATGGGTCGCCGCACAATAGCTGCCATAGAAAATAAAAAACGAACAACTGTGCCTTGACGCATTGCTAGAATGCCCCCCCCCCCCTTCTACATCAACGAAGTTCCGCCAAGTGCTTCTGCCTGCTTGCTCATCTAATTAGTTATCAACAGGTGCTGTACAAATAAACACAGATTGTAGCTCTTCATTATGCATTAATTCATTCTGTAGTGAATATTTCAGTATTCCAAGCTGAAAGCTTTGCGGTAAACTATGCCATTAATTGTGCCAAAGATAATAAAACTGTCTAAGATATATTTACTGACAGCCCGTTTTTAATTAGTTTTACTTACTGACAGTAGCTGCTTTTAATTCGTTTTATACACTGACAGATTGGTTATATGGCGATTGACATTAAAAAGCAAAGGATTTTCGACATTAAAACTAGTGGACCGTTTAGTCTTCAATTGGATGAAATAACTTATGTGTTTTTGTTTTTTCCCCAATGGCCAGGCATTGACTCTTTCATCTTCGCCTATACATTGGCCAGAACCGTGAACCTCTTAGCCGTCATATGACGTTGCCCCAGCGCACCAGTGGGGGTGGGAACATATTGCGCCCAACAACACAAACATCCATGCCTGAAGTGGGACTCGAACCCACAACCTGGCGGTCGAACGAGTACGAGGAAACGCTTGCCTTTGACCGTTCGACCGCCACGTCGACTGAAATAACTTATGTAAGTGACGATATTCAATTTATAGTCTACTTACGCTCTGGTGGACTTATCGAAGTAGTGTATCTTTACCCGTTCTGGTTCACTTTATAAATTTTGTCTCGTTTAAAAAATTAATACATACAAAAAATCACTAAAATGCTTAATTTTAGAGAAAAAAAATTAATAAATAAAATAGAGAAAATTTTACTACAATCACAGAGCTCACGCTTTTAGCATTTCAGAGAAAAAATCAATATTTAAGGTGATTAGCCTTTCGGCTAAAAAATCAGAGAGCAAAGTTCACGCTTTTCCTAAATTGTTTAATTTTCACGCTTTTCCTAAATTGTTTAATTTTATAGAAAAAATCAATATATAAAAAATCTGAGAGCAAAGTTCACGCTTTTCCTAAATTGTTTAATTTTCACGCTTTACCTAAATTGTTTAATTTTATAGAGAAAATCAATATATAAAAAATCAGAGAGCAAATTTCACGCTTTTCCTAAATTGTTTAATTTTATGGAAAAAATCAATATATAAAAAATCAGAGAGCAAAGTTCACGCTTTTCCTAAATTGTTTAATTTTCACGCTTTTCCTAAATTGTTTAATTTTATAGAAAAAATCAATATATAAAAAATCAGAGAGCAAAGTTCACGCTTTTAGTATTTTAGGAATAAGAAACATTCTTTTATCTTCAAAAATTCATCAAGACGATCTTCAAGAAAATAGCATGATTTTGAGTATTTTAGTGTGATTTTTACCCCCCAATTCAGGAGGGTAGAAGTTAATTCCCTAAGACTCAAAAAATGAATAGAAAAATAAGAATAATTAAGGCGATTAGCCTTTCGGCTAAAAAATCAAAAAGATAAAGAAAAAATGAGAATAATATCATTAAAAATGAAAAGAATAGATGTAATGCTTACACCTCTGTATCTTACAATTTATCTCTATTCTTCAAAATATATAAAAGTAAAATAAAAAAATAAAAGTATTGAATTTTATCATTGTATCCACATAGATCCGATGTAAAAATAACATAAAAATAAAAATAATATCATTTAAAACGAAGTGGTTTGAAACCGCCTCTTAAATAACAGTAAATGCTTAAAATATACTAAAAAAATGAAATTTTTTGCAATTTTTTAAAATTATTAAAATTTAAATTTTTCATTCATAAATTCTTAATATCATTAATATTTTAATCATTCAGAATTTTGTTATCATTATACATGTTGGATGAATATGTTGGATGTCTATCCAACACTGATTTATGATAGCATTTTGGTTAAAAATATTAATATTTGTGAGCAACTTTGAGTGCATCTCTGAGTTCAATAATGGCTTTCATTATAGGAAGAATAAATGATTTTAAATCTTTATTAATTTTAGTATTTCTATATATTAAACTATACACTCTTTTACATATGTATATATTAGTCTTAAATATTTTAGCCCAAGGCTATCGTCTTAAATTTATTTTATGGGTTTTTCAATATGTTTCATTAGAATAAGAATCACTTCAAAATCATTCATCTTGCTCTATTTATATAGAATTATTTTTTTCAAATACTTTTTGGCAAACAGAATGTTTATCATGTCATTTAACAACCGCAGACCTTCTTTTTTAATGTCTTCATATTTTTCGTCATTGATTAGTACTTATATTTGAACAAAAATTTTGAAAGTAATTTTTTAATGTATAAATCATCATATTCATCATAACGTTGAAGTAATTCTTCACATTTTCTAGATAATTCACATATTTCCTTATCTCTATCACGATAGAGAGCTTCTATATCTTCAAATGTGTTAATCATTTATTTAGAATTATTTTTTAGGAATACAATGCTATCGCCTTATAAATCAAAATTTAACCATTCCTCATAATCTGTAAATTATCTTTCTTTCATTTCTTTAATAAATTTATCTCTATTCTTCATCAGTTTTTAATTCTCTAAATTCTTAGAGCTATAATATTTTTTGTTCATTTTCAGAAATATTAATAGAAACATCAGGATCAAATGCGTTTAATACATTAACCATTCTAGGTACTTTTCCAGTTAAACATTTATCATCTCCAGCTTTTATTTCATCTTATAACACTTTTATTAATTCATCTTTATTCTCATTTTTTTTTAATTCTATTAAACACAATAACGAGTATTTCTCTAAATTTCATATTGAAGAAATCATTATCTAGTAAACGAATATATCTTTTAATTTCTTTAGATATATTGAGTTCTTGAATACATTCGTCTAAATCATATATAATTTCTGTATTTAATAATTTTATGACTGAATATCTCAAAGATTTTTGAATAAAACTATTGTGAACATTGAATTGTACACACATGAATCGTGAAATAAATGAAATCATTATGAAATAAATGTCTTCTTAAAATAGGAGATAAAATTACTTTTCTTTCATCAAAATATGCATCATCTAATTTAGATAAAAATATTAACACATTTAAGGATGTAATATCATTATCTCTACAATATATTGTTTCTAAATTTGTTAAATTTTCTGTACCTCCAAGTGAGGTTAAATTATTATGTGAACAATCTAATTTTTCTGAATTTATTAAATTTTCTATACCTTCAAGTGAAATTAAATGATTATCATAACAATATAATGTTTCTAAACTTATTAAATTTTCTATACCTTCAAGGGAAGTTGAATTATTATGAGAACAATCTATTTTGTATAAATTTGTTAAATTTTCTATACCTCCAAGTGAAGTTAAATTATTCTGAGAACATACTATTTTATATAAATTGGTTAAATGTTCTACACCTCCAAGTGAAGTTAAATTGTTTTCAGAAGAATTTATTTCTTTTAAATGTGTTAAATTTTCTATACCTCCAAGTGAAGTTAAATTATTATGAGAACATACTGTTTCTTTTAAATTTGTTAAATTTTCTATACCTTCAAGTGAGGTTAAATGATTATCATAACAACATAATTTTTCTAAATTTGTTAAATTTTTTATACAGTCAAGTGAAGTGAAGTTATTATGAGAACAATTTATTTCTTTTAAATGTGCTACATTTCCTATACCTTCAAATGAGGTTAAATTACTATCAAAACAATATAATGTTTCTAAATTTGTTAAATTTTCTATACCTCCAAGTGAGGTTAAATTATTACCAGTACAACTTATTACTTTTAAATTTGTTAAATTTTCTATAGCTTCATTTTCTATAGGATGTTAAATTATTATCAGAACAATCTAATTTTATTATATCTTCTGAATTCAGCCAAAAGGCTGTCGCCTTAATGTTTTGAAAACTAGTAAAATATTTTCGTCTACTATTACTATAAGTAACAATCATTTATTAGTAATCATTTTTTACGAATAGAAGCGTGAGCCTAATTCATTTTTCAAACAGGTCGTCTATAGGATCCTCTACAGATTGTATTTTATCTACATTTTTATTAATTTTTTGTTTCAAAAGATAAAGAGTTTCTCTCAAAAGATTAAGAGTTTATCTCAACACCTACTTAACTTCACAAAGTTCTTCAAGGACTCTATAAGGTTCTTCTACTTCATAATGTCCAAACTTTCCATTGAGTTCCGCCAATAGTATTACAGTCAATTTTCTCCAATTAAGATTATAAAAGTGATCAGGCATTTGTTTAGATTTATATTTAACCAGTAAACAAGGATCTAATTTATCCGTAAATTCTAATATAAATGTTTCACTAAATGCCTGATATTGAGTTATATGCTTCCAATCTAATTCATCTTGCAATTTTCTCATGGTATCTTCAGAAAGTTTTTGAAACTAGACTACTTTATGTAAATCGAGTATTTCATGATATTCTATAATAAATTCGTCACTTAAAATCTGAAATCGAAAGATGATAACCCAAGTTATTTTATCTGAATGTTTTATAATAAATTTTTCAGATAGCTTCTGATATCTAGAAATAAGATCCCAATCAAATTCTTTTTCATATTTTTCTATGAAAGATTTAGATAATTTTTTATGGATAGTTATAACATTCCATTCAACATAATCTATAAGCTCTTCCATAAAAGTTTCTGTAAGTTCTGAATATTGACAGACTAATTTGCATTTCGGACGATCTTTTAAATTTCTTACGATATCTTCAGATAAATTAGTTTTAGAGATTTCATCCCAATTAACTTTAACTTCCTCCATTTATATAGAAACCATTTTATTAAGGTGATTGCCCTTACGGTTAAACCAATTCAATTTTCTCAATTTCTAAGTGAATTTTAATACTAATTGATTAATATCACCTGGAGACATAATATACATTTTTACTTCATCTCCTTGTTTACTTTTTGTAATAAAAATTTTACTTATATTATTTTCATAGGCAAATGCTGTATTTCTATTATAAATGTATTCTTCACCTACCATAAGTGAAATTATAGGACTTATATATTTTTTAGATTCAAAATGTAAGGTAATTTTCGTAATCATATCGGTTGTTAATATCATATCTTTATTTAATAAATTACCACTAAATCTAGAAAATATTACTTTTTTATGAATCGTTTTAAAAAATCTTCAAACTCTGTTTTTGTTGCAGCATAAAAAATTTGTTATCTACATAGAATTTAGTAGTTACATCGTTATTTAAAACGGGATCAGCTACATTAGATATTTTTTTATTATTTGCAACATAAATATCATTTTTCAACACTAAAGCTTTCTTTTCCAAATACACCCTATTCACTGAGTTTTTACTGTCAACTGGATCAGCTAAATTAATAATTTTTTATCTTTAACATCAGTAGATTTTTCTGTGTTTATAAAATATTTTTCTTCTGTTTCTTTGATCATTTGCTCATAACTAGTAGTTAATTTTCCTCAGACTTTTATCTAATTCTTGAATTTTATCAGCTGTTTCTTTAACAAAATTTTAAAAACTATCATCTATATAATTTTTAGTATTATCCATCGTTTCTTTCAAACCTTGATAATTATTTTCTAATTCATCTAAAACAAATCTTTTTGTACTTCATTGTGATCATCCATAGGATTTTTACGATTTTTTAGAATTTTGTTTTCCATATCATAATTTCCGTCATTGGTTAATTTAAATCCTATTCTTGGAGGTCCTATTGAACTTTATTGTAATTCATCAGCAAAAGGAGGATAAAAAAATAAGCATTCATTTATTTAGATATAAATTAAGGTGACTAGCCTTTCGGCTAACCTATAGTTGAAAGCATTTGAATTTTTTGTGCCTTTATATTTAGATAACATTTTCTATGTTATTCTAAAATATAGTAAAATTCAAAATCTTTTGCTGTGTTATTTCTCAAAGTATGATCATTTGTAATTCTTAAATTGCTTAATACATTTGTATAGTTTTCATGTTTAGATAGATCAAAGCAAATAATAGGATATAACTTACCAAAATTCAAATAATCTACCATACATCCTGTTTTGGAATTGAGGTTATTTAAACCAGCTTCTAAAAATTTCTCATAAACAAAATTATAATCATTATTAGGAAAACCCATTTCATAATTTTTTTACATGAAGACTACACCCATTTATATACACCATACATTCTATCATATTTAAATTATCAAGTATCATTTTATTTTGAATAGGATTTTCATCTTTTTCAACATAATGAGCAATTATATATAAGCTTAGGTTCATAGGTAGTGGTCACAACTGAATCTGTTCCTTTTGAATTTTTAAATATAGTATTACCTCTAATGATACTATATTGATTCCAATTTATTTCTATATCACTATTATCATTAATGAGCTAATTATACCTAGTGCATCATTTTTAAATACTACATTAGGCACTAAAAGATATATAACTTCAACATATACTTTATAATGTGCATTTTGTTCATCCGTATAAATCATATCTTTAGTATGATTTCTTTGAAAAGTAAATTCAAATGTAAATCCAGTAAGTATTTTTCATAACCATTTAAGAAGCTAAATATTTTTCTTAAAGGTTTATAAATACAGTATACTCTCTCTATTCTGAACACTCATGGGGAGCGACCAATATGTTCAGATTATGGGGGTGTTCATTATAGAGGGAGATTGGGAAATTCATGTACGTAGTGAGTTTATAGACTGTATAGAGTACTTAGCCTGGTTAGCCATGCCAGTTACCGAGATGGAGGTGTTGAATTTAGATTTGGCGGGTAGTTCAATGTCAAACTAAATTCAGTCGGACCTGTACTCTACCATCTCATTTGTTTTGTTAGTAAAAAAGTTTTACAAAGCATACAATTAAATTACATTGTACACTTATTACAGTACATAATTATTTCCTGAAAAAGTGAGTAATTTTAGTCTGTTTTTGCATTGTGTATGCCCTTGCAACGTATATGTTATCTAGTTGTTTAAGAAGTGGAAAGGCTTCCGGGTGATGTTTAGCCGCATAGTTCATCAGGTCCTGAATCCCTTGACCATATTGCTTGAAGGTAATCGTACTTCTTGTTTCATCGGTCTCTCCTGGTTCTGCTTCTTCTTCACTATCCTATTTCTCTTCAACGATGTTGTTGTCGCAAACTGGAAGGCTTCCGTCGGTTTCCAGATAAGCTCCAGGTTTAATTTCAGTATGAAGCTCCTGAAGAATTGACCCCAAGTCACCCACAGTTGTTGCTTCTTGGTCCTCTATTATTGATTCCTCCTTCTTACACGGGAATCCTGCTTTGTAGAAGCATCTTTGAATGGTGTAGAGCGTAATTTTATTCCAAGCCATTGATATTCAATGGACAGCATCCATGACGTTGACTTTCTTCGTTAGTTGGGTTGCCGAATTTGCCTCCTCCATCACCAGGGCCATTTTCTTCAGAAAATGAATTCGGTAGTGAGCTTTAAAGATCTTGATCACTCCTTGATCCAGTGGTTGGATTATAGAAGTACAGTTCGGTGGCAGGAACTCCAGGCTCACGTTGCTGAGCTGCATGATTCTATGTGATGTGGCATTATTCACCAAAAGAAGAATTTTTCCTTCCTTCTCCCTTCATCATGTCGTTAATGCCCTCCAACCATTGTGAGAAAATTGTTAATGTCATCCAGGCTTTTCGATTTGATTGATAGAGCACAGGCAATGATGCGATCTTCACATTTTTAAATTATCGTGGTTTTTTACTTTTTTCGATCTCAAGTGGTTTGAGCTTCTCACCCGTAAAACTGGCACAGAGCATGACGGTAAGCCTTTCTTTCGACATTTTCCCGCCCACGCATTTCTCGCTTCTTTGTGCTAGGGTTTTACTTGGAAGAACTCTAAAAACAGTCCGGTTTCGTCGGCATTGAAATTGTCAGCGGCGTCGAAATCCTTCGTTAAATCCTGAAGTTTAGTTTTCCATTCCTCCACAGTCTCCATATTTACGTCTGCAGCTTCACCATTGATTAGTTTGAATTCGATGTTATGCCGACTTTTGAAGCGAGTCAACCATTCTTCCGATGCCTTGAATTACGTGATTTTCTCCTTTTCTGCAAAATTCAGAGCAATCTGCTTTAGCAGGGGTCCAGTGATAGGAAGATGCTTCGTTCTCATTTGGCAAAAAAACTTCCACACGAGATTGTTTATGTTCTCGTTTCCTTTTCGAAAATTCTACACTTTGAAGAAGGTTCATTTGCTTCAAAAGTGGTTATAATTTCTTTCTCTTTCTTGCTGATGGCGTTGACTTGGTTTATTGAAATTCTAAACTCAGATGCAATTTTCCTTTGACATACTTTCGATTTTAATTTTCGAACAACTTCGTATTTTTCCCGAAGCTTCAGTTCTTTCCGTTTTCCTACTTATTTCTGACATACTATATCTGCGTAAGTACTGTGCTTCTTTCCCTGCAATGACAGCGAAATGGCGAAAAAAATTTTCCTTTGTCGAGCAAAAAGGAAGAAAAGCAGAAGCGACAATGTTGTCCAATCAGGTGTGCGGAAAAGAAAGCATAACCCTTTTTTGACCACTCCCTCTAACAGGTGGTGAACACCTGTTGTCACTTATCTGTGATTGGGGGCGGGGAGCGGGGCAGGCATTTTTCCGAATTTCTCCTCTGATTGCAAACACATGTTCAGTTTCCGTTCAGTTCACAGAAAGGTAAAGGGGGAATGGGGATCAAAAGTAGCGTTCGTAATATTGGGGTGTTCAGAATACAGAGGGTTCATCTTATGTTAAGTCTATGGAATTTTTCCGGGACCGTCGTAATGTGTTCATAATACCGGGGTGTTCACATTACAGAGTGTTCAGATAGAGAGAGTCAACTGTATGTGCAACTTTACTGTTTTTTGTGCATTCATATCTTTTTGCAAATCCTTTATTATAATCAATATTTGATTTAATATATCCAGCAACTTCCTCAACTTTAGCAGGTGTACTTATATCATTATCTTTAAATTCTTGTATGTCTGCTTTATCAGATGTATCAAAATAAGCAAGCCAATTTGTCGGTTGAGATGTTACATAATCAGGTGTATATTCAATTAAATCTAATACTTGTTCCATTATATTAAAATGTTTTTCATGTTTGTCAATAGGAGTAGTACCCATTTTTAATGAAGTATATATAGTATACGTATATTTTTCTTCATATTTAGTAAGTGTTTTATCTAAATGTATTTAACAAATTCTTTTTTTTCAATATCATCGTTAGAGTAATAATGAACATCTCTGAATTCATGATTATTTTCCATCTTTATTTATTAAGGATGAATTTTAGCCCTCACTTTTTTTGAAGAATGTAGCATTAATCCGGACAGTATCCTTTTTTATTTTTTCTTTAAAGTCAGATCTGCTGTCTGAGGACTTCTTTTTCGTCTTTTTTACAGGGTCTTTTGACGATGCAGGTCTTGAAGTCTCCTTAGTTTTCATAAATAATTTTTTACCTTCTATTTTCTTACTTTTTCTAAACAATCTGTGCTCATTCATTTATTTAGGATGAAAATTTTTTTTCATAAATAATAGTAAATCGTATATTTTCTTTAAATAATGTTCACTATCATCAGTTGTGTTCAATACATATTTCACTTTCTTTTGATATAAATCTATTAATTTATTATCTTCATCAGTTATTCTCATTCTAATACTGTTTAGATTATCATGTTTAATATTTAAATATATAGGATCATCAAATTTCATAACAATTTTACTACCAGGTTTATCAGTATTTATAAATGTATGAATTATTTTTGTTTCTTTATTATTTATTTGAATTACTTTTATGATATCACAATGTATGTAAATATCATCTGCTTTGTATGCCACATTACCTAAATATTCTCCTTCTTGTACATATTTACTATATTCGTGTGATTTAAAACCTAAAACTTTATAAAACTTACTTATGGATAAATCAATTTTAAAGTTTTCTTCTAATTTAATAGATTTTCTTTTTCTAGCTCTAATAATACCCAATTGAATAGGAGAATTATATTTCTTATATTTTTCAGATCTTTCTTCATTTGAAAGATTTTCGTCATCTTCATATATTTCAAAAAAATAAAATTTTAGAAATATATTTAAATCTTCGATTGTATAAAAACCGTTAGGAAAAGTTAATTCAGTCCATTCATTTCCACCATAGTATTAGATTTTATTATTTTTTATTTCTTTCAGATATATTATCCCATGATACTTCCATATATAATCCTTTTAAAGCTATTTTATTAAATTTACGAAGAGGATTTAGTTCAACCGTGAAATATTCTGATTTTGGATATTTACTAGATATTAGTGAGAGTCGATTAATTTATTGAGGACTAAATTTTCATTATAATTACTGGGTTCTTGAGTAAATGAATAGGCTACATATACAGGAGAATTACCTTTGTTTCTTTTAGTTATATATTTCATACAAAATAAACCGCATTTAGCAGATGTTGCTTGTTGTAAAAATCCTGAATTGTATGAAATTGCTTTTCCTGATGCTTCTAGATATTTTTCAATATCTAGAATATTATTAGATATATTGTTTCTAGATATTTTTCAATATATTTTTTTATTTTCCCCGGTTTTCTTTTAATAGGTGTAGCCCAAGCATATTTACTAAATATATCTATAACGGTTAATAAATAATTTGTTCCATCATTAAATCTACTAAAAGGATTTATGAATAATTAATCAGTTTGCCATTGATCATCAATGTGAGATACATATACTCTTCTTTTGAATTTACGAATGACGATTTTAAACCAGGTATAGACATTTTGTTCATGTAAAAATTTTTCAATATCTTTTATATCTGTTTTTCTTTTTAACTCATGAATACCACAATATCCCGTTTCATTATCATAATATGTCTTCTTTAACAATTCCATTTTCTTTTCTTCTTTGACTTCGTCTCTGATTTTCCCAAAAAGCATTCTTTTTACTTCCACAAACTGTGCAAATTCCTTTACCCATTCGTAGCGTTCCACAAGTAGTTTCATAATAATTTTTAGTATCCATTTTCTTTTTACACTTTAAACAATAGATCTGCATTTTCTTATTTATAGAAGGTGGAAAATGTTCCTTCAACTCTCTCTCATCTATATACTTTGATAATCCATTAATAAATTCATCTAATCCCATACCAAATTTCTGTTTACTCCAGATAATAGGTTTTACAACTCTTCCAGCGAATTTTTCGCCAATTGTAGGATTTTTAATATCATCCAATTCTTTAAGTATATTCTTATCACATACTTCATTTCTAGTTTTAGTAACTTTATTTTTTAGATAACAAACATCATGTCTATAGGATGTTTCATCCACTTTGTTAACTAGTTTGATCCATATTTTAAAACTATAATCAGGATTTAATCTTAATTTACGATGTGAGAATTGAGTTCCTGGATCTGTAAAATTGTGATCTGGAAAATGCACTTCAAAAGGCAATTTATTAAGTGCATTATTAAAAAATCCTAAACCTGTCTTGACTAATCCTAATAACGCTTTAGTTATTCCTTCCTGATTCTATCTGTTATCTAAATAGGCCTACTTGATTACATTTTTCACATTTTACTTTACATTTTCAGTCGAAAAAATGTTTTACCTTTACAAATCATTTATTTAGGATGAATATATTTATAACCATTCAGTTGTACTTTCTTCAAATATTTTTCAACTGTAAAGTATTTTAAATCATTTATAAAATCTTGTTCTCGTATATAAACTTATGTCTCTGAAATAGATTTAGCTTTGAATAAATTTCCAAGATATTGTTAGATTTTTCTACAATTTCAGCAATTCCTGCGCTTAAACTGAGTGCTTCTAAAGGTATGAATGCAAATGCTGATAGACCTGATACACTCAAGATAAATTTACTGATAGGTAGTGATATGCTTAACTTGTTATACAAATTGAAACGCTTTCTGTAAATATAAATTATTTTTTCTAAATATTCTTTCATCTGAGCAAGCTCTATGCAAGTAAACTTTATTTCTATAAGCTTGAAAACTTCAGGAGGTAACTGCAAATGACCCCATCAGAATTATATAGGTTGTAAAGTATTATCTCTATATTTCATTTCAGGATTCACTAAATCTAGCATTAAGAAATCAAATAATTTTTGAACAGATTTTGTATGTTTTTTTGTAAATTCCTCTTTAGTTAAAGAACCATCAATTTCCCTTATAATCTGTTGAATATCTCTCATTTGAAGCCCAAAGAATATAAAAAATAATTACAATTTATTCTTATATCTTTAGGAGTAGAATAATAGGATTGTGCTGAATATAAAATGGAAGCATTTTTATGTCTTCACATAAAAAACAATTTAATTATTTTATTTTGATTTTCCTCAGTTATATAATCATCATAAATGACTAGATTCATATTTTCGGGTTCCAAGTCCTCTAAAGTAATAAAATCTTCTAAATTAGAAGTAATTACAAATTCTCTTTTGTTATATATTTTAAATTCTTTTAATAATCTATTCATTACATCTTTATTTACATTTTTACTTTTAATAATGTCTTCTCTTTCTATACCTTCAAACATTGTAAATTTTTCAATAACATCTTCATAATCATATAAATTTTTTGCACATATGTAAAGTGCATCAAAATTTAAAGGACCTATGTCTTTTCCAAAACCAAACAAAAAGTTATGTGTTAGATTGGATTTACCTGAACCAGATTTTCCATTAATTTGAAGTCTAAATGGATGAATAGGTAAAATAGGATTTTGGTTAGAATCTTTAAATTTACTATCTTTTAAATAATTTTGTACTATACTCATTTATTTAGGAGACGTTTTTGCAGGATGTAAATTTATTTTTACAGCGCGTAAATTTATTTTTAAAGTGTGTAAATTTATTTTTACAGCGTTTAAAAATCCACCTAAATATATGAATGAATTAGAAGGAGAAAGAGAAAGAAAATTAGAACAAGAAAGAATAAATGCTATAAAAGTTATAAAATTAGAAAAGGAAAGTCAGGTATATAATGAAAGAGAATATAAAAAAAGATTTGGTATTCAAGAAGAATTATATGAATTTCATAAACCCATAATAAATGAAATGAAAGAACGAGATATAAATAGAAAAGAGGAATTATATAAAATAACAGATGCTATTGATAATATATCATATCCTCAACTGGAGAATCAGTTGGAATATCCTCTAGAGTCTTCTAGAATTATTCCCTGGTTAGAATGCGATGATAGTTTAGAGAGAAAGTAGAAAGTAGTACAGAAAAAGAATCAAAAAGTGCTCAAACTATACCTCATCCAAATTATGATTTGAATAAAGCATTTGATACTCATCTTTTTAAAAGTAAAAGTTTTAAATTACCTAATGAACTTTCCTATGAAAATGAACTTGCCTATGATTTTTTTTCTCTAAAATTAAGCATTTTAATGATTTTTTATATATTAATTGTTTAAACGAGATAAAATTTATAAAGTGAGCCAGAACGAGTAAAGAAACATTACTTATCGACATGGAAGAAAAGGAAAATTATTCTGCCGTACATAAGCCAACAGTACTACAGCAGCGTACATTTTTAATTAAGCCAACCCTTTCCTAAATGAAGAATATTTATCGTGGAATAAGTGTTATATAATCAGCACTGAAGGTGCACCAGCGATGCTTGGAGAATTCCAAGGCTTCTGTGCAAGATTAAAAGAAGCCAACCGGCATATAAAAGTATCTATCCCATCGCCTTCTTCATAATAGAAATATTGCTTCAAAAAGACCATAGGAACATTTGGTTATTGTGAAGAAATATGTTGTTCAGAAAGTCAATTTTATATGAGTAAGGTCATCTAAGATATTTACCATGATGTGACTAGAAATGGGGTCTAAGTGCACCCATTTATTGTATCTTTCTGAGGTCAGGTAGTTCTCGTAGAAATATTCTTCAAAGAACCGTAGCCTCCGTGAGGAAATAGAAATATTTTAATCTGAGAAACTCAATCATTCTTTGGCTTTTAATTGCTAATGCAAAAAATCTGATGTGGGCAGCACATGACTTTCCTTATATAATGTAATGAATTTACTACTTTTACAGTAAAAAAATAGGTTTTTCTTATAGTAGATACTAATATTCTTACCAAGACATTGAATTTTCGACAATCAGTCGTCCTTTTTATCCATTTGGCGAGATTTTCGTTAATTTGGCAACATTTCAAAAAGTCGCCAAGTAGGCGACATTCCGCCAAATTCGTCGCCAAAATCTCGCCAAGCGTTATGCACTCAGAAATAAGTTATTCTTACAGCAGATAAATGACTATTGGCGTTCAAATACAAAAGTATTACTCAGAGTATATTTTTTCATGAATGGAACGAGCTAGATCCACGAGAATGATGTCACCCAGATTATCGCATGGTATTACATATGAAAAGTGAACATGTTTATCAATAGGAATTTTTTTTTATTTTATATGACTTTTTGATATTTGTTTTTGAAAAATGTACAATATCTCGAGAACGGTTCGTGTTAGCGTTCTAAAATTTATGTCAATCGTTTTCTAATGAAAAATTACATAAGAAATGTCTATTTGCGTAACTTTATTAGCAGTTTTGATTTTTTGACGATTTTTTCGAAATTTAGGGGGGTTCTGAACATTCGATTGCGTATAAAATCAATAGGCTTCCAGTGTTTACGGATTGTGATTTTTGTACCAAATTTGGTTCAAATCGGTCCATTCGTTCGTCAGTTATCGTCTCCACAGACCCACTGACACACACACACAGACATCACTTCAAAAATGTTTGATTCGTGATCAGGGATGCCTGAAACGTGCTCTCCCGTCGAAAACTCGAATTCGAATTTTCGACCCCGTCACAATACTTTCCTTATACATTATGTATATAAGGAAAGTATAAAGTGAATATTGAAATTAGCTTGCATTTACGATATATTTATCGGATTATTTATGAACTCAATAAGTTGAACACCCCAGTGCAAGGTTGCGATTACACTGTCACAGAACTAACTGAGAAATTCACTGTATTCCACTAAAATTGAAATTAAGAAAAAAAATAGGAAACACATAGGATGTCTTTCTTCTTTCCTTACTCTAAAACTCCTTTTGGAAGAAGAAAATAGTGTGCCAGCAGTGATAAAAATGTTGTAATTGGTCATTCGGAGGAACTATGTCCTGAATTCAATTGCTATATTCCAGACGACATAGCAAAATACAGCTGTACAGCTGGGTACCTACTGAATTTGAAATTAACGTTGAAGGTTTACCCGAAGACTTTTCATACATCGCGAGTCTTGGATAAAATTGGAAGGAAATTTATGAAAGTATGACTCCCGTTTTTACTACGAATTTATATAAAGCTGGTTTTCTTTGCTTACTGTCATGAAAACTAAAATTAGAAGCCAACAACAACCAGGGCGTGACTTGTGGTGCAGTCTATGTACGAAAATGGTTTGGAGAGCTGTCATCACTCTTGCAAGGCTGAGGATAAGACTAAACAAATGTTGGTCCGACTGAGCAAAAACGCATTTAATGTTTAAGAAGCATTAGACTGTGAAGTGGTTCAAGAAGAACCCCGAAATTTTCAAACTTCTACTTATTCGATTAATTAGTGTGATAGTCATTGGATAGAGAACATTTTGGTACTATTTAATGCAGCAACAAAATGAAAATTTATTATGAAGTTGATTTTTGCTTCATCAGATTTGAAGTGCGTATTTGAATTTCAGAGAAAATATTACCGCGTACTTTGACGATAATTGCAAGATTCACCGTGTTAGAGTCTTTGCTAATGCAACTTTTTGGCATGCATTTATTGCCTTCCGTTTCGTTCGTTCATGGTTGTCGTTTCCTATTAATTAGACAATGCTGTACAACTTTGTAATCGGTTTTCTTTGTCTATTTCGTTTTGTTTACAAGTTCTTAATCCTAACTTTTTAAATTTTTGCACTAGGAATGCTGCAATCAATTTCATTCGCCAAGCATGGTAACTTTAATATAAATAGACTTTGCACTTATTAACTTTTCCTTACAAATTTAGTGGGGTGCTTAAGGACATTCCTAGGAGCCCTGTATATATGTTAAACAATTGACAAATGAATTGCGTGCTAAAGATGGGGAAATGCTACTTTAGATGTGAGTTTAAAAAAACTGCATTTAACATATAACTTTTCTTACATATGAGCAATTTTCGATAATATGTGATAACAAATATGAAAACTTTCCATGGATTCGATCTTACTGAAAATCAGACATGTATTTGCGGCTAATTAAAAAAGAATCTGATATGGGCAGCACATGACATTCGCTACATAATGCAAGTACTTTGTTTCTGCGAAATAATTGTGGATAAGATTCACGGCACAATGTTTTTAACATAGAAAAGTACACTAACATCTGATGCTTTTCTGAATAACGAAATGTAAAATTATTTTGAAGTACTATATTAACTTATATTTGGCGCAAATACAACTTGACAACTGGAAAAGTTACAAAAATCTGTTATGCAATATACTCCATTACATTAAAATATGTTAATTATAATTTCAGCAATTGGGCTTCATTTTCCTAATTTTAGCGCCACTTTGACAATTTAACGATATTTCTGACAATTTGGCTCCACATTAAAAATCGTCAAGTTGGCAATATTTCACTAAATTAGTTGCCAATGTCACCAAATTTTCGCCATGTTTTTCATATTTAATTATACTTACTACTGCTTGTTTCATGTATTTTTAGATAGATTTATTTGAAGAACGAGCAATATTTCGAGAACGGTTTAAGTTCGAAATACTGCTCGAGTTTAAGCCATTGATCCATGAAGTTTGTGTTATTCGTTTTGGAGTAAAATTTATGTACAAAACAATTATTTCTTTAATATTAATTAATATCCTGGTTTTTTTTATGATTTTATCGAAAATTCATTTGAAAATTTGGAGGTCTTCCGAATATTTGAGCGCGTGTAAAATCAATATGTTTCCTGTATTCATGGGTCGCATAATAATCGTACCAAATTACGTTTGAAACGCTCCACTTGGCCGTGATATATCTCATTCACAGACTCGCAGATGCACATATGAATATACATACACACATACATACACACAGACATCACTTCAAAAACATTTGATTTGAGTTCAGGAATGCTTGAAATGTGCTCTTTTGTCGAAAACTCAACTTTGAATTTTCGACCCCGCCACAGTACTTTCCTTATATACTATGTATATAGGGAAAGTGATATGCATGCCTAACTTCATGGAAATCGCGTGAATTTTTCGAAAGATATCGCTCTTCCTAAGGGGTTGAACATTTCTAATATATCTAGAACTTGAAGTAATAACTGATAAAATAGTTTCAATCCACTTGAAGTTAAAAAGTACTTAAAAACCATTCACTCTTTGGATAATAGTGACTATGCTTTACGATGTTTTATTTCTTCACATCTAACTACGCGGACACGTGGCATACAAATATGAATTATGGCAAATAGTGGACATATGTACTCTACGTTAAACTGTGGTTAATGTAAATAGCTCTTTGTGTTAAATGAAATAGCCTTTCATACTAATTTGAGGATATTCTACAAGTTTCTAAAGACTTTACACGTTAGACAATTGTTAGATTTCCATAGATTACAAACGCAAATATATATATATATATATATATATATATATATATATATATATATATATATATATATATATATATATATATATATATATATATATATATATATATATATATACATATATATATATATATGTATATATATATATATATATGTATATATATATATATATATATACATATATTATTATATATATATACATATATATATATACATATTATATATATATATACATATATATATATACATATATATATATGTATATATATATATGTATATATATATATATATATATGTATATATATATATATATATGTATATATATATATATATATATACATATATTATTATATATATATACATATATATATATACATATTATATATATATATACATATATATATATACATATATATATATACATATATATATATTTACATATATATATATATATATATATATATATATATATATATATATATATCGTTATTAAAAAAATAAATATATTAATGTATTTTATCAGCATTTGTCTTTCATTCATCATGACTATATAGTTAAGAAAGAATAATGTATAAGAGGTGTCATTAAGATAAAACTGTAACTGTTTTAATAAAAAATGACGCAATATATACTTTCCTTTAGAAAATGTATCCCCAAAAATGTCTGATAGAGAAGATATATTTATAAAATTTTATAAATGGTGGAATATCAGAAGTCTAACATAACTGTTTCCGTCTTTATAGTCCTAAAAGAAATCAGACTTCCTAACAGTAAACACATTATTTAAGCTTCCTGTATCGAAGTATTTTATAGTTATTTATGTCCTTGTACATCTTAGAAAATCTTAACTACTCCCTACATAAACTTGTCTCAACATTTATTCACGAGTAATGTTTTCTCGTAGGAAGCATAAACAACAATTTATGTGACAATCGAAAGACACCAATATAAAATTATTGTTAAGTGTCTTATCTCTTTGAGCTCAGAGTTACGGGCATATTGAGATAAAGCCTGTGTCGAAAAAAATCTAAACAATAAAGTAAGAAAAAATCGTTTTTAAATATATACTGAAACAAACACTCATAGAATTTAAAATCTTATAAAATGTTTTTAGATTGTAAAATGAATTACGGTAAAAAATTTTACTCTTGATTTATAGTAATATCAAATAAACAGATATATAGTAACAGATATATAGTAACATATAACTAGTAATACAATGTAGAATAATTAATAAAAAGTAGTAGACTCAGAGGTGCTTGTCTGTCCTTCTACAGTGCGAACAATTCTGAAGTTGAACGCCAAACGTGAGATTATATGCTCCATGCTAGTAAAATGGCTAAATTACAACAGTAGTGGTGCTTTCAAGTATAGTAAAAGACAAGTAAGTTTTGAAACAACAAAATACAGTAAATACTAATTACTTGAGTGCAGAAAAATAAGACATATGATAAAATAAATGTAGTTATGACATGCCTCAGACAAATAAAGTGTCGAAGAGAAGTAATTAACAAGTTTGTTTTATCGATATCAAAAGCTTCAGAGAAATAAATAAAAACTGGCACACTTTTGAATAATATTCCTTAAGTAAATTCCAACCGATGCTTAGTTATGGAGCTGGGATTTTCAATTAAATATATCTTAATTTCTTGATTTTTGAAAATATATCTATGTTCCTACAAGCTCTCAAGCAATTTTTTCCGACAAGTATACTTAATATAAAATGACTAGATGAAGCAGAAATTATCCAGTTAAATGTGTTATGATTCGTGTATTTACTTATCATCGTGCTAAATTTACGGTGAAATGTCTGTGGTTTTTGGCTATACATGAAATCCATTGCAAAATGCTTTCATTTGTGAGAAGATAAATTTGCCACGAAATATTATTTTCACACTTATAGGGAAGCCTTTTCTAGTAATAGTAAACAATTTCGGAGGTTTTCAGAATGCGCTTGCTACTAAAGCTAAGATACATTAAAATTCAGTTTTTCACAGTTTAGAAACACACTAATTGCCAAAACTATTCGTACGTTTAGTTTGAAATGGAGAAATTGAATTTATTTCACGAAATCAATACATCGTTGGATCACACTTTGCTGTAATGACTGCTTAAGCCCTTCTATGCATGCTTTCCGCCAATTTACTGAATATCATTATTGTAACATGTCGCCATTCCACGATTAAATCCGCTGTCCGGAAAAAATTACAGGAGGTCTTTCTGACTCGAAGATAGATTCGCAGTTATAACTCTTCCCACAATTATTCGATCAAGATTCAGATTCGGTAATTCAAACGGCCAACTGAAATCTTTTATACATTATGCTCTTCACAGCAGGCCTAGACAAACCTCGAAGTGTAGCATGGGGGGACACGAATGTGTTTCAATGTACTGCCTCATCGTAGTTAATTCACAATCGTCTAAAATGCTATATAGCTGTCTGAGTTCATATTTGCGGGCCTTATAATCTAAGCACTTATTTTTTTCAACAGAAACAGCTGCAGACCGCCACTGATCTCCCGAAATTGACTGTCGGTACAATACAGTCAGAAAAAAGTGTTCCCCGGGCAAACGCCATATCTAAGCATGGCTATCTTATTGGAAAATTTTGAAGATGGATTTATCACTTAATATGACCTTCTGCTAATCTCTTGTTGTTCCACTAGCAAAGAGCTGAGCATCATTGATATGCAGTTATATTTTCACATTAAGCTGAATGATGTGGGGATTGTAGGCAGCAGACTTGCCATGGTAACCAATGGCATGTAGCTTCGATGGATTGTACGAGTACAGAGATTGCAGTGCATGTTGCTCAGAATACCCTGGAAGTCCAGTCTGATGGATACAAGGTGACGCTTGTCAGATTTTGTCGTTCTACTGTTGTTTTAAGCATACTAAGTTGGATTTGACTGAAAACTACAATTAAGTGTAGATTTCAAACCATTGCGAGTATGCATGTATACTCATGGATTCGAGCACATTACCTATGGATTGAAAGTCTGGAGCATTGACTGACTACTACATGTGGCCTTTGTAGCTCCTGTAAAAAACAGGAGGACACCCTATATCATACAGAATACAGCAGACTAGCTGCATTTACGACTGTGTTGGAAACCACTCTTAAAGAATATCAATGGCTCTTAAAGCATAGTGTTGAAACTTGATAAAAAGCCGAGTGAGATAACATCACCTAACGGAAATTTTACCTACGTAATAAAAGTTCTTAAAACATTTTTGCAGGGTTGCTTTTCATGGTTTTACATATTGCGCAAACAATAATTAATTTTCTAAAGTAATTTTTTAAAGAAAAACCTTATTAATATTATCCCTCCTCTAAAAGTATATTCATATCTGTTCATTGTCTAAAAGTAATGTTCCCTCTCTATCACTCTATCCACCATGCATAAAATGTTTTTGATATTCTTTTACCCACATCTTGAACATTACAACACAAATTTCTTTTCATTTAGGATGAGAATTTATGGAATCAAGCAAAGAAAGGTTCATGAAGAACAATCGGGTTTAATATGTGCGTTTTTTAATAAAAATGATGCTAATTTGTTTCATTTTTCAACTCAAAGATTGATAATGTCAAAATCTGTAACTTCAAAGTGCTGAAAAGCAGAAAAATCTATCAACGGCAAAGAAATAAATCATCTAAAAATTCCCACTTGATAAAGTTATCTTCATGACAGTTACAAAAACTGACATTTTTTGATTAATGAAATCGAATTTGTTTGCTCTCCCTAAGTTAGCAGTTTATTATTCCCTTTTTATAAAGATATTTGTTTTAATTTGAATTTTTTGATTTAACAAAATTGTTTCTTTGTTCAAGATAATAAAATTAGAAGAATTTGAAGTTTCTGTTATGTTTTTTCTAAAGTAATACAGACAAAGAAAAAAAGTTGTTTAAATAATGATTCTTTTCGTGTTTATTAGGGAGACGTTTTCATCTGCTAATAATTATTTCAATTTACATTTTAAATGGGGCTTTAGAAAATGTATTTAGTAAGCGAAATATTAGAAAAAATACTTTTATTTATTTGTAATGTACAAAAATAATTTTTATTTGTAAAAGCAAAAGGCGGAATGATAAAAATACACTCAACTAAACATATTTATTCGTTTGTAAACGAATATATTTTTACAGTAACATTAAATTAATAAAACGTTTCGTAATCTAAATGTTCCTATGGTTATTGACATAGCGCATACAAATAATTCAACACATTTCTTTATTGACTAAGAAAATATAAGTTAATTAATCAATTCATGAGATAGAATCCTTGTATTAAGTTTGTGTTTAGTATTAAGGCATGGTAAATTTTAATATTTTTGCTCATTTAAGTGCTTGCAAAGATGTAATTTCTACCAGTTAATTATTACAGTATTTAAATTGGCATTTATTAATTAGAACAATAAAAAGTGCACTTGAATAAGTTACATAAAGTAATTCGAGGAATTCTGTACATGGAAGAAGTGGTAGTGGTGTGCTTTGGTACAATGCAAGACGCCCGAGTTCAATCTTCAGTTACAGTGGATTGCCACTTTCAGTTGAAATTGTTGTTGCAGTTGTAGGAATCCTGTTGATATTCTTAAATCTCTTGAGAGTAATAAGCAGTTGGATATTATTTATACAGATTTTGCCAAGGCTTTCGATAGAGTGGATATTGATCTGTTAATCTGTAAACTGATAGATATTGGCTTTAGTCGGAAATTAATTAGATGGTTGCACACGTATTTGGTTGGTTGGAAGGCTGTTATAAACTCTTTTGCAAAAAAAAAAAAGAAAAAAAGGAGCATCTCCTAAAAAATAATCCAATCAACTCGAAATTTCGCATGCATATTCCTTTATACCAAGTGTGCAAACGATTAAATTTGCAAGGCCAATGAGTGTTAACTTCGGTCATAGCGAACGTTTCTACTGCGAAAATAGCATCCTACAAAACAGGTTAAAAATGTGGAAGGTTTATCTTTGCGCGTTATTGACGTTGCAGTTCCATAGAGACACCATCAATAATGTCGTTACGACGTTGCCGAAGACCTTATAAGCAATTAGACGAGTTCAAAGTGGTCATATAGTCGGGATGCGTGAAGTTGACTGGTCCTTCTGAGCAATAGGCCACCACCTCCACCGAACGGACACTGCTGTGCAAAGGTGCTGGCAGCAATGGGTTGCTGCAAGGAACTTATCGGCGGAATGAAGGCTCCGGAAGGCTGAGCTGCACGAATGCGAGGCCAGATCGGATGATTGTACGACAGACCAGAACTGGCCCAACGGCATCATTGTCCGCCATCTAACGCGCTACAGCCTCTTTCATACCACCCGTGGTGCGGACACCATCTAACTGCGCTTGGCTCAGGTGGTGTTACGCTCGCGGCGGTCTTTAAGACGTCTGTTCATAACTCCACAGCATCGACAGAGTCGTTTGTCGTGGTTTCGTAGCCGAGCTTCATGGTTGCCAGCAGACTGGCTTCGTATAGTGTTCAGCGATGAATCACGCTTCAGTCTTTCAGCAGATGGCCATCGGGCATGCGCGTGGAGGCGCCAGGGCCAGCGGTCCCATGCAGCCTTTGTTTTACACAGGCACACCGCCATTACTCCTGGTGTGATGATATGGGGTGCTATCTCTTACGACAGCAGGTTGCCCCAGTCATCCTGCGTAGAACTTTAACAGCTCAACGATATACTGATAACATCCTGCGGCCGTTTGCGTCACCCTTCTTGGCACGTCATTATGCGGTTATTTTCCAACAAGATAATGCCACGCCACATACGGCTCGCATATCTCAGGACTGTCTCCGTGCTGTTGATACTATTCCTTGGCCAGCAAGGTCACCAGACATTTCGCTAATCGAGCATGTATGGGGTATGTTCGCCAGATTCGGGCACCCCGAAGTGTAGTAAATTTGGAGCAACAATTGAGGAATGACTGGCAGAATGTATCACAGGATGACATTAGAAAACTTTATCACTCCTTACCTAGACGTATACAAGCTTGCATTGCCGCTAAGGAGGAATCACCGATTACTGATTTGAAAATTCAATGTGCAATTGCTAACCATTGATGGGTCCTGAGGCCTTGATTTTGTAATCATTTCATTATCTGTGCATGATCTGTACGCATATTTAATTTCAATAAAAGCAGTTCTTCAATAGAAGCAGTTCTCTGTTTATTCGAGAGGACATTATAATATTTCTGGTGTTTCACAGGGATCTGTGCTGGGACTCTTACTTTCCATATTGTTTATTAATGATCTGGCTGATATCTTTGATTCTTGTTTGTTTTTTGCAGATGACCTCAAAATTAATATATGTATCTCAACATATCATGCTACGGTTGTATTGCAATTTGAACTTTGTAAATTATATAATTTATGTACCAGTAATCGATTGTACTTAAACATTGTTAAGTGTTTTATCGTAACTTTTAGTCGTAGATCTAATTCTTCTGTGTGTGATTATGAAATTAATGGTAGATGTCTCAATAGAAAAAGTAATATTTCCTATCTTGGAATTATGTATTTTTCGAATTTTGCTTTTAATATGCATATACATGATATTGTCAAAAGTGCTTGCAGGAAATTGGGCTTCTTGAGGAGAATGTGAAGGAATTTTAGACATACTTCTGTACCTATTTGCCTTTTTAATTATTTTGTAGGCCTATTTTGGAGTACGGGTGTGTGGCTTGGAATCCATATTATGGTTGCGCTAATAGTAAAATTTGAAAGGGTTCAAAATAAATTTTTGTGATACATTTGTTATAAGAGTAATGGTATTTGTAACCATGATATGTCTAATACTTTACTCCGGATCAACAATGGTATTAGATCACTGGAATGTAGACGGTTGTATTTTGTCGTTGTGTTCTTTTATAAGTTAATACATAATAATATTGACTGTCTGGATTTGCTAAGTGAAATTAATATCTATGTACCTGCTTATAGGACAAGAAATAGGTGAGTACTCTTTGAGGGATTTCATGGTAAACATTTTTTGAAAAATCAACCTACAGCGTAGTTCGTCAGAGCGGTCAATGGATTACTTTTTCGTCTTGACATTTTTAGTAATCCGCCAAAGGTTTTTAGATCTTGTTTGATGTAAATTTTAAGTAAGGTAAAATCCAGCATGATTTTAGTGCTAGTTGATAGCATTTCTGGATACAATAGAAGGGAGACGATACATGATTTTGATCGATTAGTTTTAGCTTAAATTCTATAAAATATTCTACACTTGTCACAATACATGTTTCTATAAATTTTTCAATTGAGGAGATTTTCTACAAAGTAGAAGATGGTTCGTTAGAAACGTATCTGTAAATTATGGAATATTGATTTATGAGAACGTGTAATGTAATTACATCTTATTTTAATGAGAGGTTTTAAATTAAATTTCACATTTATGAGAGCAGGGAAGTTTTAATTATACATCTTACATGTTAGACATAAGCAGAATGTTTCATCCAACGGAAAGAAACTGTGCAATATCTTTTAAATTTATTTGAAGTAATTTATAAATTTATCATAAAAATAATTATAAATGCATAAAAGTAATTTAAGCTAACCAGGCAAATTTATGGAAATTCCAAACTGTGTTGAAACCTTTGCAAGTAAAAATGTCTTTTGAAAGTATAGTTAATGAAGCGGATTCTGCATTTTGGCAACCATAACAAAATCTCTGCATGGTATATGTACGGATTTGGAGTGATTAAATTATATAAACAACCAATTATGTTTGTGTCTTAAAACAACTTTTTTTTAAATGCATTGTTTTCGTTTATAATATGCTCTCATATTCTCTATTTACGTAGCTTTAACTTCCAGCATATTTTAATTCTATATTATCTCACATTTCGCATTATTAAAAATGTAAAATTTTGGATAAAATGTTACATTATTTTATCCCTTTATTCAAGTTTGTTCTTATGAAAAATATGCTTATATTAATTATCTCATTGCATGGATCAGTGGAAAATCTGCAAAAATTCCTCAGAAATAATTACATGCAATTTTCTGCTAATATTTATTTATCATAAGACCCTACTATCTGAGTCTGAAATAAAGATTTTTGCTCGAAAATATTATCATAAGAAAAGCACTATTAATGTGCAAAATATACGAGAAATCAATTTTTCATGAACTGGTTGGTTTATATATTAATAACCAGCAGATTTGTGTGAATGCAGTTTTCTTTTAAGACTAGGTTGAGTATACTACAAGATGCAGTCTAAATGAGTTCCTAAACATGGTTAAAAGTTAGTCCTAAACATGGTTAAAAGTTAGTCCTAAACATGGTCTATGTAGATTTTAGACATTTACAATTACTAAAAAAAGTCATACTATATTTTCAGGTAAAAATAATGGCGCATTTAGCGGAGTCATTACTCCGTTTAACATCACTTTACCACTTTTCTTGTTTTTATTGTAGTAAACCTAAATTAAGTATAGGTTCATTTTGCGTTGCGTATATGTTGAAGACCAAGACCGTTCGATTCATCCGAGGACTTGAGCAGCAATTTGGACGGCCGGGTGTTGCGTATAAGTGCATTATTTTACGTTGAATACTATGTAAATGCAAAATAAAAAGTTTCCAGAAAGTACGTTTCGTTTTAAAGCACCATAATTATGAACAAACGGACAGCTTTGGGAAATGCTATGTTTCTAGAATGAGGAGTTCTGAAAAGTCAAGACTAAGTTCTAAAGCACTGCACGATATACATTTAACAAGAAAGATAAAGCATGCATAAAGCATTGATCATGAAACACTTTCCAACTTCAATGCAATTTTATTTAAACATCTCTAAAATGCGATGCATTCCTTGGTAATATTTTTAAAATTATCACAGTACTGCATTAATTTATTATATTTGAAAACTTCATCGAAAACAAATGAAATTTATTCAAATGACGTCATTGAAATATAGCACGCCTGTCTCTCTATAAAATCAGCATTTCATTCATGAACTTTTTTCCATTCCTTTCATTCATAAACTTATTTCCATTCATTTCATTCATCACAATATCATAATAATTTATTTTATTTAAAAACTTAAGACCATGTGTAAAATCAATGAATATTTCATTAATATCAGTTATATTGTAGACTCCATGAGCTAAATAATTTTGCGTTAAAGAAATGCAGCAATTCTTATACAACTCATTCTACATCTTTTGGTATTTACATTCTCCATAAGTGAAAATTAGACTTCGTTGTAGAAATAATCAAAGTTGAATGATCAGCATTGATAAAGCTGGTCGGTTTTAGGACGGATACAACACTCAATATGAATTAAAACGAACTTTAAAAATCTCGATTTTGACACAAGATGGATGCTATATTTTATTTTGAAGTGGGTCACGTGATCTCTTCATATAATGGTGACGTGATAGCTTCATATAAAAGGTGTAATTATTATTTTAACTTTTATTTAAAAAACTACTGAATATATTTTGGTGAAATTTTTTATATATATTTTATGGGGTAATTTGAATATTTCCTAAAACCTTCGAAGCAATTTGTGAGTTTTAAATCCGCTTAAAAATGTTTGAAAAATTAGGTCCTATAGGGTTCAATGTATTTCATTCTTTCAACCCGGGTTAAATCCAAAACTAATTGGGTGATATTATTCATTTATATTCCCATAGGTCCCACAGACCGTCTAAACAACATTCTAACATTTCATTTCGAAAAAGTTATTTTTACGGTAGTTATCGTGCTAACGGACAGACAAACAGACAGAATGAATGAATAAACAGAGTTATAAACACTTTTCAACTTTATTGTAAAGTGCTAAAAATATCACACTAACTAGTCTGAAAATAACATACTTCCTAACCATGAAATCCGCCATTAACAAGCGGTCCCCAAAATGTGGCAGCACTCTTATTGGAGATACTAGCATGCATGGACCAGTTCCGCGTTTTATATGCGCTCATTAGAATGAAATAGCTGATATTCAGTTCGTAAGCGGGCAAGGGCATGTATCAGGCATGGGGACAACCAATTTCAGCAGCGGCTGTAAGTTTCACACATCATTCCAAAAGCATATGCCCTTTAATCATAGACGTGGGATACGGCAGTCGTATTTTTTTTTTCATATTCTTTGTGAAAGACGTGAGAAACGTCATACTTTTTGCTTCCGTTGTGTTTGTAAACTTAATACAAATAATATTTTTCTTGTTTGGCTTTAAAACTTTTGTTCTTGCACCTCACAGAACAGCAGGCTGAAGGCGAACAGAAAATTGAAATAAGGGTCGATCATGGCACCTCACGAGTGTTAAATCCAGATATCCTGATGGAAATGGTGTCCTCTTATAGGATTTTTTCTGTTCTTTCCAATATGTCTTTATTGTGCGTGTAGACATTTCAGAAACCTCATAAATTTGGGTTTTTTCTGACTTGACCCACGTTCCACATTCCTTCTATCCGCCATAACTCGGATACGGTTAGAGATAGGAGAGGTTTGCTATGGTGTTTTATACTGCACATGGGCTCTTCTATCACCCCATTTCTTTTGGCAGATTAGGTGCAATTCACCCTATGCGTATATATATATATATATATATATATATATATATATATATATATATATATATATATATATATATAAATTCCCAAAAAGGACAAGTAGCAATGTACTCGTACAGATTCTAGATGTGTGACAGAAGTACCGGCCGGGGGGAGTTGCGACCCCCAGCACTCCGGTTAAAGCTTTTTCCGCCATGGCAAACGCTCCCGGTAACCGATACTCCCTACACGATTTCCTTCATGACCTTTAATAAATCCGCAAAAATACATACATATACAATTTCAATAACATGTAAAATCTAAAAGTTTACTTTTCTACGCTAAAACTATCCATGAAGCATTCTGTAAAAATATAACAAATAATTTAAAATACAAAATTCTTAAGACTAAAGAAATCCCAGTCTGAGAGGATATTTTTTTAAAAAATGGATATAAGACCCATAAACCGCATTATTTCCATATAAAAACCTGTGTGTAAAATTACCTCACAATTAGTCATTTAATCCTTTTAAACCCTTTCTATTCAAAACTAATGTTTGAAATACTAGTCAGAGTGTCTGTATTTTTAAATACAGACACTCAGGTGGTGTTACGCTCGCGGCGGTCTTTAAGACGTCTGTTCATAACTCCACAGCATCGACAGAGTCGTTTGTCGTGGTTTCGTAGCCGAGCTTCATGGTTGCCAGCAGACTGGCTTCGTATAGTGTTCAGCGATGAATCACGCTTCAGTCTTTCAGCAGATGGCCATCGGGCATGCGCGTGGAGGCGCCAGGGCCAGCGGTCCCATGCAGCCTTTGTTTTACACAGGCACACCGCCATTACTCCTGGTGTGATGATATGGGGTGCTATCTCTTACGACAGCAGGTTGCCCCAGTCATCCTGCGTAGAACTTTAACAGCTCAACGATATACTGATAACATCCTGCGGCCGTTTGCGTCACCCTTCTTGGCACGTCATTATGCGGTTATTTTCCAACAAGATAATGCCACGCCACATACGGCTCGCATATCTCAGGACTGTCTCCGTGCTGTTGATACTATTCCTTGGCCAGCAAGGTCACCAGACATTTCGCTAATCGAGCATGTATGGGGTATGTTCGCCAGATTCGGGCACCCCGAAGTGTAGTAAATTTGGAGCAACAATTGAGGAATGACTGGCAGAATGTATCACAGGATGACATTAGAAAACTTTATCACTCCTTACCTAGACGTATACAAGCTTGCATTGCCGCTAAGGAGGAATCACCGATTACTGATTTGAAAATTCAATGTGCAATTGCTAACCATTGATGGGTCCTGAGGCCTTGATTTTGTAATCATTTCATTATCTGTGCATGATCTGTACGCATATTTAATTTCAATAAAAGCAGTTCTTCAATAGAAGCAGTTCTCTGTTTATTCGAGAGGACATTATAATATTTCTGGTGTTTCACAGGGATCTGTGCTGGGACTCTTACTTTCCATATTGTTTATTAATGATCTGGCTGATATCTTTGATTCTTGTTTGTTTTTTGCAGATGACCTCAAAATTAATATATGTATCTCAACATATCATGCTACGGTTGTATTGCAATTTGAACTTTGTAAATTATATAATTTATGTACCAGTAATCGATTGTACTTAAACATTGTTAAGTGTTTTATCGTAACTTTTAGTCGTAGATCTAATTCTTCTGTGTGTGATTATGAAATTAATGGTAGATGTCTCAATAGAAAAAGTAATATTTCCTATCTTGGAATTATGTATTTTTCGAATTTTGCTTTTAATATGCATATACATGATATTGTCAAAAGTGCTTGCAGGAAATTGGGCTTCTTGAGGAGAATGTGAAGGAATTTTAGACATACTTCTGTACCTATTTGCCTTTTTAATTATTTTGTAGGCCTATTTTGGAGTACGGGTGTGTGGCTTGGAATCCATATTATGGTTGCGCTAATAGTAAAATTTGAAAGGGTTCAAAATAAATTTTTGTGATACATTTGTTATAAGAGTAATGGTATTTGTAACCATGATATGTCTAATACTTTACTCCGGATCAACAATGGTATTAGATCACTGGAATGTAGACGGTTGTATTTTGTCGTTGTGTTCTTTTATAAGTTAATACATAATAATATTGACTGTCTGGATTTGCTAAGTGAAATTAATATCTATGTACCTGCTTATAGGACAAGAAATAGGTGAGTACTCTTTGAGGGATTTCATGGTAAACATTTTTTGAAAAATCAACCTACAGCGTAGTTCGTCAGAGCGGTCAATGGATTACTTTTTCGTCTTGACATTTTTAGTAATCCGCCAAAGGTTTTTAGATCTTGTTTGATGTAAATTTTAAGTAAGGTAAAATCCAGCATGATTTTAGTGCTAGTTGATAGCATTTCTGGATACAATAGAAGGGAGACGATACATGATTTTGATCGATTAGTTTTAGCTTAAATTCTATAAAATATTCTACACTTGTCACAATACATGTTTCTATAAATTTTTCAATTGAGGAGATTTTCTACAAAGTAGAAGATGGTTCGTTAGAAACGTATCTGTAAATTATGGAATATTGATTTATGAGAACGTGTAATGTAATTACATCTTATTATAATGAGAGGTTTTAAATTAAATTTCACATTTATGAGAGCAGGGAAGTTTTAATTATACATCTTACATGTTAGACATAAGCAGAATGTTTCATCCAACGGAAAGAAACTGTGCAATATCTTTTAAATTTATTTGAAGTAATTTATAAATTTATCATAAAAATAATTATAAATGCATAAAAGTAATTTAAGCTAACCAGGCAAATTTATGGAAATTCCAAACTGTGTTGAAACCTTTGCAAGTAAAAATGTCTTTTGAAAGTATAGTTAATGAAGCGGATTCTGCATTTTGGCAACCATAACAAAATCTCTGCATGGTATATGTACGGATTTGGAGTGATTAAATTATATAAACAACCAATTATGTTTGTGTCTTAAAACAACTTTTTTTTAAATGCATTGTTTTCGTTTATAATATGCTCTCATATTCTCTATTTACGTAGCTTTAACTTCCAGCATATTTTAATTCTATATTATCTCACATTTCGCATTATTAAAAATGTAAAATTTTGGATAAAATGTTACATTATTTTATCCCTTTATTCAAGTTTGTTCTTATGAAAAATATGCTTATATTAATTATCTCATTGCATGGATCAGTGGAAAATCTGCAAAAATTCCTCAGAAATAATTACATGCAATTTTCTGCTAATATTTATTTATCATAAGACCCTACTATCTGAGTCTGAAATAAAGATTTTTGCTCGAAAATATTATCATAAGAAAAGCACTATTAATGTGCAAAATATACGAGAAATCAATTTTTCATGAACTGGTTGGTTTATATATTAATAACCAGCAGATTTGTGTGAATGCAGTTTTCTTTTAAGACTAGGTTGAGTATACTACAAGATGCAGTCTAAATGAGTTCCTAAACATGGTTAAAAGTTAGTCCTAAACATGGTTAAAAGTTAGTCCTAAACATGGTCTATGTAGATTTTAGACATTTACAATTACTAAAAAAAGTCATACTATATTTTCAGGTAAAAATAATGGCGCATTTAGCGGAGTCATTACTCCGTTTAACATCACTTTACCACTTTTCTTGTTTTTATTGTAGTAAACCTAAATTAAGTATAGGTTCATTTTGCGTTGCGTATATGTTGAAGACCAAGACCGTTCGATTCATCCGAGGACTTGAGCAGCAATTTGGACGGCCGGGTGTTGCGTATAAGTGCATTATTTTACGTTGAATACTATGTAAATGCAAAATAAAAAGTTTCCAGAAAGTACGTTTCGTTTTAAAGCACCATAATTATGAACAAACGGACAGCTTTGGGAAATGCTATGTTTCTAGAATGAGGAGTTCTGAAAAGTCAAGACTAAGTTCTAAAGCACTGCACGATATACATTTAACAAGAAAGATAAAGCATGCATAAAGCATTGATCATGAAACACTTTCCAACTTCAATGCAATTTTATTTAAACATCTCTAAAATGCGATGCATTCCTTGGTAATATTTTTAAAATTATCACAGTACTGCATTAATTTATTATATTTGAAAACTTCATCGAAAACAAATGAAATTTATTCAAATGACGTCATTGAAATATAGCACGCCTGTCTCTCTATAAAATCAGCATTTCATTCATGAACTTTTTTCCATTCCTTTCATTCATAAACTTATTTCCATTCATTTCATTCATCACAATATCATAATAATTTATTTTATTTAAAAACTTAAGACCATGTGTAAAATCAATGAATATTTCATTAATATCAGTTATATTGTAGACTCCATGAGCTAAATAATTTTGCGTTAAAGAAATGCAGCAATTCTTATACAACTCATTCTACATCTTTTGGTATTTACATTCTCCATAAGTGAAAATTAGACTTCGTTGTAGAAATAATCAAAGTTGAATGATCAGCATTGATAAAGCTGGTCGGTTTTAGGACGGATACAACACTCAATATGAATTAAAACGAACTTTAAAAATCTCGATTTTGACACAAGATGGATGCTATATTTTATTTTGAAGTGGGTCACGTGATCTCTTCATATAATGGTGACGTGATAGCTTCATATAAAAGGTGTAATTATTATTTTAACTTTTATTTAAAAAACTACTGAATATATTTTGGTGAAATTTTTTATATATATTTTATGGGGTAATTTGAATATTTCCTAAAACCTTCGAAGCAATTTGTGAGTTTTAAATCCGCTTAAAAATGTTTGAAAAATTAGGTCCTATAGGGTTCAATGTATTTCATTCTTTCAACCCGGGTTAAATCCAAAACTAATTGGGTGATATTATTCATTTATATTCCCATAGGTCCCACAGACCGTCTAAACAACATTCTAACATTTCATTTCGAAAAAGTTATTTTTACGGTAGTTATCGTGCTAACGGACAGACAAACAGACAGAATGAATGAATAAACAGAGTTATAAACACTTTTCAACTTTATTGTAAAGTGCTAAAAATATCACACTAACTAGTCTGAAAATAACATACTTCCTAACCATGAAATCCGCCATTAACAAGCGGTCCCCAAAATGTGGCAGCACTCTTATTGGAGATACTAGCATGCATGGACCAGTTCCGCGTTTTATATGCGCTCATTAGAATGAAATAGCTGATATTCAGTTCGTAAGCGGGCAAGGGCATGTATCAGGCATGGGGACAACCAATTTCAGCAGCGGCTGTAAGTTTCACACATCATTCCAAAAGCATATGCCCTTTAATCATAGACGTGGGATACGGCAGTCGTATTTTTTTTTTCATATTCTTTGTGAAAGACGTGAGAAACGTCATACTTTTTGCTTCCGTTGTGTTTGTAAACTTAATACAAATAATATTTTTCTTGTTTGGCTTTAAAACTTTTGTTCTTGCACCTCACAGAACAGCAGGCTGAAGGCGAACAGAAAATTGAAATAAGGGTCGATCATGGCACCTCACGAGTGTTAAATCCAGATATCCTGATGGAAATGGTGTCCTCTTATAGGATTTTTTCTGTTCTTTCCAATATGTCTTTATTGTGCGTGTAGACATTTCAGAAACCTCATAAATTTGGGTTTTTTCTGACTTGACCCACGTTCCACATTCCTTCTATCCGCCATAACTCGGATACGGTTAGAGATAGGAGAGGTTTGCTATGGTGTTTTATACTGCACATGGGCTCTTCTATCACCCCATTTCTTTTGGCAGATTAGGTGCAATTCACCCTATGCGTATATATATATATATATATATATATATATATATATATATATATATATATATATATATATATATATATATATATATATATACAGGGTGTATATAAACTGTTTTGAAAAAATAAGAGGGGTGATAGTACCCATCGAGACGAACAATATTTAGTATTGAACGTAGGGTCGCATTCCACTCTGAGAGCCAGAAAAGAGCAACTCCGAAACACGTCCAACAAGAATAAGTCGCCACTTCGGACGACAGAGCTGTCGTGCCGGAGAAGTATCACATCGCCAGAACATCACCGTCACTTCTAGTCTTCCGACACTTCTTGTATGCCACATATCCCGGACGACGGATTGGACGTTGTGGACCTGTGAATTGGCTTCCACGCTCACCGGACCTCAACCCACTGGACTTCTTCTTCTAGGGCACATAAAATCATTGGTGTGCGAGACGCCTGTGGACTCCGTAGAAAATCTCGTCGCGAGAAACGTTGTTGCAGAGGACAGGATAAACACGACACCAGGTGCCTTCGAGAGGGTTCGTCAGTCGTTCCTTCGCCGGTGTGAATTGTGCAACGGCACCCTTGGTCGTCACTTTGAGTATCTACTGTGAGTCTTTCTCTGGTGTAAATAAATGAGATTGTGCAACTTATGATTACGTTATTTTCCCTTAATTTCGCTGTTGAAAGTTCAACTTTAACTTTACGCTTATCTGACACTTAGAGTGGAATGCGACGCTAGGTTCCATTGTAAATATTGTTCGTCGTGATGGGTATTATCACCCCTCTTATTTTATCAAAACAGCTTATATACACCCTGTATATATATATATATATATATATATATATATATATACAGGATGTCCCAAAACATTGACCTCGGCTTTTATTCCTTAAATATTGACCTTAGACATATATAATGAATTACAAAGTTGCATAAAAAAGTTACAGAATTTTATGAAATCGATAAAAATTTTCAGGGGATTAAATTTGAAAAAATACAAAATTTAAGTTTTTATACGGCCCCCGTACAAAAACATTTCCAATGAGTAAAATGTGACCCATACACTAATAAGATGATGTACAAAATTTCAGCATTTTATCATAAAAAGTACCAGAGATATGTTTAAGCAAAATTAGTGAGGAATTAAACACAAATTAAAATGTAAATGTTTACAGCAAAAGTGCAAATGACGCAAAGCAGAAATGCATCATAGGCAAATAATATCTGCCTCTTATCTTTAGATTTATTTAAAATATGTTTCCTGAAAAATACCGTAAAATTTTACATGAATAATTACAGGATAAAACTTGGAAATGGCACAGCCAAATGAACATTAAAACAGCTTAGAAATGTATGCATATGCAAATATCTGCCTCTGATCGGTGCATCACACAATTGCAACAGAGGCATCATCACATGAGAAAGTTGTTTTTACTCTGCCATTGATCAATCGCCTCGCTTACGCAAGCGTAGCGCGCGCAGCCTGGCAGCCTGAGCGACCCTTAAGTTTTTCACATTTCTGCTACATTTTGAGAGTGTAGTTAGTAGTCTGTACCGACAGTATGTGGCAATACAGCAACGAAGGACTTTTTGAAATGCTTAAGCTGTACAGTTTATACAATCGCAATGCTCAGGAAACTGCACGGGAATATCAACGTACTTTTCCCAATTCTCGACATCCTTCTGCGAAATTTATTTCCCGATTGGTGCAAAGAGTGCGTGAAAGAGGAAGCGTACATCGTGTAGGTGGACTAGGTAGGTCCAGACTTCACTCGACTGATGTAGAAATTGATATTTTGACTTATTTTTTCAGTCATCCACATAGTAGTGTTCGTACCGCTGTTTCAGAAATGAAAGCACCAGCTGCAACAGTGTGGAGAATACTGACACTGAATAAATTGCATTCATTAAACATTCATGGTGTGCAAGAACAGTAGCCAACAAATTATCAATGTCGTCTAGATTATTGTAATTATGCTCCAAATCAGGAAGATGCAAATTCCTCTTTCCTGAAAAACGTAATTTGGACTGAAGAATGCTGTTTTAAACAAGATGGATGCATAAATCCTCAAAATGAGTACTTCTGGTCTGACACAAATCCATTTGTGGTACGTGATATTCATCATTAGAAGAAATTTTCCTTGAATGTATGGTGTAGAATCTTCAGAGACAATTTGCTTGGGCCCATACTGTATAATGGTGCGTTGACGGGTGAGAGATATGTTAATGAGATTCTGAATACGGTTACGTGTTCCTCTAAGGTCGCTTTTAAAAATCATCGCCTTGCCCACCGTCATGAAGATGTGCGGCGTGCGAACGAGGAGATCCCGCTTCCTCCGAAGCTTGACCGGAGATGTCATTGGAACCGTAAGAAGAAGAAGTCTGCTTCGGAGTTTGTCCCGGATGATCCTGGACCTCAGCCTAGGTCTCCTGAACCTGTGGCTCATGTCTCACCTTCTTTGAGTCGCTCGCCTGCCTCGACTAATGATGTCTCTTTCTCCATTCGGCTTGACTCTCCTCTCCCTCCTCTTTTTTGTCCTCCGGTGAAGGAGGTTGCCTTGGACCCTGTTTCGGTTTTATCCAGTGGTGAGGATCTATCGTCTCTGCATGAAGTTAGTCCGGCCTCGTCGAGGTCTGTCTTTGAGATTTTCCCTCCGTTGCATCCTGATGAAGCCCAGTCTTCTGCCTGTTCTCATCCTGGCTCTGTTAACTTCTCGTCTCGCCTTGATGAGTGCCCGACTCCATCCGAGTCTGATGGCTCTCTTATCAGAGATTGTTTCATCCCCCTTCCTCCTTGTGACCTCCTTTCTGGCCCTGTGGCCGATGAAGGTCTGGTGGAGACTCCGTGTCCGTCTGTCGACTCTGGAGGTTCTGTGCCTCCCTTTTCTGTCGACACTCCTGCTGGGGTGTCTTGTAGGCCCGCCCCATCCTTCCTGACCTATATTCCTGCCTGACTTCCTCTAACAAGCAGCCTTGCCTGAAGTCGCATCGTCGTACGAAAAAGACTAGAAATCACCCTAATAAAGGACAGTCTTCCGCTGAGCACCTGCATGTTAATGCTTCTCCGAAAATTCCTCTTGTTGCTGCTGACCCTGCTATTCTTCTGGTTGTCTCTTCCCCGCCTCTCCACGCCCTGTGTCCGACTCCGACCTCCGTCTTTCCCCGGGACACCCCGGAGATTGATCCCGCCGACATTTGTTTGGTCGAGGCGGATATCGACTTTCTCGATCGTCAGGGTGAGCAACAATTGCCGCTTGCCTCGTCGCAGCCTCTGTCTGAGCCTACTTCTGACCCTGACTGCGTCCCCCTCGAGATCTTCCATTCCAGGCTTCTTGATTTTCTTAAGGAGGATTCCACGCTGACGTGGAATAAGTTTGAATCTTTGTTCTCGGAGCTTATCCTTTTTTCTGCTGAGTTTGTCAAGCTGCCTCCTCCGCCTGAAAAGTTCATTCCTAAACCTGCTCGGAGTCACCACGACCCGAAATTCATCCAGTCATTGTACCGTCGTAACCGACGCAAAGCCATGCGCCTTGTCTTGGAAGAAGAAAACAAGTTCTGCCAGATACCTGCCTCTGAAATTGAAGATTTCTTTAAAGTTACTGATGTTCCGTCTCCTGACCTTGCCGACTTTTTTCAGCTGGCTCCTGCCGAACGTCCTGAATTTGATCTTTCTCCGTTTCTCGAGATTGAAGTTTTTTCTAAGCTCCAGGCTTGTGAGAACTCTGCTCCCGGTCTTGACCGTCTCACCTTCAGCCACTGGCGTGACCTCGACCCTGAGGCCGTGACTCTCACCCTGGTGTTCAACATCTGCCTCAAGTTTCTTCGTGTCCCTTCCGTTTGGAAGTCCACCAAATCGTTTCTTCTGTTTAAAGCTGGTGATCCGTCCTGTATCCAAAATTGGCGTCCCATCGCCCTCGGATCCACCATTGCTCGCCTTTTTTCCGGCTGTTTGGCTAAGCGCCTCTGCTCTTGGATTGAATCCTACTCTGTGCTCTCCGCCTGTCAGAAAGGATTCCTTCCCTACGATGGTGTCCTCGAAAACAACTACGTACTCCAGCAGCGCCTGCAGTACGCGAGGTCTCATCAGTCTGACCTCTGCCTTGCCTCCCTTGATATTGCCAATGCTTTCGGCTCTGTGCCGCATGTGGCCATCTTCTCTGCTCTGGGAGCTGTTGGGGCAGGTCAGTCTTTCTGCACTCTTGTCCAGGACTTGTATTCTGACTCTGTTACGAGTTTCATGACGTCTGAGGGCATGTCTGAGCCCATTGCCACTCTTGTTGGTGTCCGTCAGGGATGTCCTCTCAGCGGATTGCTGTTCAATCTTGCGATTGACCCCATTCTGTGGGAAATCCAAGAGCAATCTCCTGAGCATCTCATCTTAGCTTATGCTGACGATCTTCTGCTCTTGGCAGATCATCCGGTCACCCTACAGGACAACATTGATAGGGTTGTTCTTTTCATTTCTCCGCCACGCCTTCCCCGGCTGGCACTCGTGATACTGCTTTTTTCGTGGACTCTGCTCCGATTCGATCCCTTAAAGATCATGAGCAAGCCCTGTTCCTCGGGAAACCTATTGGCTTCTCTCTTAGCAATAGTCGTTCTTCCTTGAGGGATTTCCACATCTTCGCCCAGAAGATCCTGGAGTCTCATCTTGCTCCATGGCAGCGTATTGACGCTTTAAAAACATTTTTTATTCCTCGCTTCTGTTCTCTATGAGAACAGAACAGTTCAACAAATCTGAATGGAAAAAGCTTGATGAGTTTGTGCGGCCGCTCCTGAAAAGAACGCTTAGCCTGCCTGTCGAGGCCTGTAACGATTATCTTTATGGGGACGCAGACCTTGGCCTCTTTTCCATCCCGTAATGTGCTGAAGACGCGGACATCGCTAAAGTTGATACCGCCTATAAAATTCTCTGCTCTCCGGACCCTCTGGTTCGTGACATTGCCTTCGCCGAAATTTATGAACTCGTCTCTAAAAGAATCAAGTCTCCCGCTTCCAATAATGATCTGTCCCTTTTCATGTCGGGTCAGCAATTTCGTAAAACTGACAACTTTATCTCGTCCGTTTGGACATCTGCTAGGGTCGCGTCTCGGAGACTGGGCGTGGTCTGGAATTTTGATAAGGAGTTTAAAGTAGCTATTTTCTTTCATGGAGTTGTCATTAAAAAGAAGAGAGAGATTTTCAAAACCATCCGTAAAACCCTCCGGTCTGAGCGCGCCAAAAACCTCTTCTCTAAGCCGGCGCAGGGAAAAGTACCGCGTGTTGCCGCCGTTGCCAAGTCTAGCACGCACTTTTTCAATGATGGATCCTATACACGCTTTGCGGACTGGCGCTTCGTTCACCGTGCCCGCCTCGGACTTGTTTCCTTGAATAAGTACCGTCGCTGGGACCGAACCCTGCCTCAGTCCTGGCGAGTGTGTGGGTATCCGGAGGAAACACTTCCACATATTTTAAATCACTGCTTCTCGAAATACCGTAACATTTACCAAGACCGGCATGATGCAGTGGTGGAACGTGTCATTAAAGCTGCGGCTAGACGGTGGAATGTTCTTTCAGCGAACAAAGTTATCGCTGGTTCTGGCTCCGCCCTCAGACCGGACATTGTACTACAAAAGGGTGAGTCTGTCCTCATCCTCGACATCACCTTCGCGTTTGAGGACAGCCTGCACGCTTTCTCCGATGCCAGAGAGGAAAAGATATGTAAATATTCGCCCTTCATTGATTTCTACCGAAAAAAGTTTTCTGATGTTCGTGTGGAGGCAATTGTGGTTGGCTCCCTTGGCTGCTGGGATCGGGCTAATGATAGAGTTCTACGCAGAGTATGTTCTTTTAAGTATGCTAAAACAATGAGGAAATTAATTACTAGTGACGCTATCAGAGTGGCCAGAGACATTTACGTTGAACATGTCTCTGGCAAGAAGCAGGGTCCCTGGCGTCATCGCCCCCCGATCCCCGCAGTTAACCGACCAACCTAAGGTAGCGGTGCGGTTGTTTGTGCAGTTGTATTCCTGTACCTGACTATATGAAGAGTCGCCAGTTTGGGCAAAGTTTTGATGTTTTTTCTGAGCTATGTGAAGAGCTGCCATTTTGGGCATGCTTATTTTGGGCTGTCTATAAAGCCAACTTCTTTTTTTTGTTTTCCCGGCTGTCTGTAAAGCCTTTCTTGCATTTCTGTGTTTCCCCCTTTGTAAATTGTCCGTTGTGTTCAATAAAAATTTTTTAAATGTGTGACGGGGTTGGTCGATTTTGAAATTCTCTGTGATGTGACTGGTCGCCTGTTTTCACCGCACCATCTCTCGTCCTGACGGAGAAATTTTCTAACGGATTCCTGCCTGTGCTGCATTTGGATTCTCCCGAGACAGCGACACCTTCTCTCGAAGACACCTGGTGGTGAGTTGGGCTTTTCTCTGACCCCGCCTTGGGCCCAGCGTGCCCCGCCTCTTCCTGGCCTCAGTGCCATCTGGTGGCCATCCACTCGGCCGGCCTCTCCGAGGAGCTTTTTTCCTCCCTCGCCTGGCGAAGCCCTTGTCCGCTGCTTCTCCACCGCACTGTTTCTTCATGTTTCTTTGTGGTGCCTGACCACACTGGACATCTGTGCCTATGGAAGCTCGCCTGCCGTCGTCTGCGACTGCGCATGAACTCTTTTCGCTGCATTCGTTCGACCGCCGCCTCTTCTGTTCCCTGCCTGCCTGCCGGACCTCCAGTGCTTTGTGTTATGGCTGAGGCCTGCTGTTCAGTGAGTGACCGTTTCATGCCTTTGCTGACTTCTGTGCTTTCACGCATGCGCGGGGACTTGTTCCGTTCGTCCGACATCCGCATGTTCCCTGTGTGTCCTCCCGCCTCCCGTGCTGACCGGCTTTTCGTCACGTGAGTCTCCCATCCTGTGTGAACCTTTCCTGTGGATGCTGACCTTCTTGCTTCTGCGCTTGCGCGTGGACTCTGCACCGTTTTTTCCTTGTGTCCGCTCCTTCCATGTGTGCTGGAGCCGTGCTGACCACGCCATTCTTCTGTTGTTTGCTTCTTCTGGATGCCTGACCGCTGCATCCGTCTCATGCGATGTCTGACCGCTTGACCGCTGGTCAATAAACGTCTCCTATGGCCAGTTTCGACTCACTTGACCGCCTGACCAAGGGTCAGTCCAACTTCGATCGTGTTCTTGACCATTGGTCAGCTTGACCACTGGTCATCTACTACTTTTCTGTGCACACCGGTTCTCTTGGCCACTGGTCAACGTTCCTTCTGTTATCATGTGCTCTACTTTGCCTTCGCGTCACAGCTTCACGGACTTGTGTTGACTGCCCTTCATCATGTTTTCTCCTGTGCCATTTCGTCGCAGCATCACGAACTTGTGTTGACTGCATTTTACGTGTTACTCTTCTCACGAACTTCCGCTGACCGGTACCTGTCTCTGTGCTGGTCCTCTGTGAGTACGTATTTGCCTCATCTTCTGCTTTTCCTTATGATGTGTGTTTTAGTTTGATGTGTTTATTTTTCTGTGTATTGCATACAGTGTACCTTTTTGGTTTCTCCCCCCGGACAGTCCGTCCGTGTGTGTTTTTGCCCTGGACATCGCTACCTTGGCTCTCTCCGGTGGAATCCTCTCTGCTGCTCTCAGTTTTCTCACTGTTTGCCAATTTCTGTGTTTCTTTTTCAGGAAGCGCGGCTCTGTTTTCTATATTACTGTGTCCTTGATTCAATTGTGTTAATATGGAACGTTCTCAAAATGTCAACCGTGTTTTTGCCAGTGTCAATGCCCCATCTGGCTGTCTTGAAGAGAAAGGCACCTTTCACGTTTCCAACGTCATCGTTCCTACGTGTGCTGACTGGCTAAATGTCGAGTCTGGTGCCTCTCGGGCACCGTATGTGCCTGAAGTCCTCTCTACCTTGTCTTGTCCGGCTCAATTTACGAACTTGTTTACTGAGACCGCTCTTTCCAACCGAACTTTCTGCTCGGGTGTTACTACGTCGGACCTCCCTGTCAAATCACTTGCTCCTCTGGCGCCTGTCAGTTGTTTGACTCCGGCACATAATGTGCCTCTGACACCGTCGCCCTCTCCTATCAGCAGACATACTCGTAACGCCTACCTGCAACGTGAACTTCTGAGACTTGCGAATGACAGCTGTGCTCTGCGTGCTCGTCAGCTGGTCTCCCACTCTCCTGGATCACCCGCACTCCCTGATCAACCGGTGCCCTGTCAGCACCTCGGTTTCCACTTCAACCCTGTCGACGTCGGACGTCTGCTGATTGATGACCCGAAATGCATTCAAGCCGTACCTCGTGTTGTGCTGGCGCCTCTTTGCCCGGATCTCCTTCGCCTGCATGGGTACTCTGACTTGGTTAACTCCTTACCTGTTAACTCCTGTCCTGTTCATGCTGTGTCTGCCGATTCGTCTGACACTGACACTGTGGTTTCGTTAGCGGAAATTCCTGACACCTATGACAAAGGTGAATTCCTTGCTGGTGGCTTTCCTTCTGGCTTTGAGGAGAGCTCATCTGATGAGTCTGACTCCTCTTCCTTGAGGAAGCCTGCGAATCGCTCGTCTCCATGCAAGTTGACTCTCTCTTCCTGGCCTCCTGTTCCGGTCAATGTGTGTTCTGAGAGTGCTCTGCCTTGTCTTGGACAGACGACCCGTCTGCAGTGTGAAAGTCCGTATCTGACTTCCTCTGAAGCTGCTCGACCTGTGTGCATTAAACAAGTCTTTTCGGGTGTTTCGTCTCCCCCGTCTTTGCCGTACTCACCGTTACTGCCGTTTCGTTCACCGAACTCCTCCTGTCTTGATGAGTCGAGTATGAACTCTGCACTGTCATGCCTGAACTCGTCCTTCAACAGTAACCTTCTTGAGTTATCCTTGCCTTTGACTTGTGACAAGATGAAACGCTCTGTGACTAGTGGCAGTCTGAAACGTTCGTGCTGGACAGTGCCTCCTGTGAACACTACTCCTTTTGTGGATGTTTCTCTGAACTCGCCCCACCCGGCAGAGTCGGAAATTCTCCCTGTCAGCGCTGTTAATCGTTCTGACTCGCCACGTGCGGAGTCGAATCTTGATAGTGAGTGTGTCGAGTTGCATGTGCACTCGCCTCTCTTTCGCTCCACGCCTGTCATGCATCAGTTACCTATGTTCAAGCTCAACTGCTCTCCTGCTTCCTCAGCCTTACCTGGGAATCTGCTCGAATGTTCCACTGAAGTGTGTAATGTAAGCTTGCCTTTTGTTGAGAGCAGCCAGGTTGGTCCTCCTGGAGAAGCCCCTTTGCCTTCTCCTCCTTCCTCCCGCCCCAGGCTCTCCTATACTGAGAAGCTGCGGCCTCCTCCTGAGCATGCTCTGGATCTCTGCAGTTCTCCTTCTGGTATTGACACTTGTGATTCTCCTTTTGATGCCATGGTGGTTGCTCCTGCTACCCCCGCGTCTACGTCCCCTGAGTTGGACGGTGACATTGTTGACTTGAGAGTGTCTCCCTTGGACATTCTTGCCTGTCTCGAGTCACCTGTGGCTGATCCCTCTAAAGTTTTATCTGTTCTCAAGGCCGCTTGTCCTAGTGATGGTTTCTCCCTCACTGACGTGTTTCCCAATACTCGTCTGGTGGGTGGTGCTCACCTTTTTCCTAATTTTTTGGAGAACGCTCGTCCTCTTGTTGGGACTGTCTTCCCTTTGGATGCGCTCGCTCCTGTTCCGAGTGAACCCGCTCCTTGCTCTTTGAAGACTGATCCTGTGGTCAAGATTACCTCTTGTCAGCCGTCTCGTACCCCTTTGCTGACTTCTGCTCCTACTTTTGCTGATGCTCTTTCTAAATCTAAAGGTTCTGTTGCCCTTAAAAGTTCCGCCTCTAAAGGTCCTTCTAAGGCTAATAAGTCTGTTCGGAAACCTCCTCCGAGTCGTCTGGCGTCTGCCTCCCTGCCTGATAGCGAGGATCTGTTTGACAAACCGGTCCGCCGTCGTTTGCAGAAGGATCCTGTTCCTTTGTCTGCAGCTTCTCTGAAGAAAGATCCTGTTCTTTTGTCTGCATCTTCTCTGCCGCCCGAGTCTGTTCAACCTCGGTGTGTTCGCAGCAAGTGCTCCTTAACCCTGTACTATCCCGCTGCGTTTCCCCTTGCTTGTCCTGAACATGGTTGTCTGGTCAGCTTCGAGGCCTCTGCTGTTTTGACTGTAAAATTTCTCATCCGTCGTCATCTCTCATCTGATCATAACATCAAGGTCTCTGTTCCGGTCGAGATGTGCCTGTTTTGTCGTAAACAACTTGATTCTTGTGTGAGTGATCACTCCTGTCTGCTCGAGTGGTGCTCCGACATTCAGTCTGTGAGGTCCTCTCCCACTTCGCATAAAGCTGCTCCCTTTCCTCAGCCTGTTCCTTGTCCTAAGGTCGTGACGGTCTCCGGAGGTCTCCTACATCTCCTTTTTCCGGTTCCGAGACCCCTCGTTTGCCCTGTTGCTGGCTGTCGTGTCTCTTTTTCCAACTTCATGTGGAGTCACACGCAGTTTGGCTTGCTTCGGCATCTTCGGACAGTTCACCTGTTAGAGATTCGCTCTACTGTCTGTTGGTGTAGCACGTGTGAAAAAAAGATCTCTAATAAAGTATCCTCTCATCCGTGCCTCTTTAAGCGTCCGAAGACCTTTTTTGTCTCTGACCATCCTGTTCCGCCGGCCACCTCTGTCGCACCTGCTGTGCCGGCCATGGCGTGCCCTGTTCTGGTTTCCGATGCTCCCGCTGTGCAGGCCCTGTCTGACCCTGTTCTTGTGTCTACTGCCGCATTGGACTCCTGCCCTCCTCCGGGTCTTGAACCTTGTTTGCCTGTTCCTGATCCTCTTTTGTCTCAGTCTTCGTCGAATGATGGTGTTTATCCTCCCTACATTGTTGAAAGTAAACTGTATTTGAGGTTCCCGATGTCGGATGTTGCCGAGTGTCCTCTGGATGATTGTAAAGCCTTGTTTGTCTCGTCTAAATGGACTATCATCCGGGGGGTCACTCATTCGTCATCTTCTCCGGGTTCAAGACATTCGTATTTCTGAGACTGTTAAATGGTGCTGCCTATGTAAATCTCCTGCTGGTGAGAGAGTCTCCTCGCATGGTTGTTTTGCCAACTCCTCTCTTGTTATTCCTCGATCGTCTTCCCTGAAGCTGAAATGTGGTGATTGCTCCTTTGCGTGTTCCTCTAAGGTCGCTTTTAAAAATCATCGCCTTGCCCACCGTCATGAAGATGTGCGGCGTGCGAACGAGGAGATCCCGCTTCCTCCGAAGCTTGACCGGAGATCTCATTGGAAACGTAAGAAGAAGAAGTCGGCTTCGGAGTTTGTCCCGGATGATCCTGGACCTCAGCCTAGGTCTCCTGAACCTGTGGCTCATGTCTCACCTTCTTTGAGTCGCTCGCCTGCCTCGACTAATGATGTATCTTTCTCTATTCGGCTTGACTCTCCTCTTCCTCCTCTTTTTTGTCCTCCGGTGAAGGAGGTTGCCTTGGACCCTATTTCGGTCTTATCCAGTGGTGAGGATCTATCGTCTCTGCAGGAAGTTAGTCCGGCCTCGTCGAGGTCTGTCTTTGAGATTTTCCCTCCGTTGCATCCTGATGAAGCCCAGTCTTCTCCCTGTTCTCATCCTGGCTCTGTTAACTTCTCGTCTCGCCTTGATGAGTGCCCGACTCCATCCGAGTCTGATGGCTTATCAGAGATTGTTTCATCCACCTTCCTCCTTGTGACCTCCTTTCTGGCCCTGTGGCCGATGAAGGTCTGGTGGAGACTCCGTGTCCGTCTGTCGACTCTGGAGGTTCTGTGCCTCGCTCTCCTGTTGACGCTTGTGCTGGGGTATCTTGTCGGCCCGCCCCCATCCTTCCTGACCTATATTCCTGCCTGACTTCCTCTAACAAGCAGCCTTGCCTGAAGTCGCATCGTCGTACGAAAAAGACTAGAAATCACCCTAATAAAGGACAGTCTTCTGCTGAGCACCTGCATGTGAATGTTTCTCCGAAAAATCCTCTTGTTGCTGATGACCCTGCTATTCTTCTGGTAGTTTCTTCCCCGCCTGTCCACGCCCTGTGTCCGACTCCGACCTCCGTCTCTCCCCAGGACACCCCGGAGATTGATCCCGCCGACATTTTTTTGGCCGAGGCGGATATCGACTTTCTCGATCGTCAGGGTGAGCAACAATTGCCGCTTGCCTCTTCGCAGCCTCTGTCTGAGCCTACTTCTGACCCTGACTGCGTCCCCCTCGAGATCTTCCATTCCAGGCTTCTTGATTTTCTTAAGGAGGATTCCACGCTGACGTGGGATGAGTTTGAAACTTTGTTCTCGGAGCTTATCCTTTTTTCTGCTGAGTTTGTCAAGCTGCCTCCTCCGCCTGAAAAGTTCATTCCTAAACCTGCTCGGAGTCACCACGACACGAAATTCATCCAGTCATTGTACCGTCGTAACCGACGCAAAGCCATGCGCCTTGTCTTGGAAGAAGAAAACAAGTTCTGCCAGATACCTGCCTCTGAAATTGATGATTGCTTTAAAGTTACTGACGTTCCGTCTCCTGACCTTGCCGACTTTTTTCCGCTGGCTCCTGCCGAACGTCCTGAATTTGATCTTTCTCCGTTTCTCGAGATTGAAGTTCTTTCTAAGCTCCAGGCTTGTGAGAACTCTGCTCCCGGTCTTGACCGTCTCACCTTCAGCCACTGGCGTGAGCTCGACCCTGAGGCCGTGACTCTCACCCTGGTGTTCAACATCTGCCTCAAGTTTCTTCGTGTCCCTTCCGTTTGGAAGTCCACGAAATTGTTTATTCTGTTTAAAGCTGGTGATCCGTCCTGTATCCAAAATTGGCGTCCCATCGCCCTCGGATCCACCATTGCTCGCCTTTTTTCTGGCTGTTTGGCAAAGCGCCTCTGCTCTTGGATTGAATCCTACTCTGTGCTCTCCGCCTGTCAGAAAGGATTCCTTCCCTACGATGGTGTCCTCGAAAACAATTACGTACTCCAGCAGCGCCTGCAGTACACGAGGTCTCATCGGTCTGACCTCTGCCTTGCCTCCCTTGATATTGCCAATGCTTTCGGCTCTGTGCCGCATGTGGCCATCTTCTCTGCTCTGGGAGCTGTTGGGGCTGGTCAGTCTTTCTGCACTCTTGTCCAGGACTTGTATTCTGACTCTGTTACGAGTTTCATGACGTCTGAGGGCATGTCTGAGCCCATTGCCACTCTTGTTGGTGTCCGTCAGGGATGTCCTCTCAGTGGATGTCCTCCCAGTCAATCTTGCGATTGACCCCATTCTGCGGGAAATCCAAGAGCAATCTCCTGAGCATCTCATTTTAGCTTATGCTGACGATCTTCTGCTCTTGGCAGATCATCCGGTCACCCTGCAGGACAACATTGATAGGGTTGTTGCCTCTGCCAGTACTTTGTGTCTCCGCTTCAATCCCTCTAAATAGTTTTCTTTTCATTTCTCCGGCACGCCTTCCCTGGCTGGCACTCGTGATACTGCTTTTTTCGTGGACTCTGCTCCGATTCGATCCCTTAAAGATCATGAGAAAGCCCTGTTCCTCGGGAAACCTATTGGCTTCTCTCTTAGCAATAGTCGTTCTTCCTTGAGGGATTTCCACATCTTCGCCCAGAAGATCCTGGAGTCTCATCTTGCTCCATGGCAGCGTATTGACGCTTTAAAAACTTTTTTTTATTCCTCGCTTCTGTTCTCTATGAGAACAGAACAGTTCAACAAATCTGAATGGAGAAAGCTTGATGAGTTTGTGCGGTCACTCCTGAAAAGAACGCTTAGCCTGCCTGTCGAGGCCTGCAACGATTATCTTTATGGGGACGAAGACCTTGGCCTCTTTTCCATCCCGTTATGTGCTGAAGAAGCGGACATCGCTAAAGTTGATACCGCCTACAAAATTCTCTGCTCTCCGGACCCTCTGGTTCGGGACATTGCCTTCGCCGAAATTTCTGAACTCGTCTCTAAAAGAATCAAGTCTCCCGCTTCCAATAATGATCTGTCCCTTTTCATGTCTGGTCAGCACTATCGTCAAACGGACAACTTTATCTCGTCCGTTTGGACATCTGCTCGGGTCGCTTCTCGGAGACTGGGCGTGGTCTGGAATTTTGATAAGGAGTTTAAAGTAACTATTTTCTTTCATGGAGTTGCCATTAAAAAGAAGAGAGAGATATTCAAAACCATCCGTAAAACCCTCCGGTCTGAGCGCGCCAAAAACCTCTTCTCTAAGCCGGCGCAGCGAAAAGTACCGCGTGTTGCCGCCGTTGCCAAGTCTAGCACGCACTTTTTCAATGATGGAACCTATGCACGCTTTGCGGACTGGCGCTTCGTTCACCGTGCCCGCCTCGGACTTGTTTCTTTGAATAAGTACCGTCGCTGGGACCGAACCCTGTCTCAGTCCTGCCGAGTATGTGGGTATCCGGAGGAAACACTTCCACATATTTTAAATCACTGCTTCTCAAAATATCGTAACATGTACCAAGGCCGGCATGATGCAGTGGTGGAACGTGTCATTACAGCCGCGGCTAGACGGTGGAATGTTCTTTCAGCGAACAAAGCTATCGCTGGTTCTGGCTCCGCCCTTAGACCGGACATTGTGCTACAAAAGGGTGAGTCTGTCCTCATCCTCGACATCACCTTCGCGTTTGAGGACAGCCTGCACGCCTTCTCCGATGCCAGAGAGGAAAAGATATGTAAATATTCGCCCTTCATTGATTTCTACCGAAAAAAAGTTTTCTGATGTTCGTGTGGAGGCAATTGTGGTTGGCTCCCTTGGCTGCTGGGATCGGGCTAATGATAGAGTTTTACGCAGAGTATGTTCTTATAAGTAAGCTAAAACGATGAGGAAGTTAATTACTAGTGACGCTATCAGAGTGGCCAGAGACATTTACGTTGAGCATGTCTCTGGCAAGAAGCAGGTTCCCTGGCGTTATCGCCCCCCGATCCCCGCAGTCAACCGACCAACCTTAGGTAGCGGTGCGGTTGTTTGTGCAGTTGTATTCCTGTACCTGACTATATGAAGAGTCGCCAGTATGGGCAAGGTTTTGATGTTTTTTTTTAGCTATGTGAAGAGCTGCCATTTTGGGCATGTTTATTTTGGGCTGTCTATAAAGCCAACTTCTTTTTTCGTTTTTCCGGCTGTCTATAAAGCCTTTTTTGCATTTCTGTGTTTCCCCCTTTGTAAATTGTCCGTTGTGGTGTTCAATAAAAATTTTTTAAATCTACTACACTTTTGATACGGGACAGCGACAACCTCCGGGACCGCCCTCGGGTCCCGCCTGACGTCGTCCGGTGGTGAGTTTTGCCTTTTCTGACCACCCCCTCTGGGCTCCAGACGCCCCGCCTCGTCCAGGCCTCGGTGCCCTTGTGTGCATGCCTACACCCGGCCGGCCTCTCCGAGGAAAATTTTTCCTCCCCTGCCTGGCGAAGCCCTTGTCCGGAGAATCTTCATCTTGCTGCTGCGCATGCGCCAAAACTTTGTGCTTGACCTGTGTTGTCTGCTCTGGATGCTCTGCGCATGCTCCTGGTCTTGTGATTTGCTCTGTTGTACTTTTCTGACGTCCTGCTCACACGCATGCGCGCCGACTCGACTCCTTCTGTTGCGTCTTCTTCTCGCCTGTTGTGTCTTCTGCCTTCGTTCTGCTGACCACTTCACCAATTGATGTGTCGGATGCCCTTTGCCATCTCCTCATCTCCTGTGTTGTGTTGTGCTTGACCACTCCTCTTCGATCTTGTTCTGCTGGATGCCTGACTGCCACCTTGCCGTTCCTGTTGTCCTGCCTTGTGCTCGCATGACCACCGTTGCTCCTGTGTCACCGTTTCATGCTTGACCACTGGTCATCTATGCTTGTGTTTTCAGTGTCTGGTGTTTTCACTGACTCTTGATGTGCTTGACCACTGGTCAAACAACTTATAGCTCGCGCTTGACCACTGGTCATTTTTGTGTGTTTTGTTCTAGCTTTTTGGTCCTTGGATCTACTGGTCAGTCTTGGGATGACCCCTGCACCTTTTGTGATCTGTCACCTACCTGCCGCTGAAAAACTTTTCACGGTGACCTTGCCTTCCTGCTTGGTTAGTGGTTATTTTTCTTTGCTCTGTTTTGATGTGCATATCTGTTTTCTGTATTTATATATTTCTGTGTTACTGTATTTATGTGTATTTTTGGTGGGTTGTTTCCCTTACCCCGTCGCCTTGGTTCTCTCCCCCTGGGTCTGACTTTCGTTCTGAAAGTAATTATTTTTTTATATTTTGTTTACCTTTTATATATGTGTTTTGCCTGATGCGTATCCCACTCTGCTATGCATTGTTGTTTTGATAAGCAGTTTAAACTGATGAGCATTATGATAAGCAGTTTTGATAAGCAGTATAAATTTGTATATAAGCAGTATATTTTGTATCAGTTTTTTTATATAGCAGTTATTTATATATGCAGTTTTGATAAGCAGTATTAATTGATAGGAACGACAAGCATCTCGTGTGATAAGAACGACAAGCATGTTTTTTCGTGACTATGTTTTTCTGCCACGTTGTGTGTTTTTCTGTTGCACCATGAATACGCCTGCTTTGTCATGAGTTCCTTGCCTCCGTCGCAGCCTGCTAACCTGCTGGTAATGTCCTCCGACATTGCCCCTGCCTGCAAAGACTGGCTCCGCTCGAAAACTCGTGTTCTTGCCTCTCCCGCTGTCGACATTGCTTCCTCTGATTGCTCCCGCAGAAGCCTGTGCTTGCTGCCAAGCCGCCTGTTCTTTCTCCCGCTCCGCTGATGAGTGATAACTTTCCCGTGGCGGAGAACACGAACTTTGTGCTCTCCGAAACTTTTTACCCACGACACTCTCCTGGCCACGCTCCTCTGTCTTGTGCCTTTAACAACTCTTCTGTGGTTCCTGACACAGACTTTGAGCTAGCTATTTGTGCTCTTGCTTCGACTCCCTGGCCTCCTGATGAGTCTGTTCTCTCTGTGTCTAACGCTTCCTCGCCTGTGCACGCCCTGGACGAAGTTGGTGTCCGGTCTGCTCCTCCGTGTCTTCTGTTTGAGACCCCGGACCCTCCGAGACCCGTCTCTTCTGGTGATTCACATTTACCTGCTCCTGCTCACCCTGTGGAAGAGCCAAGCCTTGCTTCTCCTTCCCCCATTGCGCGCCATACCCGCAATGCCAGCCTTAAGAGAAAACTTTGGAAAGGAGCGAATGACAACTTTGCGCTCTTCAAAGATCTGGCAAATGAAAATTTTGCCCAAAGAGACTGTGACCTGCTTACTTCTCCTTCTTCCTCTCACGGCTCCTCTTCTGATTGCGAGCACTCATTCCCGGGTCTGGGTTTTTTCTTTAACCCGCTGGACGTTGCTGGTCTTATGATCGAGAATCCCGACTGCATCTCTGCTGTTCCCAGAGTGGTTCTTTCGCCGCTCTGCCCTGACCTGCTCCGTCGCCATGGATACCCTGCACCTGCTGACGTCACTTCTGATGACCCTTGTCCTGCGGATCATTCTCCTTCCGCCTCCTCTGACTCATCCGTGTCACTGACCTTTCTCCCTGGCACGCTTGACATCAGTGAATTTCGTGCTGAAGGTTTTTTGCTGCCTGACTCCGAGGACAGCTCTTCTGTTGACTCTTGTTCTGCCCAGATCTCTTCGGAGTCCTGTTTTGCTCCGCCACCTGAATGTGCTGATCCTCTGCCTGTTCTCAAGCACCCTGCTCGCATTTCTGAGAACCTGGAGTCTCCTTGTGCTGCTCCTTTGCACTCTTCCTCTACGCAGCATTTGAACTCGCCTTCCGCGGACTCAACCTCTTCTGCACATACCCCGGTTGTGCTACCTCCTCCGGGTTTCCCCGGTTTTCGTGTGCCTGTCACTGATTCATCCTTCAACACTTTGTTCTGCAGTAAGCCTGGCTCTTCTGTGTGCACCACGTCTACTTCCGTTAGATCTTTTCTGAACTCGCCACCTGCTGAGTTTGTTGTGCCCCGTTCACCTTGCACTGAGCCTCTGATTACGAACTTGCCATTTGCTGAGTCGTCTTCCTTGAACTCTTTTGCTCCTGGACCTCACATGGAGATCCAAACTGTCAATGGCAACGAATCTACTGTGGTTTACTCCCTTAACAACTCTCTTTTGGGGGTTGACACATCCTGCTTGTCTTGTTTGGAAAACACTTGCTCCAACTCTACAGTGCACATGCATTTATCTGATTTTTCTTTGTGCTCTGAACTTGCCTTTGGTCCCGTGGGAGAAAACACTCCTGATTCCCCTTGTCCTGGACCTGCTGGTCTTGCGTTCTTGCATGACCTATGCTCGACCCCGGCTGCTCCTGCTTCTGCTGCTTTGGAGCAATGTGTTGCTCCCCCTGTGTCCTCCCCCATCCTGTGCCCTCCTGCCTCCCCTGCAGGTGCACCCTCCGTTCTTGAGAATTCTGGTGACGCTGTTGATCTTGTGGTTTCCCCGCACGATGTGCTTGCTTGTTTCCTGCCTCCTCGTGTTCCTCTTTCTGAACCCGAGGCCTGTTTTCCTCTGAACGATGGTGGAGTGACCCTGGCTGATGTAATCACCGACTTTGACTACGTGGATGGAAAGATAACGTTTCATAACTTCATGAAAAATGCCATTCCCCCTGTGGAATGTCTTTCTCCTTCTGCTCAGACCTCTAGAGTTTCATCCTTTCCTCTGCCTGATCCTTCTGTTTTGCTCCCGTCAAGCCTCTGAAGCCTGCTCCTCGTACTCTGGCGCATGGTGCTCCTTCTCGCCTGAAGTCTCTGGTCTTTGTACCTCCGGTTACTTTGCCTCGTTCTCGGCGTCTCGTCCTGCTTCTGGATCCTGTGCTCCTCCTGTGTCTGCCTCGACGGCTCACCCATCTCCTCGTTCTGCTCGTCGACGTAGCCGCAGGAGGCCTCCGCCTCAGAAACGCAAAATTTTTTCAACTGTTTTGGACGATTTTCCTGACAGTGGTGAGCTTTGTGTTTTGCCTCCCCGTCCTTGCTCGCCCTCTCTCCCGCCTCTGCTCTTTTTCCCTGACCTTCCGTCTGAATCTGGTCGGCCTCGGTGTGTGCGTGAGAGATGCTCCCTCACCTTTTTTTATCCCTTCTCGCTTCCGCTCGCCTGTCCTGAGATCACCTGTGATGTCCGCTTTGAGGCTTCTTCCATCACTGCGCTGAAATACCTTGTCCGGAGCCATTTGTCCTCCGCTCATGGTATTGATGTCTCTGTTCCTGCTGAGGTGTGCCTTCTGTGTGAAGCCACTGTTGTTTCTCGTCTGCGTGAGCACAGTTGTCTCGCTGCCTGGTGTGAAGAGATGCGGATATTAGGAACCTTTTCTCCTTCTCCGCCTGCTTCTCCTCCAGCCTGCTCTTCTGCGCATCTCAATGCTCCTTCGTGCTCCACTTCCTCTTCCTCTGTTTCTCGTGGAACTCTGAATCTTGTTTTTCCGGGGCCGAGACCTCTGTCTTGTCCGGTTGATGGTTGTGACTCCACATTCTCTAACCAGATGTGGAGTCACACACGGTTCGACCTTATTCGCCACCTCCGTGACATGCACAAAACTCTCATAAAATCTACGGTCTGCTGGTGTCGCTCATGCAATAAAAAGATCTGTAATAGAGTTGCATCGCACCCTTGTCTGCTCAGGCGTCCCAAAACCTTTTTTTGTTTCGGACCTGGTGGAGGAGCGACCTCCTGAGGCTCATCCTCTTCTCCAACCTGCTCCTCTTTTAAATCCTTCTGGAAATTCGGACGTTCCTGACCTCTCCTCTGCGTCTCGCTTACCTGCTCATGCTCCTGCGCATGCTGGCCGCACTGAGACCTCTGTGCCGACTGCTGCTCCTCCCTGTTTGGACTCTGATCCCTCTGCTGACAATAACCCTTATCTTGTGGGAAACAAACTTTATCTCACGTTTCCCATTTCTGATGTTGCCAGGTGCCCCCTTTCTAAATGCAATGCTTCTTTCGTTTCCTCCAAGTGGACGGGGTTCCATTATTCGTCATCTGCTTCGGGTCCACAACACTGTCATCTCTGATACCATCAAGTGGTGCCGGATTTGCAAATCCCCCCACTGGTGAACGTGTCTCTCACCACTCCTGCTTTGCTTCCAATAGTCTGGTTGCTCCCTGTTCCACTGCCCTTCTTTTTCGTTGTGAGGATTGCCCTTTTTCTTGCGACAACAAGGTCGATTTCAGGAACCAACAGATGGCTCATTCTCGTGAACTGTCTCGGAGGAGGATTGATGAATCTCATCCTCTGCCTGAGAAACTTGAGAGGCGGTCCTACGGGAAACGTGGGAAACGCTCTGGTGCTCCTGCGGCTCCCCTGGTCGATCCGCCTTCTCTCCTGTCTCAGCCTGCCGATATGTCTTCTGCCTTACCTGTGTCTCCCACTGCTGTGTGTCCTGCTGAGCCTCTGGCGACTCCTCCTGGAAATGATTTCTGCTTTTCCCTCAGTCTTGCGTCCCCCCTCCCACCCGTGCTGCCTTTGACCACTGGTGGTGATGGGGAACGCCCCTCCACCTCTCAGTCTTCTTTATCTCCGCCTGGTTGCAACCCCCTTCTTTCTGATGGTCTCTTTCCACCTCGCTCTTTCGGTTCCAACTCTGGCTCTGAGAGTGGTTTTGATCTTCCTAACTCCGCCACCCGTCTTCTTGGCACTGATCATGGTCCTTTGTCTCCTGCTGGTTCTCTCGGCTCGCTTCTCCGCGAGTGTTTTGTGCCCCGCTCTTTGGATGACTGTGACCTTTTCTTGGACCCTGACGGTGCACCTGTAGTGGAAAATTCCTGCCCGCCCCCCTTGGCTATGACGGATTCCTCTATCCTTGAAACCTCCGTTTTGAATGCTCACAGTTCCGTGCAACCTCTCCTTTTCGAGGACCTTGCCATTGTTCTGGCTGGTCTGCCTGTTGATGACCAGGCCTCTGTTCAGGTTGCTCTGCCCGCTTGTCCTGCTCCTTCCCCGTCCCAGTCGGTCTCAATTTCTTCGACTCCTCGGACCACCCAGGACCCGCCAACCTTTTTCTTAATGAAGCGGAAATTGCTTTTCACGAACAAATTGATATTACCTCTGAGCTTCCTCCTCCCTCTCAACCTTAGATCCTGCCTTCTCAGGATCCTGACTGTGTCCCCCTGCAGGATTTCCATTGCAGGCTTCTGGAGTTCCTTAAGGATGACCCCCCTCTGCCCTGGGAGGATTTTGAACCCCTGTTCGACGAAATTCTCTTCTTCTGCTCTGAATTCGTCCGGCTTCCTCCTCATTCTCCTGCTGACTTTGTTCCCAGGCCGCCTAGATCGCACCAGGATCCGAAATTTATTCAATCTTTGTACAGACGGAACCGCCGCAAGGCCATGCGCCTTATCTTAGAAGAGGATAACAAGTTTTGTAGTATTCCCACATCTGAAATTGAAGATTTTTTCACTGTTTCCTCCGTTCCTTCGCCGGTTCTTGACAACTTTTTTCCTTCTGCTCCGGCTGAACGTCCCGAGCTTGATCTCTCCATTTCTTGACATTGAAGTCCTCACTAAACTGCAGGCCTGTGAAAATTCTGCTCCCGGTCTTGATCGGCTAACCTTTGGCCATTGGCGTGAGCTCGATCCTGAGGCGATTACTCTTACATTGATCTTTAATATTTGTCTTAAGCACCTTCGTGTGCCTCGCTCCTGGAAGTCGACCAAGTCCTTCCTCCTTTTTAAAGCTGGTGATCCTTCCTGCATGGAAAATTGGCGTCCCATCGCCCTCGGATCCACCATTGCTCGTCTTTTTTCTGGCTGCCTGACGAGAAGGCTGAGTACTTGGGCTGAATCCTACTCCGCCTTTTCCTCCTGTCAGAAGGGCTTCTTCCCTTTGATGGCGTTTTGGAAAATAATTATGAACTCCAAAGGTTGCAGTATGCCAGAATCCATCACGCCGACCTTTGCATTGCCTCATTGGATTTCGCAAATGCTTTTGGTGCTGTTCCGCACTCTGCCATTTTCTTTGCTCTTGAAGCTGCGGGCTCTGGTCCCTCTTTTGTCTCCCTAGTTAGAGATTTGTACTCTGACGCTTCCACGAGGTTTTTATCTTCTGAGGGGATGACCGAGCCCATTGCCACTCTTGTGGGGGTCCGGCAGGGTTGTCCGCTCAGTGGACTGCTCTTCAATCTTACTATTGACCCGATCTTGCGGGAAATTCAGGAGCAGTCCCCTGATCACCTTATCTTGGCATATGCTGATGACATTCTCCTGCTGGCCGATCATCCGATCACTCTCCAGTCCAACATTGACCGGGTTGTTTCCTCCGCCAAAAAATTATGTCTGTCTGTGAATCCTAAAAAGTGCTTTTCTTTTCACTTTTCCTCGTCTCCCTCGCCTGCTGGTACTCGTGACACCTCCTTTTTTGTCGACGCTGCTCCGATTCGATCCTTGAAAGATCACGAGCATGCTCTTTTCTTGGGTAAACCTGTTGGTTTCTCCCTCTGTCATGACCAGTCCACTCTTCGAGGCTTTTATCTGATTGCTCAACGTGTTTTGGAGGCCAAGTTGGCTCCTTGGCAGAGAATCGATGTTGGGAAGACTTTCTTTTTCTCCTTCTTGCTTTTCTCCGTGCGAACTAAACAGTTCAGCAAGACGACCTGGAGGAAGTTGGATGAGTTTATTCGTCCCCTCGTCAAGAGGACCCTCAGCCTGCCTTCCGAAGCAATGGATATCTTTACGGTGACGCTGAGTCTGGCCTTTTTGCCATCCTGCTTTGTGCTGAGGACTCCGACATAGCCAAGGTAGATACTGCTTATAAAATTATGACCTCTCCTGACGAGCTGGTGCGTGACCTCGCATTTGAAGAGCTCGCGAATCTTGTGTCCAAACGCATCCGTTCTCGTGCCACCCACCATGACTTTTCACAATTTCTGTCTGGTGATGTTTACAAGGGCTCTGATAACATCATTTCCTCCATCTGGACGTCCGCACGTGCTGCTTCGAGGCGTCTTGGCGTCATTTGGAATTTTGATCCTCAGTTTAGAGTCACCATTTTTTTCAGAGGTACTGCCATCAAGAAAAGAAGAGAAGTGTTCAAAACCCTTAGGAAGGCCCTCCGGTCTGAGCGTGCTAAAAACCTATTTTCCAAGCCGGCGCAGGGAAAAGTTCCGCGTGTTGCCGCCATTTCTAGGTCCAGCTCGCACTTTTTCAATGATGGGGCCTTCACACGCTTTGCGGACTGGCGCTTCGTTCATCGTGCTCGTCTTGGTCTTGTTTCTTTGAACAAGTACCAACGATGGGACCGAACTCTGCCCCAGTCTTACCGGGTGTGTGGGTACCCGGAGGAAACGCTCCCACACATTCTTAACCACTGCTTCAGTAAATACCGTGATCTCTACCAAAGCCGGCGTGATGCAGTTGTGGAGCGAGTTATTCGTGCTGCGAGTGGATGCTGGAAGCTTCTCTCAGCAAATAAGACTATTGCTGGTTCTGGCTCTGCTCTCAGACCGGACATTGTCCTGCAGAAAGGTGACTCTATCCTTATCTTTGACGTCACATTCGCTTTCGAAGACAGTCCCCTTGCCTTTTCTGAAGCTCGTCAGGAGAAGATCGATAAGTACACCCCGTTTGTTACCTTCTATAGAAGAGGTTATCTGACGTGAGAGCTGAAGCTGTTGTTGTTGGCTCTCTTGGCTGTTGGGACCGGGCGAATGATAAGGTCCTTCGTCGTATTTGCTCCTTTAAATATGCTAAGTTGATGAAGAAGCTCATCGTTAGTGATGCCATCAAAGTAACACGTGACATCTATGTAGAGCTCGTCTCAGGAAGAAAACAGGTCCCTTGGCAGTATCGTCCTCCGGTCCCTGCAGTCAACCGACCAACGAGGAATAACTAATGTTTTTATTTCACTTCTTTTAATGTTTATTTTACTATTCTTGGGCTATATGTACAGCCGCCATAATAGGCTATAGCTATTTGAACAGCTGCCGTTTTGGGCTCTTGACATCATCATATTTTTCTGGTACTACAAAGTTTATGTATATAACAGCAATTTGTAATGCTGCTACCCACTGTTGGGCATGTTTATTTTCCTCTTTTCTGCTCAATAAATTTTTTTTAAATCTGTTCTTATCAGCTTAATATCTAGTATGACGCCCATGGGCGTCACGGTATTAAACTAATTTTTGAGCAGAGACAAGTGGTCTGAAATTTATTCCGCCCTCGCAGTGGGTTGGCCTGCTACTGCACTACTTGCAGGATCTGCCCACATAATTGAAAGAGTAGAAAAACACTTACAAATCCCACAGTAATCCTATAAAAATCCTGCAGTGCTTATAACAATCACTGTATAACCATTCAACACTAACAACTTCTATTTCTCCTATGAACGAACGACTACATGTATTTTCTTTAATTATATTTTCTTTAATTATATTATATTTGTCAATTATATGTTGTAGCACAGCTGAAATGCATAATTTTATTTAGATAGTCAACAGTCATGGTTCTACAGGGGATCCTAAAGCGGTGGTCTTAAAATTCATTGTATAATTCAATATTAATAACTTTCCTTAGTCATTTGCAAAATACATCTTTCAATAAAATCATTACGATAAAATTATCATAACGATCAATTCAATAAAACAGTTCTTTCAAAAAAGCCAAAATTTCCTATTGAATAATACATGTTACTTGCAAAATAATCAAATATTTTTTACAAGTTATAAATCTATGTATTGCATCTTAATGTACTACTATATGTGATTAATATAATACTACAATTATATGTATAGTAAAACAATTATATGAAATTTTATATATATTCCAGTATGTTGCAACACAGCTGAACGCTAGAACTTTTATTTAATATAACTTTTGGTCCTAACAGACACCAACAGTCACGGTTTTACAGCGGTCCTACAGTGCTATTAACAGTGACTGTAGCATTCACCAGTAGCAACTTTAGTCCTTCACCAAAGACATCAATCTCTCAACAAATTTATATCAATGGTGAAATATATCTTTATGAGAAGCTGTTACAATTTATTTTTGAATTGTACATATGTTAATTGCAAAATAATGGAATATTTACTTCAAATTAGAAATTCATGCATTATATCATATTGTACTACTATATGTAATGTCTTTAATTTTGTCTGTTATATGTATAATTGCTAGTTATAGCACAATAGAAACACACAATTGTTATATTATGCATGCAGAATCAGTTCACACTATTCATAGAGTAGAAATAAAATATATGTACACTTGGTACAGTATGTACTAATACCGTGGTCCTAAAGTGATCATACAGTGGTTCTATTAGACACTGTATAACTATTCCGTACTAACAGCCCTCGGTTTCCTTCGTAAAAGACATGTCCCAGTGAATTCGTGTAAATGAGAAAATATTTCTTCCAAAGAGGTCTTGGTCTTATCTATATCTCTTGTGATCTTATATATCACTTTATCTTATCTTCTTTTTTTCTACCCCCACTGAAAGTCAAAAATTCTTTCCTTTCTTCTAAAGGGAGTTGAGGAAGTGATAACACACGGAAGTGGGGGATGTTTCCTGCTCTTGGGGGTGTTTGCTGTTGGTGAAGTAGTTGAGATTTTTAGCAGTTGTGTTTCCTTTCAACTTGCTTTGTGTATGAAACAAATTTTTAAAAAATGACGTCTGGAAAGTCTAAAGCATATAAAGAACTTTGTTTAAAAGAAAAAAAATGAGGTACTGAAATTTCTTGAAACTAATAGCCATAGAGCAGCTGCAGAAAATTTCCAGATTAGTAAAACCTGCGTGAGCAACATCTATAAACGAAAATTGGAGTACTGGGAATGATATGAAGAAAATGGAAATGATTCTCGAAGCCGTAAAATTCGTAAAGCAAACAATTTGTAGGTGAACCAAGAGACTGTTGAGTGGTTCAATAGAATGCGGGGAATGAATGCACGTGTTTCCGGACCAATGCTGTAAGAAGAAGCATTCGATTTTTCGAAAAAAGTTGGAGTTCAGAAATTCACAGCTTCAAATGGATGGCTTGAGTCTTTCAAGAAAAGGAATATAATATTTCAAAGAAAGTGTTGTGTAGCGAATTAAATGATGTTGACACCGAAGCATTTTAAGGAGAGAATAGCTAGTTTCATAGGAGACTACAAGATGGAAGACATTTTTAATGTTGACGAGTGTGGGTTATTTTATCGAGCAATGCCCAGCAAATCTCTGGCGATAGCTGGTGATAAATGTAAAGATGGGACAATTTTAAAGGAAAGGTTAACAGTGTTATTAGCATGTAGTGCAAGTGGAGAAAAACTAAAACTTCTGGTTATTGGCAAGGCTAGAAAGCCACGCTGTTTTAAAAATGTGGATGCTAAAAACTTGCATATTTTATGGTATGGCAATCGTAAAGCTTGAATGACAGCTTCTGTTTCTTCAATTTGGGTTTCCATAATAAACAAGCAGATGAAGCAGATAAACAGAAAAAACCTTTTAATTATAAATAACTGTCAGGATCATCCTCAACGTTTATCATTTTCTAATGTTAAAGTTCTGTTTCTTCCGGCAAACACAACAGCACATTTACAACCACTTGACCAAGGTATAATTCAAGCATTTAAGCTCTATTACAGAAATGTTTTATTGAAATCTATGCTATCTAGGTCTGATGATTGCAAATCTGGGAAAAGAAGTACCACGTGCTTAAATATTTTTGATGCCATTATGTCGAAGGCCCAGACCACACAGCCAACCCTAGGGCGCTTACGGCAGTTTAATGTGTGGCCGGGAGAGGAGGTTAGCCGAAACCGTCCTCCACAGTCAGTGACCAAGTTTTAGTCTGCAATTATTTAAAATTCAATAAAGTGTAAAGATATATATAGACAGTTTTAGAGTTTTACATAAAATACAGTGGGAAGGGAGGTAAAGAAATGTAGATTTTAACAAATTTTGAATTTTGAGGTAAAAATTAAATTATTTTCTTAAAATGAAATTAAATTTATGTACGTATATCTGCAATTTCTAAGTGTTTTGGAAAATGCGGTTTTCTTAGAAAAACTCCAGACGATGGAAACTGTGACACAGACAGCAAGCAATATCTCATAAACTTAACAGTACATTCAGAAGATGGGATAGTAAATGCTGAGATGTTTTTGAATTTCGATAATGATGTTCCACTGTGTGACAATTTTAGTTGTCCTGAAAACTTAAAAAATAATATTCTTACGAATAAAAGTGAAAATGAATCTGCTCCCAATGATGAAATGGAAAATGAAGATGTTGATACTCATTCCGATGCTGAAATGTTGCATATGTGTAAGAAAATGGAATTGTATGTTTTAAGTAACTGTTCAGATATGCTGAATTCGTTAAGAAAAATTGAAAAAATGACTGAAGATGTAATTCTGAAGAAAAGGCATTTTACACAAAAGCCAATCAAAGATTTTTTTTTCTAAAAGTGGCCCTTCGTTGTAAGATCTTGAAATGCAAAATTGTAAATAATATTTTTTTAATGTTTTAAAAGGGCATACGAATGTATGTATACATGCCTGAAGTGAGTCATTCAGTGGAAGTTTCTAAGGCGCATCTAATTCAGTATTAAAAGCAAACCTCATCAATGTTTCAACGGAAATACAGGCACGTCAGTACTACTTTTTAAATTTTATCTCAGTTTGAATTTATTATTTCCTTATTTGTGTTTATTTATTTATTTATTTATTTATTTTCATAGCTAAAATTAATTGTATAGTACAGTAATGTATTTATGAAAAAAATATTTATTATTTTGTCCAGTAAAATGACCGCCTTCACAAAGTGACCAATTTAGTCAGTCCCAAGGGTGGTCACATTAGGCAAGTTCTACTGTATATATAGTATATATATATATATATATATATATATATATATATATATATATATATATATATATATATATATATATATATATATATATATATATATATTAGGGTGGTCCTTATTTATATGAATTTTTCTTTTGGAAATCAAATTGCAGGATCCCCTAGATTTGTTTCAATACACTTCCAACTGATTCACAGCCGGCGATTAAACAGCAATGCTAGTGATCATTTCGCAAGCTACTTACGTTTCCTGAATTAAACAAGGTTTTCTTAGAAGGTTTCGAGTAACACCATTAGCAATTTTTACAACATAACTGTAACCGATAGCTACAGACTGTACTTAAATAACAGTTCAGATTAAGTGTAGATTCAGATGAATGATGTCAATACCATTATTATCTGTCTCTGACGCAGGAGGTTCACAACACTGGTTGTTTGGTTTGGTGAGTGAAATCAGCTCAATACAGAGTAGAAACGTTCAAAATCGTATAGATGTAAAATGTTATATTACATTGATGTCATGGAGGGCCAACGGCCGTACCGTGCTGAAAACACCGGTTCTCGTTAGATCACCGAAGTCAAGCAGCATCGGGCGCGGTTAGTAACTTGGTGGGTGACCACCTCGGAACGCCGCGTGCTGTTGGCCATCTCGGGTGCGGCATCCCCGTGGTTTGCGCGCTAGATTTGCACGCTGCCACATATGCCGCCGTGTTCATGCGGAGTACGATCACGTTAAACATGTGGGTCCGTAAGTCCTTCCGAGAGGTTGGTGGTAGGGGAAGGAGGGTACGGTCCCTGTGGATGCCTCCCCCACTGGGTTCCGGTCTAAATTGGGTGGCACTTCCCGGCCGTCCATACAGTTACCTTACACCTTTCTGGTAGGTCGGACGGTCTGGGTCATCAACATCAACATTGATGTCATGGATTTAATAAGGTGGTAAATTGGTTCAGCCTTTAGAAGTTGACTTATATTATTGTGATGTGTAATAATAGCGTCGATGGATGTTTTTACATCTCAACTAGAATAGATGTCTAATCTTTATATATTTCTGTCTGAGTAAATATCTTTAGTGTCTGGTTTTCCACTTTTAGATTGATACATATGTATTCTTTTTATAGCAATTGTGGGAAAGAGATTTGAATTTATACTTTTAATATTAAATTCATTAAGATTGTGCATTGTGTTTTGCAATAACCCTCCAATTATTTAACCTCTGTGTGAGTCCTGTAAAGGAATTATTAATTAATAAAATGCTAAATGGATCACACCATTTTAACTTTAACAAAAACATTTATTAAAAAACATAAATACTTCAATAATTTAATTACATTATTTAATTATATTATCTCAACGGAGGGTACATACGTGACCAGTACGGAAAATCCGAAATAGTGGTTATGACCAGATATCATTTTCAATGGGCACATACCTTCAAACTTGTCTTGCACTTGGTCAGCATCCGTATTTTTATGTCGTCCATTTACCGGCATTAACTCTTGGTGTAATGCTCCGACACGTAAATTCGTTGAACATATTGTACTGCTGTAACACTGCACAAATCAATATCTATCCATCAATATCTATATATATATATATATATATATATATAAAATATATACATATATATATATATATATACATATATATATATATATAAATATATATATATATATACATATTTATATATATAAATATATATATATATATAAATAAATATATATATATATATAAATATATATATATATATACATATTTATATATATAAATATATATATATATATAAATAAATATATATATATATATATATATATATATATATATATATATATATATATATATATATATATATATATATATATATATATATATATATATATATATATATATATATATATATATATATATATATATAAAATACTTCTGCGAGTTTATCAATTTATTGAACCAGTGTTTGAATCTGAAAAAGCACGAAACAATGTAGCAAGTAAAATTGCATGAGCAAAGATAGCCATTTTTTCAAATAAAAGAAAGAAGAGACTGATTCCCCTTGAATATTTTCAAGTGTCCAAATCAATCAACTATTGATACTGCCAAAACAAACAGCTCTTGAATAGAGGCAGTTTTATTCAAATTGAATATTACAAATTCTAGTATAAGAATAGGAATGAGAAACATTTGGTCTTTCAAACTCACTTAGTGGGCATAGAAGTACACTAGGCTTGAAGCGCATATTCAGAAAAGCGGACTTGAAAAATAGTATTTTTCGAGATTTAAAATATATTTATAGCGCTCTCTATCCAATATTTCACGAGAATGTTTATGTTAACTTAAAAGTCTCATATCACGACGACAGAATGATAAAAAGGATAGATATATTTTCTGAACTCCATGCTATTAAATTTTTCTAAAAATGCATATTTATGTCTAGAAAAAGTGAAAATTTTGGAAGAGTACAGTAAGGCAAGATATTTTTTCAAATTCGTTCGAGAAAACTTTTCGATTGGAACAATGTTTCTAAACATATTTTTTATGCAATGACTTAACAACAAGTTGGCCATAGTTTTCTATATATGCCGGCATACTTTTAAATCATGAAAATCCGTGTATATATTTGTTGTATTGTGCTGAGATTAAAGTATATCACTGCTAAAAGTGTGAGGAGATCCTCTGGCTCCACTCGGATTTGAATCCGAATGTAGTAGCCCAATACCATAACGATTAGACTAAAATATATCTTCGAGTCCGAACGTCCGAAGCCTTTCGTAGTCGAGAATGACGCAAGAGCCGGTCCGTATACATTCCTTCTATTGGAAAAAAATGTGCACGGTGCAGTCTGTAAGAATAGCGTTGACCAATCCCACAAAGCCCATCAAATCTCAGCGCGAATTCCATGGATGCGGCGGAAGGCTGGGAGGCAGAAGGGCGTTGTGAGTTTTTTCTAGTGCTGCTAACTCCTGAGTGGCGTGGCGATCATTGTCAAGAAAGATCATTGTGTTAATTTTGTCGTCTAGATCATGACTGAGAGGTTCGGCTGGCTAGCCCCATTCAGATTTGAACCCGACGCTTTAAGTATAGTATCTGGATCCTATACGATTAAGCCAAACACAGCCATTAAGCCAACATCTTCAGTTCGGAACTTACAATTCAGAAAGTACCTCGTGGAAGAGAATAGCAAAAGACTCCGTCGCCATAAGTGCAGGAATCGTTAAAAATTTCAAACGCACTTGCTGTATATTATTACGATACAATAATGAATTTTACATGATAGAATAATCAGGCAATAAGTCCATGTGTTCATATGTCATATATAGGTGTTCTCAAAACAATTTGAATGAAATGAAGGAAAAGAAGAAATACACTTAAAACGTTGCGTTTATAAGTTCTAAAAATTTGCATAGGTAAATATTAAAGATGGGATTTTGTGTTAATGAAATTGGATTTGTGTTTTAGATATATCATATTTATGGCATTTGATAAAATGTTAGGTTGCATTTGATCCTCTAAATTAATATATGAAATAGCTGAAAATAATAAAGTAATGAACCAAAGCCCAACTAGACATTCAACACAAATTTACTGAATGAGTATATATTTATATGAATTTACAGGATTAAGTACAATTACAAATTATGATGCTCTTATACTCTTATACATAAGCAAATAAACACTCTCAGAATTATCTGTTCTAATTTTAATATATATCCTTTTTTAATATATATAATTTTTTCTAATATATATCCTTTCAAATTTTAATATATTTATACTCTGTTCGGAGTGAGAAAATTGATAATTAACTCGAACAAATTTGATGAACGCTAGAGTTAAACTAGTTTTTATTCAGCTATTAGCAGCATATCCGTTCTTCGTACGGAGTATATGTATACATATTCACAGACAATGAAAGTTGCGCTCCAAGAAGAAAGCATAGGATGGACCTGAAATTTTATTGATGGAAGGATGCAGATGAATGATATACATGATCACAAAAACAGCGCAGCAGAACATGTACAGAGGGAGCTGTGGTACACAGTCCGGTCATATTAATAGCTCGTCGCACCGACTCGTACTGCGATACAAGCAGCAATACGGTCCGGCAAGATGTCGAACAGATGCCAGATGTTTTCCTGCGGTAGACAAGTCCACACATGTCGGACAATACATATCAAATCCCGAAGATTGCGGCAACGAGGCAGCTGGCGTTTCAACTGGTCCCACACATGCTCGATAGGGGACTAGTCTACGGCGCTGGCAGGCCATGGAAGCATCTGGACATGGCTCAGCCTGGGTGACCCGAGTCGTGTGCGGCCGGACATTATCCTGCTGGAATTGCGCACCTGGAGTCCAGCAACGAATGGGTGCACATGGAGCAGTAGAATCTCATCCACGTACCGCTGGCCGGTCAATGTTCCAGGTACCACTACTACAGCGGATCGGCTGTCTTAGGCTATGGCTCCCCAGCCCATGATGCCTGCAGTGGGGCTGGTGTGGCGCTCGGTAACAAGGTTGGAATTTTGGTGTTATGCAGGAGACCTCCACACCAAAACACGCTGATCATCTGTCCCCAAAACGCAGCGACACTCATCTTTAAACACCCCACATCGCCAATCTGTGACGTTCCACGTTGCTCTAGCCCGGCATCACTGCAACCGGAGCCGCCAAAGTTCCCGTGTTAACAGCAGCACACGTAAGGGACGCTGGGATAGCAGATTCGCTCCCTTCAGGCATCAAGATATAGTTCGTGGGCACACAGGAGTAGCTACGTGTGCCTGTATTGCGGATCGGGTCGCCGTGGGTTCTACGTGCTTGCCTTACGACTATTCGATCCTCTCTACTCGTGGTATGCCTAGTCCGTCCAGAACCCGTCCTACCTGTCTGGGTGGCGTCCCATGACCAGTGCTCCCAACACCGTCGGACGGTATAGTCCGAACTATCCACGTGACGGGCTATCCGGCGCGCTGACCACCCTGCGGTTTTAAGCCCGATGATCAGGCCTCTCTCGAAGACCGTCAGTTGCGTATATCGACGTTTCTGGCGTCTACCCACCATTATTTTCACTGCGTACGAAACTTCATGCCGAAGCTTCTCACATTGATGGGGCGTCGACTATACGCCGGTTTAGAAGGCAGCTAGTCCTTGTTTGCTGGTCCAGCTTGCTGGTCCAGCGCCACTCACGGGTATACGGTCATGCGCAATCACACCAGACTGGGATCATTTGCATACCAGTCCGCCCTCTAGCTATTTACATCATTTCGCGTTTGTACCATGTTTTCTTCTTGGTGCTCAACTGTCATTGTCCGTGAGTGTAATATAAAAAATCTTATTGACACTCATCAAATTCACAATCATGTTCAAATTCCTATAGAATAATAAATGACATTGTTAATCAAAATATACTGTTAAAATATTAAATTTATTGCTCCTAAAAAGAAGTTTAAGAATATTTTTTCTCACTATGCAAAATTATCTTCGGGCAGATATGAGGAATAAAACATCCTGTCCCAATTTGTAAACACATTTACAAAAAATATGAAATTGAATCAATATATGCAAAATAAGAGCGTTAAAATTGTATGGGAGTCGTACTACTTACATACGCGAATATTGGAAGATATAATTACTTTCCTTATATACATAATGTATAAGGAAAGTATTGTGACGGGGTCGAAAATTCGAATTCGAGTTTTCGACGGGAGAGCACGTTTCAAGCATCCCTGATCACGAATCAAACATTTTTGAAGTGATGTCTGTGTGTGTGTATGTGTGTGTGTGTGTGTGTGTGTGTGTGTGTGTGTGTCAGTGAGTCTGTGGAGACGATAACTGACGAACGAATGGACCGATTCGAACCAAATTTGGTACAAAAATCACAATCCGTAAACTCTGGAAGCCTATTGCTTTTATATGCAATCGAATGTTAAGAACCCCCCTAAATTTTCGAATAAAATTTTGAAAAAATCGTCAAAAAATCAAAACCACTAATAAAGTTACGCAAATAGACATTTCTTATGTAATTTTTCATTAGAAAACGATTGACATAAATTTTAGAACGCTGACATGAACCGTTCTCGAGATATTGTTCATTTTTAAAAAAAAAATTATCAAAAAGTCATATAAAAAAAAATTCCTATTGAGAAACATGTTCACTTTTCATATGTAATACCATGCGATAAATTGGGTGACATCATTCTCGTGGAACTAGCTCATTCCATTCATGAAAAAATATACTTTTAGTAATACTTTTGTGTTTGAATGCCAATAGTCATTTATCTGCTGTAAGAATAACTTATTTCTTAGTGCATAACGCTTGGCGAGATTTTGGCGACGAATTTGGCGGATTGGCGCCAACTTGGCGACTTTTTGAAATGTTGCCAAATTAGCGAAAATCTCGCCAAATGGATAAAAATGACGACTAATTGTCGAAAATTTAATATCTTGGAAAGAATATTTGTATCTACTATAAGAAAAACCTACTTTTTTTACTGTAAAAGTAGTAAATTAATTACATTATATAAGGAAAGTCATGTGTTGCCCACATCAGATTTTTTCTATTAGTAGATTACATGTATTGAAAATATCAATAAACCCGTAATATTTAAACCTGAAGGCCGTAATTGATTCTAATATATGCCAGAATGAAAGCGCTAAAATTCTATGGGAATATTATACTATATACCCGCATTACTTATATTGCCGTAGATTAGAAGATATCCCTGTGTTTTAGTAGAAGATTACCCGTATTACAACATGAGTCTAAAAAATTTTGCCAAAATAAAACAGATGACGTAATAAATTGAATATATAAATTATCCCTGTAATATTTAGACCAGAAGGTCGTAATTGATTCCAATATATGCCAATATATATCAAAATATATGCCAATATATATAAAAATACACGCCAAAATACCTGTAATACTTATAATCTCGTTGATTAGAAGATATACCCCTGTATTTGTAGAAGATTACTCGTACAACGTACGAGTAATCACACAACATCGTGTCCCAAAAAGCTTGAAACGCGCTTTAATTCTTTACCTTTGGGAGATAAGTGGGCAATGTAAATTGCAAAAATGTTGAAAGTACGGTAGGAAATAAGACAAAGTTAATGACATAGTCCTCCCATTAATTTTCAAATAGTTACACTTATTAAAATTTTATACGACCCCTTAGACAAATTTGGTTAATCAGAAAATTTTTATTTTTAATACAAGATCATTAAAAAAACCGCATATCTGTATCTTTAAAATTGAGCGAGTTATATTTAATTAAAAATTGAACATTGTGAATGGGAACCATATATCAAATTAAAAATGTAAATTTGTGATATATCACAAAAATGATAAAACTGGACGATAATACATAGGATACCCAACCGCGTAGTGAGTACCACTGCTTTATATGATCGCTGTCTGTGTAATGCTTTATTTAGATGCATTTGTGGCAAAACATTTTGACACATATTAACGTAATTTTGATATAAAGAAGTTCCATCGTCAATTTGTTTATGATCCCTATTTTCACTGATGAAACAGCATTTCACATGGTAGAGAAAAGTGGCATAAGCCAATTTTTTTTCCTTTATCATAATTCAGTTGATTTTAAAGATAGAGACATGCAGTGTTTTTTTTTTAATGATCTTGTTGCTTTAAAAATAAAAATTTTCTGATTTATCAATTGTCTAAGAGGGTCGTATAAAAATTTAAAAAGTGTAACTTTTTGAAAATTATTTGGGAGGACTATTTCATTAACTCATTAAGCTCCAAGTCTCCCATTTTGGGAACCTTTGACTAAGATTTTTTTTCTCCACACGTAATTAAGATACATATATTTCTTTTTTTTTTCAGTAAATATTAAGGTACCTAACTTCGTTGGTAATTTTTTCTAAGAGTTTATAATATAAATTTTATTTTTTAAAATTGTTCAAATTTAAGCAGTTTTATTTCCTGCTTTACTTTTAACATTTTTGCCATTTAGATTGTCCACTTATCTGCAACAGGTAAATAATTAAAGCGCGTTTCGAACTTTTTGGGACACCCTGTATATGAGTTTCAACAATTTTTACCATAGTAAAACAATGGCACAATAACTTTAAAATATCAATAATCCCTGAATCAATAATCCCAGAAAATATCAATAATAATAATGTTTAAACCTGAAGACCCTAATTGATATTATCCAGTCAAAAATGCAATGTGAATGAAATTTATTTTATATACATATTTTTATTACACACTATTTTATATTATTACACACATTATTTTATATACATATCTTTATTACATATATTTATTATACATATCTGTGTGTATGTATCCACTCTAACTCAAAAACTAATGGGCCGAATTTCATAAAAATTGATAGGTTAGTCACTTGTGTGTGACCCTGGTTCTGATTAATTTTTGGTACGATCCGAAAAAGCAGAACCCGCCTTTTTTGCGAAATGATCTGTGAAAAAGTCACGTATCCACTCTAGCTAAAATAGAAATCTATGAAGTTGCACTAAATTTGGTAGATAAGTTACTTGTGGGATACTCTGGTGCTGATTAGATTTTGGTACGATTCGAAAAAGCAGGCTGCCTTTTTTTACGAAATGGCCCACAAAAATCCCATGTATCCACCCTAGCTAAAATACTAATTGACCAAATTTCACAAAATTTGTTAGATAAGTTACTTGTGGTTTACTCTGGTGCTGATTAGATTTTGGTACGATTCGGAAAAGAATAACCTGCTTTTTTTACGAAATGACCCGCAAAAGTCTCCAAAATCTAAAAAAAAATACTACGTATGCTCAAATGTATCAATTAAAGTCTTGTTTTATACACAATTTTTGACGAGGAAAAGAATATAACCAACTCCATTTCTTTTGGACTATACGCTCTCAAGATATTTGAGATTTCTTGCATTTTTGTTATGCCGTTTTCAGAAAAAAATCCAATTACCAAATAAAAACAAAAATTGAATTAAAAATGTAAATTTGGTGTCATTTTGTGCAATTAAACTTAATATAGTGAATTATTAAAGCAATAAAGAAAAATTTAATTTGAAACTGGAGTGAAAGCCATGTACTGCCCACATCAGGTTTTTAATCTTGTGTAGAAGAATATTAACTAATCCAATTTATAGTTTAACTTATATTTAATCACAGAAAAATATCCAAATATCGCAAGCAAAAAAAAAAAAAAAGTGGTGAAGTACCCATTTGTGAGACAAAAAGGCAGCATGTGCAAATGAATTTATTTGTCTTTAACATACTTAAATACTAGCATTAACATAAATATGTTGTGAAAGTTCTTTACTGAGAGATTTATCTCAAACATTTAAGAAAAATCTTTACCCGTCATATGCTAGATACTACACATTTTCATAACTTTAAATATTTCAATTTAGTGTTCGCTTCAACATTAACAAATTTTGAGTAACTGTTAATTAATTTTCTGTTTTAAAAGGAAACAATTATTTTAAACTGAAGCTATAGGTTTATGATGGAAAGACAATATCCTAAGTCAAAAGGTTAAGAGAGAAAAAACAAACAAAGAAAATAGGAACAAAAGAAATCCGAAGCAAACAAAAAATAAATAGAACAAGAGAAAGAAAACTTTAGAATTGCTTCTCATTAGAAACAAGAGGGGAGAAAAGTCGATTTTATGTGAATACTGTTTGGCGCTGAAATCTGCTGACTATTGATCCTTCTGGGAGCCAATGAAGAAAGTGAGCTTAAAAACATCAGGCCCCCTCAATCACCAGCCAGAGTAATATAAGGATGGGAACATTTGTTTTTTACATTGGAGTCGTATGCTTTGGTTGTTAGAGACCCAACGACCTACCTATTAAGAAAGAGGTTAAAGTGTTCCATAATCCGCCAAATGTTCTAAGACATATTTTCTTTTATAAATGGATGTTTTAAATTACTGCATATAAAGCGCTTCGTAAAATATTAGTATCTACTGAATATAATGGTGTCGCTAGTCTTGGATTTGGGGAATTTGTTCGTCCGTACTGTAAGGTGTTAAGATTTGCAATTGTGGAAATTAACTTTTCTCTCGCAGTATTAAAATATTTTCTTATATTTATTTTCTGAAAAGACATAAATTAATTTATATAAGTATATTAATTTTCATTAAATATTAAAATGATAAAAATTTTTTTAATAAAGTTGCATAAACTTACTGCAGTGGTATACAGGATTCCTAGGAAAGTTCACACTCCAATAACTTTGCTAAGAAATGTCAATGTGTGTACACGTTAGGACTATCTTTAATAAAGTGACCCTACCCTATCGGATAAAAGTGATTATAGTGCCACTAAATAAAATTTAATTAAAAAGTTGTAGACAATTGTCTAAGTAGAAATCTACAATAAAACTGTAGCAAAATCGATTTATTTCACACAATATGGCTATTGGCGAATGGCTGTCCCATTCAGGAATGCTAAGAGAAACAATACTTATATGCATAGAAATCATTCACAGCTTTTTCAAAATGACCTCTGTCAGTAACAATGTACATCTGAATTCGAGAAATAATATTAACTCGTACTTTGAACGCGTACTTTAACGCGTACTCGTGGCACGAAGTTAGAGATCTTGATGATGCAACTTTTTGCCAGGTATTTATTGATTTCCGTTTCGTTCGATCCTGGTGTCAATTCCTACTAATTAGACAATGTTCTGCAATTTTATAATCGGCTTTCTTCGCCTATATTGTTTTGCTGTCGAGTTTGCTACTGAAAAATTTTGCATTCTCCGCTAGGGGAGTCAATTACATCTATTCGGCAAGGTCATGTCACTTTATTATAGATAGACCTAACGTGTACACTAATGGACCTGGCCTTACAAAGTTATTGAGGGATTAAGGACTTTCCTAGGAACTTTATATGAATAAACTAGTATTTTTAGAAAATAATGCTCAATATATTTTTGTATGGTAAAAAATCGTTGTATTGCTTTTCAAAATATTTGTCTGTAGCATCAAAACATTTTTTTTTCATTTGAAGAAACTCAATTTCAAAACAATTATGTCATTCAGAAGCTAGAAACAGTTCAGAAGCTGTCATTCAGAAGCTTTTTGATGGGGAAAATACTGTTGAAGCCAAACAGTGGCTTGATAAGCGTTATGGAGACTCTGCACCAGGGAAATCAACTATTATTGACTGGTATGCTGAATTTAAACGCGGTCGTACAAACACCGATGATGCTAAACGCTCTGATCGGCCAAAATCGGCAGTTGTTCCATAAAATATAAAAAAAGTCCACAAAATAGTTTTGAAAGACCGTAAAGTGAAGTTGCATGAGATAGCTGACACCTTAAAGATATCAGAAGATAGTGTGTTTACAATTTTACACGAAAATTTGAGCATGCGTAAGTTGCTTTCGAAGTGGGTGCCGCGTTTGCTCACACCAGACCAAAAACAACAATGCGTCGACGATTCAGAGCGTTGTTTGGAGTTGTTCAAGCGAGATAAGAAGATTTTCTTGCATCGGTATGTGACAATGGATGAAACATGGATCCATTACTACACACCTGAATCAAAAAGATTGTCAGCTGAGTGGACAGCAGCCGGTGAAAGTCGTCCTGAGCGATCAAAAACCCAGAAGTCAGCTGGCAAGGTTATGGCATCCGTATTTTGGGACGCGCATGGTATTTTGTTCATCGACTATCTTGAGAAAGGTAAAACTATCAATAGCGAATATTACATGGCATTATTGGATCGATTGAGTGTAGAAATCAAGAAGAAACGGTCTCACATGCAAAAGAAAAAGTGCTGTTCCATCAAGACAATGCCCCGTGTCACAAGTCGATGAAAACGATGGTTAAATTATATGAATTACGCTTCGAATTGCTTCCTCAACCACCGTACTCTCCAGATCTGACCCTCAGCGACTACTGGCTTTTTGCATCAAAAAGATGCTCCATTGCATCAAAAAGATCATCCTTTGACATCAAAAAGATGCTCCAGGGAGCATCAAAAAGATGCTCAATTGCATCAAAAAGATCATCCTTTGACATCAAAAAGATGCTCCAGGGAAAGAAATTTGGCTCAAATGAAGAAGTGATGGCCGAAACTGAGGCCTATTTTGAAAGCAAAGACAAATCGTTCTACAAAAAAAGCATCGAAAAGTTAGAAGAGCGTTGGAATGAATGCATCTTGAAGGAGTGTATGTTGATGAAGGAAGTTGAATTTCTAAAAAGAAAATAATTGTTTTTCTTAGTTAGACCGGAGACTTATTGAGTGGGCCTTGTATTTAACCAAAGTAAATTCCATTTTATTAAAACTATTAACACCAGTTATGAAGAAAATACAAAAATAGGGCTCAGTTATGATTAAAAATAGTTATGAAGTGGTCGACAGATTGAAAACTTATTCTGAAAGATTTTATTTTAGAACGTTTGATTTTAAAGACCTGTTTAACAATATCAACTTACAAGATCTCTTTGATATTTTAATGGAAATTTATATTACATCAGATTTACACAAACATATGGAAACCAACAAGTACAAAAGCCTCCTTAAGATTGTCATATTTGAGAATATTCTATATAATGGAATCGCATTTTATAGACAAATCAAAGGCATTCCAATGGGAGGGGGATGTTCCTCGTTTCTTGCGGATTTTTACTTACATCATTATGAGAAAGGCACGCATTTAATTAGTGAAATACCATTCTTTAGATTCGTTGATGACGTCATGATTGGCGTGGATAATCAATATACTATATTTGATTTTACATTCTACCCGCCGTGTCTTGAACTAATCGAATCGGAGTCAACGAATGTAGGAACAGTTGATTTCCTTGACATCACTATTTATTATGATTTGGACCAGAAATTATGTTATAAATTATTTGACAAGAGACATCTATATGACTGCAAGATCAATTATTTTACCCACTGGAATACCAACTTGAGTTTAAACGTACAACGTAATTTAATCATAAATTACTTGAACAGATACAGATTATTAAATTCATCTATTACAGAATTTAATAAATGCATGATGCATTTAATCAACGGAACTCGGGAACAATCATATCCCTTCCGCTTTGTACAGCACTATTATGATGTTTTTTGCAGAAATTATTGTGATAAAAATTATGTTAATTTATCCGACATCCTAGAATACAACTCAACTCTTACCTAGGATTATCTGATTGTTTCACATCCAGATTGCTCTATAAGTTAGGCGCGACTATTTTATGTATGCTTTCCTATCCGAAGTTTATACGCTTTATGCAACTCTTCCAAGATTCTCGTCTTGCTGGTTAGTAAAATTTCCAATTTTATTGTTATTTTGATCATTTTTATGTTGTCTTGGATTCGGCCATTTTTTCCCCACGGGCATGATCGATTGTTGTTTCGGGCGTGCAGAGTCTCTGGGAGCGTTTTCATGAAGTCAAAGCTAGCTTCTAACCAGGAAATAGGGGTCGCAATCCCCCTTGACCTTTCTGAAACCCTGTAAACACAATCATTCCACCTATATATTTTTCTTTTTTCATTTTAAATCTTATATTTCAAGACTCTGATAGTGCTGTAATTTGCGCCTTTCTCTTTCTTGAATTTCATACTTTTTGGGATTGTATTTCATTATATATATATATATATATATATATATATATATATATATATATATATATATATATATATATATATATATATATATATATATATATACATATATATATATATATATATATATATATATATATATATATATATATATATATATATATATATATAATAATAGAAGTTTGAAAATCCAATGAACGAAAAGTAAGAAGATGTAACACGATAAACCTAACTTTTTAAAAACACCCACAGAATAAAATATAATACAGCAAATCATCAATCAAATATAGTATCTAAAAAAATTTTATATATATATATATATATACATATATATATATATATATATATATATATATATATATATATATGTATGTATTTGAAGATTACGTTTAGTAAGTCGTTTGAATCTATTTCATTCAGGAACTTTAAGTAGTTATTTTAATAGTCTTCTGGATTTTACTGTTCTTTTTAGATGATCACGTTTTAGTGTTTTAAAATTCACTTTAGTCCAAAGAGAGCAATTTTCTCAGATAGCTTAATTCCCGCTTCAGATTCGCTTTTATGAACCTATAATCCTTTAAACCAATTAGCGTTAACTTGAGGAGATTTTCTTTATCTCTTTTATTCCACTTATCATTAACAGCGTATTCGAAAATAAAATTAATCTCTACCTTAAAATTACTTTTTCCCATCGTCAACCAAGAGCTATTAATATAAGTCATTGATATTTGATTTACTTATATAATTTTACTTATACATTACGCGTCCGAGAAGGTATAATTCTCTATTTTACTGGTTGAAGATTAATTTATAATAGAATAGTGCACAATCGTGTTTCAGAAAATATTTAATATTCACATTGTTTTCTTTTTTTTATGAAATTCGAAGGACATATGAACAATTTGGTTCAAGCAAAAGTTTATAACAACGTAAGCTTTTAACTTAGTTTGAGTGCTATTTATTTCATAACGAGAAAATTTATATTTGTACAATTTCTGAGTCTGTTGTACACTAATCCTAAATCTGGAAATTACAACTCCATACGTGGTGAACTTGCAGAACACTACAGATTTACTAAAAAAATTTCTTATGCGGTTGGAAATCAACTTAGTTTTTAAAACTATTTCTAGTCCTCAGAAAATTCTATATTTATTTTATCTATTTGGCAAACACCTCTCCAGTATTGCACTTCTCTGCAAGCCTTTTTAGTTATTTGGTTGGATGTAGCGTGCATAAGGATCAGTTCTAAAACATTTCTAACGCTCTGCTGTGCCACGATAGTCTGAAGATCTGAAGGTCGGGATTTGGGTTCTTCCCTGGGCTTATTGCACAAGATTTTGCAAAATATGTATAGCGATACTTTGCTATTTTGCCAATCATAATGAGGTGCGCTATGAAGCATATTTATATAGTAAAGTATTTTAAACATGTTTTACAATACAAAAAGCACACGGTAGTCGAAAATACATATTTGCTGATTTCAATTATGTCGTTAAATAGAATGTATTTTAACACTAACGACTAAATTCAAAGGTGTAGTGGTACTGGAATACAGTCTAAAGTCAAATTTTCAAGGTCCAAAACAATTAATTTCTCAATCACTCATTTCTTAAATTGTACCTAAAATGGTGTGTTTCACTGAAATAAAATGAAAAAGTTTCAGATTCATTGGTTTAAATAGGAACAGAAGGAATTGCCTCAGAGGTAAAATCTAGGAAGTCGATAGCAGAGATGCTCCAATTTCTAAATATATCTCAAATTCAATCGCTCAGCTGAATACGATTGCTCACTCAATGAGATCCCATGACAACGTAGTATTTTCGTAGTATCCATGACAACGTAGTATCCATGACAAGAAAGTATTTTTGGCACACCCACATGAAACAACCTGTTGAAACAACATGTTGTTCCAACAAATAAAACCCTCTGGAAATATTTTTTCTGATCATTCCCTACGTGTTGATATAACATTTATAAGTCTAAACGATTACAAATATGGCGAACTGAAATATTCTTAACACTTTACAACAAAGTTGAAAAGTGTTTATGACTTTGTTCATTCTATCTGTCTGTCTGTCCGTTAGCACGATAACTGCCGTAAAAATGACTTTATCAAAATGAAATTTTAGTATTTTGTTCAGACGGTCTGTGGGACCTATGGGAATATAAATGAATAATATCACACAATTAGTTTTGGATTGAACCCGGGTTGAAAATATGAAATACATTGAACCCTAAGGGACCTAATTTTTTAAACATTTTTAAGCGGATTTAAAATTCTCAAATTGCTTCGAAAGTTTTAGGAAATATTCAAATTATCCCATAAAATATATAAAAAAAATTTCAGCAAAATATATTCAGTAGTTTTTTAAATAAAAATTAAAATAATAATTACACCTTTTATATAAAGCGATCACGTAACAATTATATGAAGAGATCACGTGACCCACTTCAAAATAAAATATGGCATCAATCTTGTGTCAAAATCGTGATTTTTAAAGTTCTTTTTAATTCATGTTTAGTGTTGTATCCGTTCTAAAACCGCTTTACTTTTGCTTAAATTCTGTGCATCTACATAATGAAACAATGCAATTACAATATATTTGAATTTAAATGATCATCCAAATTTGATTATTTCTACAACGAAGCCTACTTTTCACTTATGGAAAATTAAAACAGCAAAATGTGTAGAATGAGTTGTATAAGAATTGCTGCATTTCTTTAACGCAAAATTATTTAGCTCATGGAGTCTGCAATATAGCTGATATGAATGAAATATTCATTGATTTTACAGAGAGAAGGGCGATTTTTTCGATGAAGTTTTAAGAATAGAGTTTAATTACTTATACCTCCATGGTCTTAAGTTTTTAAATAAATTAAATTATTATAGTATTGTGATGAATGAAATAAATGGAAAAATGTTTATGAATGAAATGTTGCTTTTATAGAGAGAGCCAGGCGTGTTATATTTTGATGACGTCATTTGAATAAATTTCAGTTGTTTTCGATGAAGTTTCCAAATATAATAAATTATTGTAGTATTCTGATACTTTTAAAAATATTACCGAGGAATGTATCGCATTTTAGTGATGTTTAAACCAGTCAATTTATATTTCAATGTCGTCATTTGAATCAAGTTCATTTTTTTCGATGAAGTTTTAAGTTTTCAAATATAATAAATTAATGTAGTATTGTGATAATATTTAAAATATTACCGAGGAATGTATCGCATTTTAGAGATGTTTAAATAAAATTGCACTGAAGTTGGAAAGTGTTTCATAATCAATGCTTTATGCACGATTGATCTTTCTTGTTAATGTAATTTTTTTTAAATGTCCTATTTTGAATTTCCTGACAAAATTGTTGAACTGAATTTCATAATAATGAGTGTTAAGTAAATGCGATGAAATTCATTATTTTAATAAAATGCAATAAACTCATTGTTTTAATAAAACTCACTGAAATTCATTGTCTTAATAAAAGGCCTAAAGGTACAAACCACAAAATAGAATTATATCAGGAGAAAAAATTAATGTTTTCCAAAAAAGTTGGTCATTCACTGATTTAATATGTGTATATGTTAAGGATGGAGTCTGAAATCGGGTAAATCAAATTTAACCGTGATAATTGTATATTATTTATTCCAAAGATATGGGGAAAGCTCGAACGATATGTATGGTTTTAGCTTTAATCGTGTAATCTACCAAACATCTCTGGATTTAATTTGCATTTGGCGAAAATAAGAAACATTACTCGGATATTACAATATAGTTAACCTCCGGAAAGATTGAAACCTATTTGGTAGAAACAAAATCTATTAGTTTTTATTCATTAACTTAAAAAAGCATTAAAAAATATATTGATTTTCATCAAAAACCGAATATTCTAGAATACAGAACCGAACATGAAATAAACAGCGGTAATGGATGACTGTTGTCTGGCCCTTGCGGGATGGACAGCGAATCGTTCCAAACGTACATTGAGTCTGTGATTGAAATTTGTAACTAAACTCTTGAAAAGTCATTTGCGAATTCGTAAAACGCTAGTTTACGAATTAGTCAAACGCTAGTTTACTGTATTTCCATTCAGATTTTTACATTATTTGAGTTTCGTCCAGAAATTTCAAAAACATTTACTATTAGACACACATATTTTTCTTCGAATATAATAGTGATTGGATATATACTTAAGTATATTTAAGGTGCTTTTATCTTTCAAAACTCCTCTCGAAGTCCCATGGAAACTCATAAGAATGGATTTTTGTCTTGTTATAGTATTGATAACGGGGTAGAACGTAATGGAGCTGGATTTTCGTTTCCCCTCGAAAAAGGAGTACATGGGAGCGTTTTTAAAAAGTTTCACGGTTACATGGACATATGAATCCTTGCATATTTATAGTATGGACCATGGAACGGATTTTAACGAAGCCGATATTTCGATTCCTACCCCTTAGTGGCGGAGAAAATAGAGAGTTCGGAAAGTTTTTTCAAACTCACCATATAAACTAGAAGCCGAATACCATATTTCGACCCGAGAACTTAGATGCCCGGCCTACTTTGGTGAGCCCTCGGGTCTGGGCTGCGGGAATACCATATTTATAGTAGTATCGATAATTATAGTATTCGCAGGATATCACCTAGCGGAACCGGATTTTAGATTTATCCGATGAGGACAGACAAAATGTAGGGTGTCGAAACATATTTCCTGACTCTCCAGAATAGCCCTCGGTGATCAAGAAGGCTGAAAGTTTGCACATTTTTAGAATTGACTACAGCACAGAACCTAATGGAATCATATTTTGACCAAGACGTCTATTTTAGACCCTAAGCAACATGCATTGTTAAACAAAATTAAACATATTAAAAAAATGCAACTGAATTTTTAAGAGTGTTATTTCCCTGTCTTTGAGAGGCTTAAATACTGATTAATTATAGATTTTGAGCTGTAAAGTCCGCTTATAACAACTCTCAAGTGTGCAAAAAGTGGTCCATACCTGGTCGTAAGAGGACAAATTTCAAAATATCCCATCTTACTATAAGCTTACTGTTTATAAGCGTACTTGAAGGTAATGTCCTGTTTATATTTGACACAGAAAGTTACTACACTTTACACATATTTAACTCATAAAACTCTTTTACCCTTTAGGAATGTCCTATCGTTTTAAATACATATACATAATTTTTTTCACAAATAATTCAGACACTTAAAGACAAACAAGTAATAATTTCTTCAATTGCCACCTGAGCTATTCTCGGGGGTAGGTGCTCAGTGAAACAAGTAAGTGTTGAATGGATGAATTAAACTTGGAAGTGTATCTCCTGGGGGAGCCGCTGTCGTTTCAGTAATTAACCCAGCCAAACAGTACCGCACATTAACTGTGGCATGCAATCACATTATTTAGCTCGTTTGTATCTCTTGGGTGCAACCACAGACACCAATACTGAACCCTTTTCTCATTTGATTTTTTTTCTGGTGTTTCCAAAGCAGTTCCCCCGTGCATTTAACTTCGGCAAATATACAGATACTTTGATCATTTTCTTAGGAATAAACAAGTTCTATGATCTCTTAAAACTAATTATAATTACTTTTATAAATGGTAATGGAAAGTAATAATATTATGACAATAGAAAAGAATATTGCGCTATACTTTCTAAATTTACCTCCAACCGTGATTGACAGATAAATAGTAGCTTTTATTTTATAAGTTGAATTTATAGTGGCTGAAAATAAAATGTCAAATGTAATCAGGACTTTTATTAAACATTTTATTAAGAATGAAATCAATAAGTTAGTCATGTTAATAGAAAATGATCGTCATTTGAATGAAATTAATCCGTACAATATATTTTTAACACATTGTTTTGTCTTTCCAGACCTTTCAGAAGCCTCCTGGTAAAAGACTCAACTTTTGTACACTTATATTTCAAGGGACAAAACCTACAATAGCCGGGCATTTTATTCGTCCCTCCCGGAGTTGGAGGAAATATGATTTCTTGAAAATTATTTTCTAGTCTGTCCAGAAGCCACCTCCGGTGACATACACCGTCTGGCCATAAAAAGTCGTGCATGTCAATAAATCGTTGGACAATCTTTAGCACAAATTACAGTACGCATTCGTTGTGGCATTGTGTATATAAATTCATGTAATATCTCAACACTTATTTGTGGCTAGATTTGCTGTGACATTTTGCCAAGTTCCTTGGTTGATGAGGGAAGATAAAAATTACACTTTAGCTGCTTCTCTAGTATATCCCACATATCTTTAATGGGGTTGCGGTTAGGACTTTGTCATGGTCAATTCAAGTGTGCGTATGAAGCTTCGTGCTCCGTTAAACAAATCTTTCACAATTTTAGAACGATGAATCGTGTTGTTGTCAGCCTGGAATATGTCATTGCACTCAGGGAAGAAAAATGACATTGATGGAATAAGAATCCAGTATGTTCAGATATTCAGCTGACGTTATTTTCTTGCTTTCTTGCTGCACAGTATTGCTGGGCTTAAACCAGCCGAACAGAAGAAACCCCAGATCATAACACTTCCTCCTGAGGTCTGCGGAGGGGGTACACTACATTAAGAGTCAAATGCTTCATGCGGTTCCTTTCTAATACCTGATGTGTCCATCATGTTCAAGATAGTAAATCTGGACTCGTCGAATCATATTATTTTCTTCCCCATTGCTCAGTAGTCCATTCTTTGTATTCCTTGGTGAATTGGAGTCTTTTTTCGCGATTACGTTCTTTTTGGAGTACAGCTGCTTTATCCTAGCCCTTTGAGTTCTCGTTTCATCGTGCGAATAGAAATGGCCTTGCTTCCACTATTGAATATGGTTGTGAGTTTTAAGATCGATTTTTTCCGATTAGGTTTCCCTAACCGTTTTAAAATTGGTGGTTCACTGCCATCTTTCCAAGATTTAATAATGCATTGGATAGTTCGTAATCCAGTGCGAGTCATTTTAACAATCTCCTTGCACGTCTTCTAGAAATGACATGGGCCAAGAATTTGGCCCTTTTTGAACTCTGTGATATCTTTTTCGCAACCGGGTATAACGTATTCAGCCATGATCTGTGACCTGATCAACTGCACACTCATTCCGTTACATTTAAATGTTGTATTGTCCGCAGAATTATGTACATTTTCGAAAGGCATCACCACTTCCTCCCTCTTCAATATTTGACTGTTTTAACTCACAGCGCGACTTTTTTACTGGTCAGGCAGTGTAGAAGGTTGGATTCTTACTTACTGTAGTATCGACCACGATATAGAAATTAACGAAATCAGATTATTGGTTATTCTCCCTGACAGTAAAAACATAGGTTATAAAATAATTTTAAGATCCCTCAGAAGTCCCTGACGGCTTAGAATGCTGATAACTTTGTGCACTTATAGTATCGTCGACAGGAGGCCGCACACTGGTGCCGTGGCGGAAACAACCCCAAAACCCGAAAATAATATTTTTCGATACCAAGTACTATTTTTTGATAGGCAATGAACCGAAGTATCTTGCCATGTAAATAAATGTATTTTATTCAGTATAACTAGAAGGAAAAACTGATCTTAAACAAGACTTCCACATTCTAATTGAAATCTTGTTTTTTATAACTAAAATTTCAATATTTTTTCCAAAATTTTTGTGGATATTTATAATTGTATGTCTCACGAATTTTCAATATATGTAACTTCAGATTATTTCTGACATAAATACATTTCGTAAAAACATAGCCAAAATCATACTATAAAGCGTAAAATATAGATATATAAAAATTTTTGTTTTCCTTCATTTCTTAAAGCCTATAAAAAAGTTATACGTTCCTACACGCTCTGGATGAGTTATTTCGAAAGCAGATACTATTATGCAACTGTTCTGTGAAAATCAGTTGCAACATTTTGCAACCTTCGCTGTTTCGGCATATTTCATACTTTTTCTGAAGGTCCTGCTCAGCCCTGCATAAGTATTCGTGTATATAAGTATATACACGAATTCGTATACCAATTGATCCAGCGACATTATTTTCATTAGAAATATTTTATTACTACTTTTAAAACATCAAAGACATATTTTACAACTTTTAAACCTATCCCATAACAAGACTGCATGGACGCAACATTTCTTGAACTAAACTAAAGCAGTTTCAACAAGAAAGATCAATCATGCTTAAAGCATTGATTATGAAACACTTTCCAACTCCAATGCAATTTTATTTAAACATCTCTAAAATGCAATACATTCCTAAGTATTATTTTAAAACTTATCACAATACTACATTAATTTATTATATTTGAAAACTTAAATCTTCATCGGAAAAAATGAACTTCATTCAAATGACGGCATTAAAATATAAATTGCCTGGTTTAAACATCTCTAAAATGCAATGCATTCCTCGGTAATATTTTTAAAACTACCATAATACTACGATAATTTATTATATTTGAAAACTTCATGGAAAACGACTGAAATTCATTCAAATGACGTCATAGAAAAAATAACACGCCTGGATCTCTCTATAAAAACAGCATTTAATTCATAACATTTTCCCATTCATTTCATTCATCACAATACTATAATAATTTATTTTATTTAAAAATTATGACCATGGAACTACAAGTAATTAAACTTTATGCTTAAAACTTTTTCGAAAAAAATCGTCCTTCTTTGTATAAAATCAATTAATATTTCATTCATATCAGCTATGCAGACTCCATGATCTAAATACTTTTGCGTTAAAAAATTACAGCAATTCTAATACAACTCATCCTACATATTTTGTTGTTTACATTTCACATAAGTGAAAAATAGGCTTCGTTATAGAAATAATCAAAGTTGGATGCTCATTTAAACTCAAATATATTGTCATTGCGTTGTTTCAGTATGTAGATGCACAGAATTTAAGCGAAAATAAAGAGGTTTTACGACGAATACAACACTCAATATGAATTAAAAAGAACTTTAAAAATGACGATTTTGAGACAAGGTGGATGCCGTATTATATTTTGAAGTTGGTCACGTGATCGTTTCATATCATGGTCACGTGATCGCTTCATATAAGAGGTGTAATTATTATTTTAATTTTTATTTAAACTGAATATATTGAATATATTTATATATTTATACATATACTGAATATATTTTGGTGAAATTTTTTTTATATATTTTATGGAATAATTTGAATACTACCTAAAATTTTCGAAGCAATTTGTGGATTTTAAATCCGCTTAAAAAATGTTTGAAAAATTAGGTCCCATAGGGTTCAATGTATTTCATTTTTTCAACCCGGGTTCAATCCAAAACTAATTGAGTGATATTACTTATTTATATTCCCATAGGTCCTACAGACCGTCTGAACAACATACTAAAATTTCTTTTTGATTAAGTCATTTTTACGGCAGTTATTGTGCTAACGGACAGACAGACAGACAGAATGAACAAAGTCATAAACACTTTTCAACTTTGTTGTAAAATGTTAACAAGAAAGATCAATCATGCTTAAAGCATTGATAATATGCAATACATTCCTCGGTACATAAAATGCAATACATTCCTCGGTAATATTTTTAAATCTATCATAATACTACGATAATTTATTATATTTGAAAACTTCATCGAAAACAAATGAAATTAATTCAAATGACGTCATAGAAAAAATAACACGCCTGGATCTCTCTATAAAAGCAGGATTTCATTCATAACTTTCTCCATTTCATTCATCACAATACTATAATAATTTATTTTATTTAAAAATTAAGACCATGGAGCTACAATTCATAAACTTTATGCTTAAAACTTCATCGAAAAATATCGTCCTTCTGTTTATAAAATCAATTAATATTTCATTCCTATCAGCCATGCAGACTCCATGGACTGAATTATTTTGTGTTAAAGAAATACAGTAATTCTAATACAACTCATTCTACATATTTTGCTGTTTACATTTTACATAGGTGAAAAATAGGCTTAATTGTAGAAATAATCAAATTTGAATGAGAATTTAAACTCAAATATATTGTCATTGTGTTGTTTTAGTATGTAGATGCACAGAATTTAAGCAGAAATAAAGTAGTTTTAGGATGGATACAACACTCAATATGAATTAAAAAGAACTTTAAAAAATCACGAATTTGAAACAAGATGGATGCCATATCTCATTTTGAAGTGGGTCATGTGATCGTTTAATATCATGGTCACGTGATCGTTTCATATAAGATGTGTAATTATTATTTTAATTTTTATTTAAAAAACTACTGAATATATTTAGCTGAATTTTTTTTTATATATTTTATGGAACAATTTGACTATTACCTAAAATTTTTGAAGCAATTTGTGAATTTTAAATCCGCTTAAAAAATGTTAGAAAAATTAGGTCCCATAGGGCTCAATGTATTTCATTTTTTCAACCCGGGTTCAATCCAAAACTAATTGTGTGATATTATTCATTTATATTCCCATAGGTCCTACAGACCGTCTGAACAACATACTAAAATTTCATTTTGATTAAGTCATTTTTACGGCAGTTATCGTGCTAACGGACAGACAGACAGACAGACAGACAGACAGACAGACAGACAGACAGAGAGACAGACAGACAGACAGACAGACAGACAGACAGAATGAACAAAGTCATAAACACTTTTCAACTTTGTTGTAAAGTGTTAAAAAGTAAAAACAAATCTTAATAATTTAATAGCACTTTATTATCGATATATATATATATATATATATATATATATATATATATAATTCTTGTCTTTCTGTAGATATCCTCATTTTTTTTAATCCCATTAACTTTTTTACAGCTATTTTTATGAACTAAGGTGTTAGTGATTAAATGGTCCACTTGGACTTTAAAGTCGATTTCTGAAGAACGTGATTTTGACGCACATTGTGCAACACGAAACATAACTTTGGTTCATTTATATCAATTTACGAAATTTAAAGTGATTATTTAAGCTAATAAATGTGGCAATGTAATACCCTAGGATCTAACACCAACATTAAAATTTGTATTTTCTATGATGTATTGTTTCAACAATTGTGCCAAAATACGGGCAGATTTCCGTACATTTTCTATTTATTTTTTTTATTTTTTTAACTAAACGTTAATTAATGTGCTAATTAAGGAATGAGAGTAAGCCAAAACAAAATTCAAACAGAAAGTCTGTTGTGGGATATTAGTGCATTTATAAAAAAAAGTTTTAAAATTTTATCTTCAAAATTACAAAAAAAGATGGTATGCGTATACCTTCATATCTCCCCCCGAAAAAAGCAAATATTCCCCCGAAAAAAATTCCCACTGATTTTAATATTACCATGCATATAAAATTTTACTTTTAACTTATCTACATGCGCAAAAAGTATACAAAAATATTAAGAAATGCATAAGTTGTGAGGTTTTTTTCCGCAAATTCCTCATTTGGCACCACTGTGCGCCGGACTAATGGAGCCGGATTTTTAATTTCTCCCCCGGAGACACACAAAACGAGACGGGGGCAGAAAAGATTTTCCAGGCCTTCCAGAAGCCCCTCTGTGACATAGTTGGCTGAAACTTTGCGCACTTACAGTATCGATTATGGAACAGATCTTAATTGTGTCAATTTTCGATTTAAATAGCTATTTTAGACGGTAAAAGCGTCATATCAATGTATAACGCTTAGAGTCGCAATTGAACTAAACAAAATAAAACTAATTAAAAAAATATGAATCTAAAGTTTTTAAGAATGTTAGTTTCCTTTTCTTTGACAGACTTAAATTCTAGGTGTGTTAATAAATGGGTTTATTTTATGTTTTAATGCTCCGCTAAACAATTTCAATTAAAATGGATATATTTCCTGCAATTAATCTAGAAAACTGTCTAGTGCACTATAAAATATTTGTTCAGCAACTTTTCAACAATAAAAGTATGATAAAATAACTTTTTAAAACTTTTCTATTTCTTTATAATACTTTTATGTATATAACAAGGAAAAACTATTTATTTACAGGATGCAGTTTAATTTTTCTATGGAAAAAATACTATATACTGTAATTTTTACAATTTAAAAAGCTTGTTAAATTACATTTTTTAAATTTCTCTGTCTGATGGTATATATATATATATATATATATATATATATATATATATATATATATATATATATCGTATATAAAGATAATATCGACGGTCCAATGTCATGCATTCCTCTGCCCACCCTATAAAGGTTGGTTGGTTTATTGGGTTTTGTGGCACAAAATCCAAAAAGGATATGCTGCGCCAAATACATGGTACCCTATAAAGGAGATAAGGATTTTCCCTGACCTCTGAGTCGCCTATTCTAAAGTAATGGACTATAATATTAGGTAGTTAATTTTTGGTGATTATCAACATCACTTATCTCTAAATATCTGTTCCTATTTCTATCTCATCAATGCGTTCTAACTACTTGTAACACATTATCAAAATCTGCCTAGCCGTTTTGTAGAACTTCAAACATTTTCGCATTAGCCACGGGTATAAAGAGCTTAGCTCCAATTATTATCATTAAAAATACTGCTTTTATTTACTTTATGTATCGAATACTTCTATATCCCCAATATACATTATAAAAAATGATAAAGTACGAGTAATTTTATTAAAATGTCAGTAATTTATAAATAATTTTGCTTCATACATTTTTCGTTGCTATTTCGAAAACTTAAACGATTAAGTTAAAACAAAGCATGACAAATACTGACAATGGTACGTCTTTATAGAAAGTTCTACGAATACCGGTTTAAATTGCGAAACTAAATATATCAGTAAGATTTAAAATATTCTGTATTGCAAAGTTGGAATTTAAGTTTAATAATTTCATCTAAAATTGCATTTATCTTACAGTTTCAATGTGTGAGACCAGAAATCGATCTCACACCAGTTCATTGTGAGACAGCTTTAAGTACGTTATTTATTGTGTCTGAAACAACACGCTGACACTCTTTACAACACGCTGACCCAAAGATCAGAAGAAACTATAAATTTGGGGATATCAAGACAAGTGGGTTCGTTAAAGGACTCTAAGGATAAGGTGAAGCAACGACATTAGGTAAAAAGAATAACCAATTATGGAAGATGTCTGGCCGAAGTGACCATGGTCGACCAATCAGAGCAAAATGGAGGTGTGTCAGACCTCAAGCAAAAAGGAGGCGGCAGCTGAAATTACTCAACTTCTACGAGACTAATCAGTCAAGTTCAGTTAAGCAGTAAAAACAGTTGAGTAAAGTTGAGAAGAGCTAGAGTTATGAAAAAAGTGATGAAGTAGTTGGTAAAGTCCGAAGGAAGAGGTCATAATGCCATGACGAGTCCCGAGTATTTCCACCAGACCGCACAATAGAGAGATGCAATAGAGAAGTGTTACGCAATTGTTGTAGAGTGTTCCGTAGAGATTTCAAAAGAATGGCTAGATCAATTGCAGTCCAATTAGCAGTATGAGTGGAAGCCAAACACGTACAGTTACGGCCTGTACGATATGATGATACAACAATTGTGATCTATGGGCAAAGCTGAAAGTGAAGGTATGTTCCCATTAAATATTATGAGAGGTTTTAAATACATTTTAGGCACTTTTAACTAGTGCTCTCACATTGTCTCTCTCCTGCGCGAACAAGAGGAATAATTGTTGAAATTGAGTAATTAAGTGATCTATGTTGTTAATAAATGATTTATTGTTAAAGTTAAAATGGTGCAATTAATGGAGTAGCATTATGTTAATTAATATTCATTTACAGAACTCGCGCTAAAGATAAAAATTGGAGGGTATATGCGGGACAATGCATAATTTAATGAGTTCCACGAATACGAAATTTACGGCCATGTCAATTATGTAGAATTTAATAATTTAAAATCCCAACTTTAAAGATATTATTTTAGTGCACCACATTTGGTGCCGTGACCAGGGTGGTGTGAATTCAAAATCTTAATGGAAAATTTAATTAATACTAAGGGTGATAAAAATAATAAAATTAAGGAGATAAATAATTTTAATGGAGGAGCATTTGATGTCCAGATTTAAGCATTTTTTAATAATTGAATATGCACATTCACTAAGGTATGATTTAAATATTTGAAGAAATTGAAAATAATTTGTTTAAAAAAGTGATTAATATAACAATATTTGCATGTAGAAGTGTTTGATGTGTAGCATTTTCAATTGTGTATTTTATGCTATTTATTTAGGATTTTGGTAGGGAAAAATTTGTTTGAAATGCCTCGGAGAAGTAATAGACGACAGAAATCACCTCAGAGATTTGTGTATGTTATTTATTAAGTCTGAAACGTCAGTCAATACCTTCAGTCTCAATGACGCCAGATTTTACAACTCGCTGACCCAAAGGTAAAAAAAAAACCCTAAATTTAGGGGTATCAAGACATGTGGGTTGAAGGACGCTAAAGATAAAATGAAGCAACGACATTGGGTAAAAAGAATAACCAATTATGGAAGATGTCTGGCCGAAGTGACCAAGGTTGGCCAATCAGAGCAAAAAGGAGGTGTCGAAATCCCAGACAGTCCGGCTTATCCGAAGACATAGAGCAGCAGGGTGGGCGGCCGGGAAAACAAAAAGGAGGTGTGTCAGAACTCAAGAAAAAGGAGGTAGCAACCAAGAGATGAAATTACACAACTTCTACGAGAATAATCAGTCAAGTTCAGTTAAGCAGTAAAAACAGTTAAGTGAGTAGAGTTGAGAACAGCTAGAGTTATGAAACAAGTAATGAAGTATTTGATAAAGTCCGAAGGAAAAGGTCAGAATGCCATGACGCGTCCCGAGTATTTCCGCCAGACCGCACAGTAGAGAAGCAATAGAGAGATGCAATAGAGAAGTGTTACTCAAGTGTTGTAGAGTGTTCCGTAGAGATTCCAAAAGAATAGCTAGATCAATTGCAATCCAAGTAGCAGTACGAGTGGGAGCCAAACACGTACAGTTACGGCCAGTACGATATGCTGATGCAACAATTGTGGCCTATGGCCAGAGCCGAAAGTGAAGGTATTTTCCCATTAAATATTCTGGAAGGTCTTAAATACATTTTTAGCATTTTTAACTAGTGGTCTCACATTCTCTCTCTTCGGAGCAAACAAGAGGAATAATTGTTGTAATTGAGTAATTAAGTGATCTACGTTGTTAATAAAAGATTTATTGTTAAAGTTAAAATGGTGAAATTAATGAAGTAGTATTATGTTATTTAATATTCCTTTACAGAACTCGCGGGAAAGATAAAAATCTGATGTGAGCAGCACATGGCTTTTCCTGCAGACTTATATCCACGTTCTCTTTATTTTAATTAAATTTAATTCACTTTTAATTCAATTTTCGTGCTCATTTGGTAACTGGACTTAGTGGCGAAGAGAAAATACAAAAAACTAAAATATCTCGAGAACGGCTAGTCCTACTGTAATGGGGTTGGTCTTATTATTTTCTTCGTTAAATATTACGTATAAAACAAGCATTTAATGGACATATTTGAGCATACGCAGTGTTTTTATTTTAGATCTTGACGATTTTTGCTGGCCATTTTTCAGAAAAGGGCAGGTTATTTTTTCCGAATCGTACCAAAATCTGATCAGCACCAGGGTGACCCACAAGCGACTTATCTACAGAATTTTGTGAAATTCAGTCCATTAATTTCTCAGCAAGAGTAGATACAGGCTTTTGCAGGTCTTTTCACAGAAAAAGCGGATTCTTTTATCCCGAATCGTACCCAAAACAAATCAGCACTAGTTTCGCCCAGAAGTGACTTACTTACCAAATTTTATTAAATTCGGTCAATTAGTTCTTTAGTTAGAGTGGATACAAAATCTGCACAAACAGACAGACAGACTGACAGACAGACACACAGACACACACACAGACGTCACGCTAAAAATAGTTTTTTCGTTTTCCAGTGGTCTCGAAACGTGTAGATCCGTCGAAAACTCGAGTTGCAATTTTCGGCATGATTCCAATACTTTCCCTATACATTACCATGTATTACAGGGAAAGTAAAAATCTGATGTGGACTTTCTCTGCAGACTTACACCCACGTTATCTTTATTTTAATTAAATTTAATTCACTATTAATTCAATTCTGGTTCTCATTTGGTAACAGGATTTATTTTCAAAGGTGACTTAGAGAAAATAAGAAAAACCTAAAATATCTCGAGAACGGCTAGTCTTAGCGTAATATGGTTGGTCTTATTTTTTTCTTCGTTAAAAATTACGCATTAAACAAGCATTTAATGGATATTTTTGATTATACGTTGTTTATTATTTTAGATTTTGGCGATTTTTGAGGGCCATTTTGCAAAAAAAAGCCGGTTATTTTTTTCCGAATCGTACCAAAATCTAATCAGATCCAGGGGGATCCACAAGTGACTTATCTACCAAATTTTGTGAAATTCAGTCCATTTGTTGTTCAGTTAGAGTGGATACAAGCTTTTACGGGCCATTTCGCAAAAAAAGGCGGGTTCTTTTATCCCGAATCGTATCCAAAACTAATCAGCACCAGATTCGCCCATAAGTGACTTACCTACCAAATTTTATGAAATTCGGTACATTAGTTTTTTAGTTAGAGTGGATACAATATCTGCACAGACAGACAGACATACACACAGACAGACACACACACGGACGTCACGCTAAAAATAGTTTTATCGTATTCTAGAGGTCTCGAAACGTGTAGATCCGCCGAAAACTCGAGTTGCGATTTTCGACATGATTCCAATACTTTCCCTATACATTACCATGTATTGCAGGGAAAGTAAAAATGTGATGTGGGCAACACATGACTTTCCCTGTTGACACAAATTCATATTTTCTTTATTTCTTTAATAATTCATTAGATTGAGTTTAATTGCACCAAATAACACCAAATTTGCCTTTTTAATTCAATTTTTTTATTTTGTAATTGGACATTTTTCCGATAGCGGTGTAACAAAAATGCAAGAAATCTCAAATATCTTGAGAACGGTTAGTCTTAAAGTATAATGGAGTGTGAAAGCCCCAGGCCGTCCGGCTCGTCCAGAGGACTTGGAGCAACAGAATGGATGACCGGACTAGTATAATGGAGTGTGTTATATTCTTTTACTCGTCAAAGATTGCGCATGAAACAAGAATTTAATTGATACATTTCAGCACACGTAGTATTTTTTTTTTTAGATTTTGGCGATTTTTGCGGGTCATTTCGTAAAAAAAGGCAGGTTGTTATTTTCCGAATCGTATCAAAATCTAATCAACACCAGAGTGTCCCACAAGTAACTTATCTAACATATTTTCTGAAATTTGGTCAATTAGTGTTTTAGCTAGGGAGGATACATGAAATTTTTGTGGCCATTTCGTAAAAAGATGCAGGTTTTTCTTTTCCCACTAGTACCAAAATCTAATCCGCACCAAAGCATCCTACAAGTAACTTATCTATCAAATTTTGTGAAATTTGGCCAATTAGTATTTTAGCTAGAGGGGATACATGCCATTTTTACGGACCATTTAAAAAAAAAAGCGGGTTCTGTTTTTAAGAATCCTACCGCAAAAACTAACCAGCACCAGGATCGCACCTAAGCGACTTACATACCAAATTTTATGAAATTCGTTGCATTAGGTTTTTAGTCAGAGCGGATACATACATTGCACAGACTGACAGACAGACACACACACAGACGTCCCGCTAAAAATCGTTTTTTCGTATTCTAGAAGTCTCTAAACGTGTAGATCCGTCGAAAACTCGAGTTGTGATTTTCGGTATGATTCCAATACTTTCCCTATACATTACCTTGTATTGCAGGGAAAGTAGAAATTGGAGCGTATCAGCGGCACAACGCATAATTTAACGAGTTCCACGAATACGAAATTTATGGCCATGTCAATTAAGTAGAATTTAATAATTTAAAATCCCAACTTTAAATATATTATTTTAGTGCACCACACAATGAATTCAAGGGAATGAACCAATATTTAATCCAGATTATCTAGGAAATTTCAAAATGGAACTAAGTAGATAATCTTCACTAAATCACAATACGATAGATTATTTTAGAAGTATTAATTATGTTTCTAGAATTTGCTGTTCTGTGTTAAATAAATGCTAAAGTTTGGGTATTAAGGGGGACCGGAAGACTTCATTACAATCCATGTTAAAACTACCTTTTATTAATTCGATTTATAAAATTTGCTGAGTTGCATTAAATCGATTCTAAATGTTGAATATTAACTCCTTAACTGGTGCTTATATTTGCTTATTGTGTACCTAATTTGGCAGGTTATTTTAGCGCAACTTGATTTGTTATGCTTTCTTTATTTTATATTCTGTACACATAGAAATCAATTACAGATTACCCACAAGTTTATTACAGATCACGAATTACACATCACGAACTACGGGACAACGGCCGTACCGTGCTGAAAACACCGGTTCTCGTTAGATCACCGAAGTCAAGCAGCATCGGGCGCGGTTAGTACTTGGTGGGTGACCACCTCGGAACACCGCGTGCTGTTGGCCATCTCGGGTGCGGTATCCCCATGGTTTGCGCGCTAGATTTGCACGCTACCACAAATGCCGCCGTGTTCATGCGGAGTACGATCACGTTAAACATGTGGGTCCGTAAGTCCTTCCGAGAGGTTGGTGGTAGGGGAAGGAGGGTACGGTCCCTGTGGATGCCTCCCCCACTGGGTTCCGGTCTAAATTGGGTGGCACTTCCCGGCCGTCCATACAGTTACCTTACACCTTTCTGGTAGGTCGGACGGTCTGGGTCTCAACAACAACATCACGAACTACAGATTGCAAATTACAGATTACAAATTACAGATTACAAATTGCATTATTACTAATATCTGCAAAGAAAATCTTTGAAAGTGTGTAAATTACAAACTCAATTACAACACTACCAATAATTACGAAGAAAAATCTTTTAGCGTGTGATATTTTTCAAAACAACCAACAGCGCATAATCCTTTTCCACATTCTGAGCACCATGTTCTCGTTTCTTTTCTCTGCTTTTCCCCATTTTTCATTTTGGAACAGCAAACTACACACTGCCTTGTAGGTTCTTTTTTTTCTCAGTAGGTGGTATATGTGACGGAAAATGTCTAACAACTAAGCGAAGTGAATCAGGCAATACACTTTTAAGTCCACCTTTTGTGCATTTACATGGTGTGAAGTACTGAAATAAAATTTCTGACACCAAATTCTGCCTAAAATCAAGAAGCGTTTTGTGCTTTCCTGGAAGTTTTTTATGAATAAGAAAATAATTGTGTATTACCTGATCCACTAAGTGCCAAAATAATTTTTATAATATATTTTCACTCTTTTTCGTACACTTTCGTATGTTTTTATACATTGGTCAGCCCTGTCAACCCCACCCATTGTGTCATTATAGTCCAAAACAACAACAGGCTTTTCAGAATTATCAGCACGACTCATGAAAGCATTATGCTCAGAACTTAGAAGATAAACATATTTTTTGTCTCTGCAATGAAAAGTCATTACCTTACCTCTCTGATAAGAAATCACCTGCCCCTTCGTAATTTTTTCCTTTCCAAAATTAGTAGGCACATCTTTTCTATTTTTTCTTACTGTACCAAAACTATCGGTTTTATAAGACAATAGGAAATCACACATTTCTGGGGACATGTAAAAGTTATCTGCAGTCATACAGTGCCCTAATGACAAAATTGTTTCTAGAAGAGACATTACAACTTGAATTGTATGGGGTTTGTCCTTGAATGTATTAGAAAACATGGTACCCCTTTTCCTGTATAAATTATTTCAGAAAATATATAACCTGAACAAGATTCAAAAAGCATGTAAAATTTTACCCCGAATCTTGATCTCTTCAAAGGAATATATTGCTTCTAACTTAGCCTCCCTTTATATAATAACAAACTTTCATCTATACTTATGTCTCTTTCAAGAGAGTAAGCACTTTGAAACTTGTGTGAAATTTCTTGAAATATTGGCCATATTTTACGTAATTTCCAACATGGGTGACCACTTTCATTTAGTTCATCATTGTTCACAAAATGTAAAAATTTCTTGAGTAACTGGAAGCGACGAAGTGACATGTATTCACGAAAGGCTGGTGTTGAAAAAAGATTTGACGTTGTCCAATAAAGTTCAATCGTAGGCTTCACAATTATCCCCTACAAAATTGAAAGTGCCTTAAAAACCCACAGTTCGCGTAAACTAGTTTATTTCCAGTCCTTCACCCTTGATTTTGGCTTCCCTGCAGTGACGCTTATTGTCTGTTCTGCATACCTATTTGTCTCTGACACAATACTTTCAATCATTTCATCATCAATAAATGTTTGGAAACATTCAAGAGTTGAAGATTCATTTTGAAAATTAGCCTTTACTCCTGGCGTTCCAGTAAACGGCAACCTTGGGGGTACCGATGGTAAATTATCATTGTCAATTATAGTCCATGTACGAATATTTGCCAAAGTAACATCATCTGATTCTTCTCCACTACTTACACAACTGTCAGATCTACCAAAACCACCAGAAAAATATTCATCATCGGATAAATCACTTTCAATTATAGTATCATCACTTTCCGAGTCAAACATATGCATCTTGTAATCATAAAAGTGTTTTATTTTACTCGTGGAAGCCATCATATAACAATCAAAATCACTGTGTCAAAGATGTAAACAGACGCGTTGAAAATGACGCTAGAATTCAACAAGAAAGATCAATCATGCATAAGCATTGATTATGAAACACTTTCCAACTGAAATGTAATTTCATTTAAAAATTTCTAAAATGTGATTCATTCAGTGGTAATATATTTTACATTATCACAGTACTACAGTAATTTATTATACTTAAATATTTAAAACTGTATCGAAATATAAATCATCTGATTCTTTATGCAAAATCAATGAATATTTCATTCATATAACTTGTATTCCAGACTCCAGAGCTAAATAATTTTGTGTGAAAAAAATTCAGCAATTCTTATGTAATTCATCTTACAATCGCTTGAGATATTTGCATTCTGCATATGTTAAAATTAGGCTTCCTTGAAGAAATAATAAAAGTTTAGGGATCATTTAAAATCACAACTATTGTAATTGCATAGGCACGGAATTTAGATACACAGATAATACACAGATAATATATATGTGTATGTGTATGTACTCAAAGTATTGGAATCGTGCCGAAGATCGGAACTCGAATTTTCAAAGTATCTACACGTTTTGGGACTTCTAGAACACGAAAAAACTACTTTTAGGAAGACGTCTGTGTGTGTAAGGGTGTATCTGTGTATGTTTCTGTGTGTCTGTGTGGATATTACATCCACTCTAATTGAAAAACTAATGGACCGAATTTCATACAATTTGGTAGGTATGTTTTTTGTGGGAAATCCTGATGTTCATTAGATTATAGTACGATTCGTAATAAAAGAATCTGCCTTCTTTGCGAAATGGCCGCAGAAATTGCCTTTATCCACTCTAGCTAAAAACTAATGAACCAAATTTAACAAAATTTGGAGTATAATATTTCAATAACCTACAAGTGATTTATATACCAAATTTAACAAAATTTTGTATATAAATCATTTGTAGGTTATTCTACTACGATTCGGGAAAAGGAACGGGCTATTTTTGCGAAATGGCCAGCAAAAATCGTTATATATAAAAATAAAAGACTACGTGTGCTCAATTATATCAATTAAATTCCTATTTTATATGTGATTTTTGACAACAAAAAGAATAAGACTAACCCCAATACTCTAGGACTAGCCGTTCTTGAGATATTTTAGTTTTTTCGCGTTTTCGCTACGCCACCTTTGACAATAAGTCTAGCTATCAAATGAGAACCAAATTTAAGTTTAACCTGTAAATTCAATGTCATTTAAAATACTTATGTTGTGCAGATAAACTCAAATTATCATTGAATAAATAAAGAGAACGAATATGAGTCTGCAGTGAAATACATGTGCTGTCCACATCAGAATTTTTAACAATATTACACCAATGATTTATAGAAGTGAACGGGGATTATTTTCAGGCCATTTCGAAAAAAATGTATGATCTATATTTAAAGATCCATCAAATTTTTGTCGAATAAAATGTTCAACAAATTTAAGCTGTGTACCAAAATTTAACTCTCTAGGACGTAGGAAAGTGCATTTAAAATGCCATCAATTAAATTTATCATGAAGAGTTATATAAAATTTAAAAAAAATAAAAAATTGTTATCTACCAAATTTATTTTAAAATATGAAGCCACTCCCATATGCAAAACGTTTAAACAAATGGAGAGATATTTATTATATAATATCTCTCTCTTTTCTTTCTGGAAGATATCCCAAAGTCAGAATTTAATTGAATTTGTTTTTTTCCCTATATTAAATAATTTTTTTAATTAAAAAACTACTTAACATATTTTACTGAATTTTTTTTTATATATTCTATGGGATAATGTGAATATTTCCTAAAAATTTCGAAGCAATTCGTGAATTTTAAATTTACATAAAAAATGTTTGAAAAATTAGGTCCCATAGGGTTCAATGTATTTCATTTTTTCAACCCGGGTTCAATAAAAAACTAATTGGGTGATATTATTTATTTATATTCCCATAGGTTCTACAGACCGTCTGAACAACATACTAAAATTTCATTTTGATAAACTCATTTTTACGGCAGTTATCGTGCTAACGGACAGACAGACAGACAGACAGACAGACAGACACACAGACAGACAGACAGACAGACAGACAGACAGAATGAACAAAGTCATAAACACTTTTCAACTTTGTTGTAAAGTGTTAAAAACAAAATAAGACAGCTGCTGCCATCTATTGGCAGCCATTAGAAATGAAAATCAGCGACGTATAAACGAGCTGAGCTAGTTCTTGTCATTTTTACAGCAAATAAAATGCCTTGCCCGAACTGAACTCGGGATTGCCAAAATTCGGCGATGCCTACTTCCCGAGTACCACTCGGGAATGCCAGTTTAGGGGTTAAGGATGACATGAAGACTCCATTGAAGCCCATGTTAAAACTACTTTTTAACACTTTACAACAAAGTTGAAAAGTGTTTATGACTTTGTTCATTCTGTCTGTCTGTCTGTCTGTCTGTCTGTCCGTTAGCACGATAACTGCCGTAAAAATGAGTTTATCAAAATGAAATTTTAGTATGTTGTTCAGACGGTCTGTAGGACCTATGGGAATATAAATAAATAATATCACCCAATTAGTTTTTTATTGAACCCGAGTTGAAGAAATGAAATACATTGAACGCTATGGGACCTAATTTTTCAAACATTTTTTAAGTAAATTTAAAATTCACGAATTGCTTCGAAATTTTTAGGAAATATTCACATTATCCCATAGAATATATAAAAAAAAATTCAGTAAAATATGTTAAGTAGTTTTTTAATTAAAAAAATTATTTAATATAGGGAAAAAAACAAATTCAATTAAATTCTGACTTTGGGATATCTTCCAGAAAGAAAAGAGAGAGATATTATATAATAAATATCTCTCCATTTGTTTAAACGTTTTGCATATGGGAGTGGCTTCATATTTTAAAATAAATTTGGTAGATAACAATTTTTCATTTTTTTTAAATTTTATATAACTCTTCATGATAAATTTAATTGATGGCATTTTAGATGCACTTTCCTACGTCCTAGAGAGTTAAAATTTGGTACACAGCTTAAATTTGTTGAACATTTTATTCGACAAAAATTTGATGGATCTTTAAATATAGATCATACATTTTTTTCGAAATGGCCTGAAAATAATCCCCGTTCACTTCTATAACTTGTTAAAAATTCTGATGTGGACAGCACATGTCTTTCCCTGCAGACTCATATTCGTTCTCTTTATTTATTCAATGATAATTTGAGTTTATCTGCACAACATAAGTATTTTAAATGACATTGAATTTACACGTTAAACTTAAATTTGGTTCTCATTTGATAGCTGGACTTATTGTCAAAGGTGGCGTAGCGAAAACGCGAAAAAACTAGAATATCTCAAGAACGGCTAGTCCTAGAGTAATGGGGTTAGTCTTATTCTTTTTGTTGTCAAAAATCACATATAAAATAGGAATTTAATTGATATAATTGAGCACACGTAGTCTTTTATTTTTATATATAACGATTTTTGCTGGCCATTTCGCAAAAATAGCCCGTTCCTTTTTCCCGAATCGTAGTAGAATAACCTACAAATGATTTATATACAAAATTTTGTTAAATTTGGTATATAAATCACTTGTAGGTTATTGAAATATTATACTCCAAATTTTGTTAAATTTGGTTCATTAGTGTTTAGCTAGAGTGGATAAAGGCAATTTCTGCGGCCATTTCGCAAAGCAGGCAGATTCTTTTATTACGAATCGTACTATAATCTAATGAACATCAGGATTTCCCACAAAAAACATACCTACCAAATTGTATGAAATTCGGTCCATTAGTTTTTCAATTAGAGTGGATGTAATATCCACACAGACACACAAAAACATACACAGATACACCCTTACACACACAGACGTCTTCCTAAAAGTAGTTTTTTCGTGTTCTAGAAGTCCCAAAACGTGTAGATCCTTTGAAAATTCGAGTTCCGATCTTCGGCACGATTCCAATACTTTGAGTACATACACATACACATATATATTATCTGTGTATCTAAATTCCGTGCCTATGCAATTACAATAGTTGTGATTTTAAATGATCCCTAAACTTTTATTATTTCTTCAAGGAAGCCTAATTTTAACATATGCAGAATGCAAATATCTCAAGCGATTGTAAGATGAATTACATAAGAATTGCTGAATTTTTTTCACACAAAATTATTTAGCTCTGAAGTCTGGAATGCAAGTTATATGAATGAAATATTCATTGATTTTGCATAAAGAATCAGATGATTTATATTTCGATACAGTTTTAAATATTTAAGTATAATAAATTACTGTAGTACTGTGATAATGTAAAAGATATACCACTGAATGAATCACATTTTAGAAATTTTAAATGAAATTACATTTCAGTTGGAAAGTGTTTCATAATCAATGCTTATGCATGATTGATCTTTCTTGTTTAAGTACATTTTTGTCAAAATTTACTAATAGCACTGATTAAAAATTTGGCACAGCTAATATTCAAACACATTTAATTTTAATCAATTTTTTATAAAAAAAAATTGGATACATGACATGTTTTACAAAAACTGTTAAAACATTATGCTTAAGTATTAACAAGAAAGATCAATCATGCTTAAAGCATTGATTATGAAACACTTTCCAACTTCAATGCAATTTTATTTAAACAAGTCTAAAATGCAATGCATTCCTCGGTAATATTTTGAAACTTATCACAATACTGCATTAATTTATTATATTTGAAAACTTAAACCTTCATCGAAAAAAATTAACTTCATTCAAATGACGGCATTGAAATCTAAATTGCCTGGTTTAAACATCTCTAAAATGTTATACATTCCTCGGTAATAGTTTTAGAATTATCATAATACTACGATAATTTATTATATTTGAAAACTTCATCGAAAACAACTGAAATTAATTCAAATGCCGTCATAGAAAAAATAACACGCCTGGATCTCTCTATAAAAACAGGATTTCATTCATACTTTCTCCCATTCATGTCATTCATCACAATACTATAATAATTTATTTTATTTAAACATTTTGTTTAAGACCATGGAGCTACAAAAAATTAAACTCTATGCTTGAAACTTCATCGAAAAAAATCGTCCTTCTCTTTATGAAATCAATTAATATTTCATTCATATCAGCCATGCAGACTCCATGGACTAAATTATTTTGTGTTAAAAAAATACAGGAATTCTAATACAACTCATTCTATATATTTTGCTGTTTACATTTTACATAGGTGAAAAATAGGCTTAGTTGTAGAAATAATCAAATTTAGAGATGAGCATTTAAACTCAAATATATTGTCATTGCGTTGTTTCAGTATGTAGATGCACAGAATTTCAGCAAAAATAAAGTAGTTTTAGGACGGATACAACACTCAATATGAATTAAAAAGAACTTAAAAAAATCGCGATTTTGAAACAAGATGGATGCCATATATCATTTTGAAGTGGGTCATGTGATCGTTTCATATCATGGTCACGTGATCGTTTCATATAAGATGTGTAATTATTATTTTAATTTTTATTTTAAAAACTACTGAATATATTTCGCTGAATTTTTTTATATATTTTATGGAACAATTTGAATATTACCTAAAATTTTCGAAGCAATTTGTGAATTTTAAATCCGCTTAAAAAATGTTTGAAAATTAGGTCCCATAGGGCTCAATATATTTCATTTTTTCGACCCGGGTTCAATCCAAAACTAATTGGGTGATATTATTCATTTATATTCCCATAGGTTCTACAGACCGTCTGAACAACATACTAAAATTTCATTTTGATTAAGTCATTTTTACGGCAGTTATCGTACTAACGGACAGACAGACAGACAGAATGAACAAAGTCATAAACACTTTTCAACTTTGTTGTAAAGTGTTAAAAATTGTTTTTACATTTGTATATCCTTAAATCCATGTGTTTTAAAACAGAATATTGAGTAGATTGCAAAAAAAAGGATACATGTTCATGAAAAAATTCTGATTTGTGCAGCATCACTATCCTTATATAATGCAATGAATTTAATTTCTTTTACAGTGAAAAAATGATGAAGGGATCCGCAGCACAGTGTTTGCAACTTTATATTGTCCACTTGGCGCTTTTCTGTATGACAACATGCAAAAGAATTTCGTACCTAATTAACTTATATTTCTCACAACTCAATCGCTTATCAATATTTATAGCATCCTCAATAAGCAATATAGTCCACATATTAAAATATTTTAATAAAAATCTAGTATGGGCAACACATGACTTTTCTTATGAAATGCAACGAATTTACTCCGTTTGCAGTAACAAATAATGTATAAGATTGACTATACTTTGCGTTGAATTGCCCATTTACCGATTTTCCTGATGAGAAACATATTTTACAATAGTTAATATATTTTTTTAATTTTATGTGATTTCTCATTACGATAAACTTATTTTTAAAATGTACAATATCTCGAGAACGGTTCATGCTAGCTTTCTAAAGTTTATGTCAATCGTTTTCTACTAAAAAAATACATAAGAAATTATTACTTGCGTAACTTTATTACAGGTTTTGATTTTTGATGATTTGCTCAAAATGCTACTCGAAATTTTGGGAAGTTCTAAACATTCGAATGCGTTTAAAAAAATCTGATGTGGCCAACAGATGACTTTCCTTATAGGATGCAATGAATTTACTCATTTTACAGTCAAAAAATAATGTATATGATCCACAGTACTGTGTTTTTAACGTTGAATTGTAAATTTGGAGATTTTCCGGATGACAACAGGTAAACTTATTTATACAAAAGTATTACCCAAAGTATCTTTTCTTATGACTGGAACGAGTTAGATCCATGAGAATGAAGTAACCAAATTTATCGCATGATATTAGATATGAAAAGTGAACAAATTTCACAATAGTTAATATTTTTTTTATTCAGTATGATTTTTTGATACATTTAATTGAAAAATGTGCAATATCTCGAGAACGGTTCATGCGAGCATTCTAAAGTTTATGTCAATCGTTATCTAAGGAAAAATTACATAATAAATGACTACTTGCGCAACTTTATTAAAGGTTTTGATTTTTGGATGACTATTCAAAATTTCACTCGAAAATTTAGGGGGGTTCTGAGCATTCGATTGCTTTTAAAAGCAATAGGCCTTCAGTATTCACGGATTGTAATTTTTGTAACACATTTCGTTCGAATCGCTCCATTCGTTCATGATATATCGCCGTCACAGACTCACTGACACACATACTTTTACACATACTTTCACACACACATACACAGACACAGACATCACCTCAAAAACGTTTGATTTATATTCAGGGATACTTGAAATTCTTGCTCTCCCGTCGAAAACTCGAATTCGAATTTTTGACCCCGTTACAATACTTCCTTTATATAAATATTGTACTATATATATATATAAGGAAAGTAAAAAACTCCCCGGCATGTACAAAAAACAAACATCTATTTTCAAAAATTTATGAAATCTCAAAATGGTTTGAGCCACGTTACCTCAAGAACGGAACTGTATTTTAGATCTATGATACCCTGAGGAAGTATCCCAACCTTCCTTCAAGTCGCAAGTAGCCCTTTTTAGTTGTAGTCAATTAAATATATTGGCTATTTGTGATTTGAAGGGGGATTAGGATTCTTCGGCAATTTAATCTAGATGTGAAAGTTTAACTCTGTAGAGGGAACTTGGCGCAAACCATTTTAAGATTTTATTACTTTTTGAAAGAGGGTATTTATGTTTTGTACTTGGCGAGACATTTTTTACCCTGAATTGCTGATTATGTGAGATTTCAATACCTTTTGCAAAAATATTTATCAGCATGAGTATGCAATAATGGTATAGCAGACATTGTAAATTATACTTTACTGTTGAATACCTCACTCATGTCTCAAGCTTAATTACGAGTAGCTTTGTAACTAAAATTATTTCCGATTTTGTTTCGAGTTGATATATGAAATTTAAAATTCAAAAATACACTTTTAAGTGAAATATCTCTTAAAGTATACCTAGGTTTGTACGCTTTTAAGCGAAATATCTTTTAAAGTACCTAGGTTTGTACATCCCAACTTATTTCACTGTTTTGGTTTTCAGAAACTAAAGAACATTAAAAAATAACATTTTGATAGCGGTAAAAACTATTGAAATTTAAGATTTTATTAATTTTTGAAAGGGGGTATTTATGTTTTGTACTTGGAGAGACATTTTTTACCATGAATTGTTGATTATGTGAGATTTCAATACCTTTTGCAGAAATATTTATCAGCATGAGTATGCAATAATGGTATACCAGGCATGGTAAATTGTACTGTACTGTTGAATACCTCACTCATGGCTCAAGCTTAATTACGAGTAGCTTTGTAACTAAAATTATTTCCGATTTTGTTTCGAGTTGATATATGAAATTTAAAATTAAAAAATACACTTTTAAGCGAAATATCTCTTAAAGTATACCTAGGTTTGTACGCTTTTAAGCGAAATATCTCTTAAAGTACTTAGGTTTGTACATAAGAACTTGTTTCACTGTTTTGGTTTTCAGAAACTAAAGAACATTCAAAAATAACATTTTGATAGCGGTAAAAACTATTGAAATTTAAGATTTTATTACATTTTGAAAGGGAGTATTTATGTTTTGTATTTGGCGAGACATTTTTTACCATGAATTGTTGATTATGTGAGATTTTAATACCTTTTGCAGAAATATTTATGAGCATGAGTATGCAATAATGGTATAGCAGGCATTGTAAATTGTACTTTACTGTTGAATACTTCACTCATGTCTCAAGCTTAATTACGAGTAGCTTTGTAACTAAAATTATTTGCGATTTTGTTTCGAGTTGATATATGAAATTTAAAATTAAAAAATACACTTTTAAGCGAAATATCTCTTAAAGTATACCTAGGTTTGTACGCTTTTAAGCGAAATATCTCTTAAAGTACCTAGGTTTGTACATAAGAACTTGTTTCACTGTTTTGGTTTTCAGAAACTAAAGAACATTCAAAAATAACATTTTGATAGCGGTAAAAACTATTGAAATTTAAGATTTTATTACATTTTGAAAGGGAGTATTTATGTTTTGTATTTGGCGAGACATTTTTTACCATGAATTGTTGATTATGTGAGATTTTAATACCTTTTGCAGAAATATTTATGAGCATGAGTATGCAATAATGGTATAGCAGGCATTGTAAATTGTACTTTACTGTTGAATACTTCACTCATGTCTCAAGCTTAATTACGAGTAGTTTTGTGGCTAAAATTATTTCCGATTTTGTTTCGAGTTGATATATAACATTTAAAATTCAAAAATACGCTTTTAAACGAAATATCTCTTAAAGTATACTTAGGTTTGTACATCCCAACTTGTTTCACTGTTTTGGTTTTCGGAAACTAAACAACATTCAAAAATAATATTTCAATCGCGGTAAAAAATATTGAAACATTTTTTATTATTATTCTTAATCCATCATAGAAAAACGACGATGGAAATAATTTAATAACTCCGAGGCTTCACACCGTGACTAAAAATTCCCAGAAAAAAATTAAATTAATGCCCTTTCAAAACCTATTTTCAAGCTAAAATAGTGAATATCAGGATTAAATCCTTAAAATAGCACGTCTGTAAATCAACAGAATCTCCCCAAACTCAAATCGAACAGCCACTATTTAAAATAAAGTTTAATCTACAACTGAACCTTAAAACTGTCTTTTCTGTCTCGTCCCAGTCCTGAAGAGCTCACGCTCACCTCTTTTAAAGTCCCTCTTCCACATATATTTCCATTAAATCTGGAACAAGTGGCGATTTGATGTTGCAAATATAGTACATTGAAATGTCAGCTTCAAGGGAAGTCTTGTGGATTATAGGAGACAGGATTGATTTTATTAACTTTTTTATGTGTATATGCGGGAAAACTTTTGAAATAAGAATGATTCAATTCATGTAGTTCGAGCATTGCGTATAGCAGTACTTTCCTGTACGTTTTAAGGTCATGTATCATGCAAAGCATTGAATAAAGATTTTTCCGTTTAATTGCAACGGATTTGATAATGAATTTTTCGGAATATTTCCAACTTGATGACTTTTTAAATGTTGCCAAATTGAGAAAAATTCCATCCAATTGATAAAAATTCGCCAAATCAATGAAACTGACGCTGAATCAATTAAATGACGACTTGACGACTAATTGTTGAAAGTTCAATATCTTGGAAAGAACATAAGAATAGACCATAAGAATAACCCATTTCTCCGTCCGTAACGCTTGGCGAGAAATTTAGAGGGACGTCGCCAACTTGGCGACTGTTTTAAATGTTGTGACAAAAATGTCAATTGTTGCGACAAAAACGTCTGTTAATGACAAAATGTCGCCAAATTGATAAAAATGACGCCAAATGAGAAGTACTGTTTCGCAAATTCTGATTTCCGTCATATGACGGGCATACATTCTGATATATAAGAAATGCTCTTCTCTTCATTTGTCTGTAACACTTGGTGATGTATTTGGCAAACTTGGCGAAAAATCTATCAAAGCATCACCAACTTGGCGATATTTCACCCCAGATTGACGAAAATTTTGTCAAAATTAAAAAATAACGCTAAATTAATGAAAATGACACTTAATGAATTATTTATGTGTGAAATATAAGGTAATTGGGTACTTTGAAATAGTATTATATGTTGTCATCCAGAAAATCGCCAAATGTACAATTCAACGTTAAAAGCGCAGCACCGTCTATCTTATACATTATTATTTCACTGCAAAAGGATTGAATTTATTGCATTATATAAGGAAAGTCATGTGTTGCTCACATCAGATTTTTTTATTTTATTTTATGTGATTTTTTGATAATTTTATTCGAAAGATGTGCAATATCTCGAGAACGGTTCAAACAAGAGTTCTAAAGTTAGAGTGTCAATCATTTTAAAATGAAAATTTACTTAAGAAATGACTATTTGCATAACTTTATTACATGTTTTTATTTTTGTTGATTTTTTTCAAAATTTCTCTCGAAAATTTAGAGTGGTAATGAACATTCGATTGCGTTTAAAAATAATAGGCTTCCAGTATTCATGGATTGTAATTTTTGTACCAAATTTTGTTTAATCGCTAAATTCGTTCGTGAGATATCGACTCCACAGGGTCACTGACACACACACACACACACACACATACAGACGTCACCTCAAAACTGTTCGATTCGTGATCAGGTCTGCTTGAAACGTACTCTCCCGTTGAAAACTCGAATTCGAATTTTCGACCCCGTCACAATACTTTCCTTATACATTATACTATGTATATAAAAAAAGTAATAAGGCATAATTTCCATTATAAATTCCTTCACGAAAGGTATCCTTCTCTAAGGGGTAGGACTCTGTTATCATATTATTGCCTAATAAAATCTTTTTAATATCCTTCCCTCCAAAAGTATTCTAGTATAAATTGCGATGAAATTTATTTATAAAATGTTTAATTCACAAAGAAACTATTGTGCAAGTTTTAATTCTACCGAATTTTAAATTTCCATTTGTATTTTCAAAATTAACAAATTTCCTTATTTTTTAAATGAGTTTTCCTTTTCACTTTCTCTGAAACACATGGTAATGTATAGGGAAAGTATTGGAATCATGCCGAAAATCGCATCTCGGGTTTTCGATGGATCTACACGTTTTGAGACCTCTAGAATACGAAAAAAACTATTTTTAGCGTTACGTCTGTGTGTGTGCCTGTCTGTCTGTGCAATGTATGTATCCACTCTAACTAAAAAACTAATTAAACTCTAACTAAGAAACTTTATCGAGGAAAATATGTTAATTAATTGAGTGCCCAATTAATCAAAATTTGCATTTGTTATAATTCTGTTGTTGTCCATTTGTACGCACATTTTATATATATTATATTTTTATTAATAAATAATCATTATTTTATTTATAATCACTATTATTTTATTTTCAAAATTAAATACTATAATTACTATTATTTTATTTTATTTCCCGTTCAAATACTCCCCCCCCAAAAAAAAAAAAAAAATTATTTAACATTAAACAGAGTTATTTCAAAATAATAAACCAACATTGATAATTGCGAAATATTATATTCAGATTTTTTATGGTCATTATTTGGTATTTGAATAGTCACAACCTCATTACTAGAGCTACCACTATAAGTAGAAAACACAAAAGTCATGAAATTGATCTTACATATTAAATATCGATGAAGAAGCCAGTAAAATTAATCAAAATAATGAATCACATAATTTTTTATTTTTGAAAATCAGCTGTCCAAAAAATAGTGATGCTATATGATATTTAATTCACTTCTGATTCTATTTGCGCCACTTAATATGCACTCGTTTCCAGTAATAGTTTATCTATACTGAAAATATTGGTGTTCAATTAAAAAAAGAATTGTTTTATTTATTGTGGACTTCCCTTCTCTGCCATTGGTTTATTTAATTTCAAGATCCTTCGTAGTATTTAATTCTCGGAGACTTTGAGCGAAGTTGAAGAATTTTTATAAACCAGCTAAGTCCGCGCACTTCGTGCAATACGCTCGTTCACGTACACCATGGCCATGCATGGGAAACAGGAACCGATGGACATCAACTGCCACTGGTCCTCCTATCCACTCCTAATATATACAGGCACATGCGAATCATACACCCCTCCAATTCAATATTACTATCTCTTATACGACACCTTATCAAAACATACATACTATACCGACTCCTAACATAATGCAATGAATTTAAGCTTTTCTAAAACCTCAGCAAACCAATTTATCAAGTTTAATACCCCAAACTTTCCATCTCAATTTTTAATCATAAATTAAAGATACAAATTATAGATAAAACGGTCATTTAATCATATAAAATCATCTTATAAGACGTACAAATATTAAAAGGCCAGAGCGCTTTCGGGCATCACAATACCCTTCATCAGTGGCTATATGAAAAATTACCGTGGAAACAAGCCTATATATAGACCAATTTGGCAGACAAAATTTGCATAAATCAGCTACGGAATAATGACAATTAAATGGTATTATAAACAAGCTATTAAGGATTAAACAATTACAAAATTACAATAAAAAGTATTATAAACGGGAGATTTAAAATTTAAACGAGTACTAAATATAAACACAAAAGAAAAGACAATGACACATGCCCAAATTTCTGCCAAGAATAAATTATATTAAAAAGAAACGTCACATATAACTCTGTAGAGCTTTGACACGCATAGAGTCGACGCCGACCATTCAAATGGTTGCTCTTAGTCCTCGGACGAGTCGGATGGTTTGGGTTTTCGACGCATAGAGTCGACCGGCCGCCCAATTTGCTGCTCTATGTCCACAGATGAGCAGGACGGTCTGGGTTTTCGACGCATAGAGTCGAGAGCGAGTTCCGAAGCTTAACTTAAAATTTGTACAGGATCAAAATTACAAATAGAATCACTGTGCATATAAATAAACGTAGATTCATAAAAAAGAATATTACGTGGGTTATTGCAATGAATTAAAAGGATTTTTTTTTTCAAAAAAGGGTTGAAAGTTATCATTAACAACACATTGGGCAGGAACCGCAGAAAGTTTAACATTCTTGACGTCACGAGCATGTTCAGCTAAACAGATACCAACAGTACGTTTAGTACTACCAATATAGAACTTGTAGTCATTATCAGGAGTTAAAAGGGGTACAACGTACACGCCGTCATAGCTTTAAAAGTTATCTCCATCCCTAAACTTATCCGAACGAATGCGATTTAATAAGGTAGTAATATTCGAGTGAGCTGATGAAGGATATGGTGATGTCTGAAAGCGCTCTGGTCTTTTAGTATTTGTACGTCTTATAGGATGATTTTATATGATTAAATGACCTATTTATCGATGATTTGTGTCTTTAATTTATACTTAAATATCGAAGTAGACGTGATATCACTTTAATTATTTTCATCTCAAGTTTTTAATTGGTCTGGCTATACCATGGAAGTAAAAAGACAAAATTTATGGGCCACATAACACAGCTCCACCCATTCTATCTATAAACAAAGTTTGTATGATTGCATTGTTTACAAGTTGATTTTGAAGATAAAGCAGAAAACAAGTCTCTCTAACTCCATGGCTTAGATATTCATATTCTGAATTTTTAAATTGGGATGGCCTCTCAAAAGTACTTTCCCAGTCAGCTGAATCATGGAGGTGGTCTCACCTCTAACTCCATGAGCAGAATACATTTTCCCTTCTATTTATTCACGCATCGCGTTCTCATAATCATGCAATTGCACCATGTTATGGCAACACCTTCGACCTGAGAATATAAACACAAAAATAGCAAAGATGGCCAAACTTTGAGAGGATATTTTCCCAGATCTAAGGATTAATTTGGAAAACGACTTTCAGATTTGGATTCAGCAGAGCAGAATTAGTAAACAGAAGTTTTTTCAGCCTTCGGGTACAGTGCCTAGAAGAGACTAGTTACTTCTAGGTACTGTACTTCGGGGTTGCATTTGGTGCTCTGATATACTGACACTGCGATTTTAAAAAGGTGATTAAAAATTCGTTCAAATCACTGTTGAAAAAACATTGAAGCTATATACACTCAGTTGCAAAAAATTATATGCACCCATAAAAAATTGAGCCTACAGCCGCGAAGCTCGGCATGTATGTGTTGTTTGAGGAAATATGCAAATGATTAGAATTTGGGATCAATTAAAAACGTTTTATTAAGAAATGGTGACAACAATAAGCTGACATTTTAGTAAGTGGTAATCGGCTATAAAGTCGAGATTCGGTGCGGCATAGGATCAGTTAGGTTGCTTATGTCCCTCTGCGGAAGATTCTGACACAAATGTTCAGTGGTATTCAGAAATTTCATTGTTATTTAGAAAAGGCTGCAATTGCTGCCATAGCATTTCCCAGACGTTCTCTATTGGTGATAGGTCTGGGGACATGGATGGCCATTGGAGGGTATTAAATCCTTGAAGACATTCTTGAGAAAGTTGTGCGGTATATGTTCGAGCTTTGTCTTGTTGGTAAATGGAACCTGGGCGACTTGACAGCATAGGCAGAATAATCGGTTGCAGAATATTGTCGACGTATACAAGCGAGTCGCCAGATTGGCTGGCAAGAACTAGAGAAGATCTTTCCTCTTTCGACCCAGACAGTACGACCTACCTGAAAGTGTAAGGTATCTGTTTGGATGGCCGGGATATTCCCATTCAATTTAGGCAAGAATCCAGTGGGGGACACAACCACAAGTACCGTACCCTCCTCCTACCACCAACCTCTCGTAACCCACATATTTAGGACTTAGATAAGCGCCCGCTACACTACTTGAATAATACAGAATCGCATCTTCAAGCGCGGATGATTTTCGCCAACTCTGAAAGAAACCGCGGCCGAACAATGTTAAAGTGTGATATGCACTCACTCCAGTTGTATATTATAGGTCACTGTTTTTCGAAGTTCTTTGGGCTTGGAACCCCTTTTGGAAATTTAATTTAATACCAGAACCCTAAAATGAGAAAAAGTAAATTTTTGTGGTACAAATTGTGCATAAAAATTCTTTAATTTATCGTAAATTTACACGAAACTATAACACACGTTGAAAAACGGTGTATAGCTCAATGTTAGTTTCAAACGTGGAAAAAAAAAAGAAAATAAACGATCCTTTCTCTAGGAGAGATGTCAGGCATGCGCAATCCACCGGGGAGAAACGGCAGTCCTTCGCACTCCATTAAGGGAGATGCATTTGTTGCTTTGATGAATATTTGCGAAGATACATACTTTCTGTAGAATTCAAACTGTAGAATTGAGCTAATATTCCTGTACTGGATGCGGCGAAATAAATATCAGATAACCTAAAAAATGCAATTTAGTTGTATTTAGGAATATGTGTATATCCACGTACAAGTAGATTTTCTGGTGGACCATTTGGAAATTTTTTTTACGTCCGTGTCTGAACGATTTTTTGAAAACAAATATTGAGAAAATGAAGGAACGACAACCCCTTATGACCACTACAAATCATATCACATTAATTTCCTTTGGATAATATATGTATGCTATTATGAACATCCCGTGTTTTACAAAGCTAATTCTTGGCGTAGAAACGCGTGTTTTTCTTCTTTTTTGAGGAAATTATTTGGGAATGTGCAAAGTGCATTCGAAAATTCGAAAAAAATAATAAAGTTTTAATTATTTACAAAAACCTAATAAACCCCCCAAATTTAGCAAAAGAAAGATGCATGTTCCGCAATTTACACAGCCAATTCATGGCATAGAAACTCGCGGGTTTTTAAGTGCTAGGCAATCATCTGGGAATGTGTCAAGTGCATTCGAAAAAAAAATCCTAAAATGTACGAAATTTAATACTTTTTCAAATATATTTAAAATTCTGATAATTTTTGCTTTCTTTTAAATGGTAGCTACAGATCTGTGCATTTGCACAACACATCCGACAAATAAAAAAATGTACAATTATTTATAAAAAAAAGAACCTCAAAAACAGTCTCAAAACTAAAAATTTGGTTTTCAGATTTTTTTTTAATTGGAGTATGATTTGGACATATACACAAAACATTTGAAAATTAAAGCAAATAATTGCCCCGAAAACTTTGTAACTGCACAAAGGTCACTAGAACAGCAATTCACTCACTCAAAAGCAAAAGTTAACTCATTTGTTCGTACAGTCGAAAATATTTCATATTAGTCGGAAAAATTGCCTTCACAGCCCCTCAGTTAAGATTGTAAACTTACGTCCTTGTGTGTGTGTGTATATGTCGATGCGACATTTCACGAACGAATGGAGCGTTTTGAAAGTAATTTGGTACGATTATTACGATCCATAAATACTATAGCCTTGTTGATTTTAAACGCAATCAAATGTTCCGAAGATCCCCAAATATTCGAATAATTTTTTTAAAAATCGTAAAAGATTAGGACATGCAATAATAATGTTAAATAATTATTTATATATATGTTAATGTTAAATATAATTTATTAATGTTAACTAAATATAATAACGTTAAATAAATTGTTAAATAAATAGTCACAATGCGTAATTTTATTCTAAAACGACTGACACAAATTTTAGAACGCTAGCTTGAACCTTCTTTGAGATATTGCACTTTTTCAAGTAAATGTATCTAAAAATTTACGTTAAGTTGAACAGTAGTAAATGTTATCAAATATGTAACACTTGGCGATTAATTTGTCGACTTTTGCTACTAATTTGGTGAAATATCGCCAACTTGAGGATTTTTAATTTAGGGCATAAATTACGGAAAGTACAAAGATCGGCAATATCGACGATAAAGTTTCAAAAATGATGCTTATTAATTGAATTAATAATTAGTACATTTTAATATATCGAAGTATATTTCTTCCTAGCAGATGTTGGCAGTATTTTCAATTGTTAATTTAGATTTGCGCGAAATGTTAATTTAATATTTCAAAATAATTTCGCACTCTGTCGTTCAGAAAAGAATCCAATGTCAGTGTGATATTCAACGTTAACATCACTGTGCCGTCGAATTTGTCCATCATTATTTCGTAAAGTTCGTATTACAAAGTAAAGTTCTTGCATTGTGTAGCGAAAGTCATGTGCTTCCCACAGCAGATTTTTTAGAAAATTTTGGCAAGATTTAACTGTAAAAAACCGAGCCAACATACATCAATAGTTTATATGGCCACGCTTATTTTTTCCCATCGGGAGTTCTCTTTAGATATTAAAATACTGTTTACTTTCCATAAATATGAAAGTATGTAACATTTTAATTAGATGTTGAAATAGGGACTAGGAATGAAATCAAGTAAAAAATTGACCAGGGAAAATTTCAAAAATTGAAATAACTTTTCGGTGCATATCGACACTAATTCCATCATATAAGTTCTAAATGCTCATTTTGTTTTATTTATGGCCCGAAGGGCCATCGGTCAATTTTTCTTTAGCCGTAATTTGGACAGTCATCCTTTAAGTACTAAATAGATAACAGTTATCGCTCTACACAGCGTGTGTAATAATTTAATTAGTTGATTTCATCCCAAATCCCTATTTCAGCAAGTAAGAAATTGACCAGCGAAAATTTCGAAAATCGAAAAATTACTCGGTATGGATTTCGTATTGGCACTAATTCTGTCATAACAATTCTATATTTTTAATTTTATTTTATTTATGGCCCGAAGTGTCATTAAGTTAATTTTTCAGGGTCAATTTGGATAGTCATTCTTTATGTCCTAAGTAGATTACAGTTATCTCCCCACAGAGAACGAGATTTCTAAAAATATAAAATGAAATATTTATGCAGACAGTTAATATGTACCAATAATATTTTATTGATATATTTTATATAAAAAATGTTTTCGTTTGATCAACGCAGGATGGCAAAGAGGGTTACCTCAAGAACGCTGCACTCAATAAAGAGCGCAGCTAGTTAAAATAAGAATATTCAAAAGGGAGTGTTGGCGGGAGTTGATATCCTCCGATTCCTGTTTCGAATGCATGGCCGTGATGTGCTTGGATCAGGGTAAAATACGCAGTGCACGGACATTACTGGTTAAATAAAGTTTTAACCGTCTATGGTCGGTTTATCGACTAAAATCGGAGCGTTACGAAAACTGTAAATTTTTTGGACGCTCATATCTCCGAACTTAATAGATAAGAGTATAAGTTATACTTATTTTGTCGGAAATAAGTAACACTTAGGAATATTCAAAAGCATTGATGAATAATATCAAAATAAATCATTCATTAACGATTAACAAATCTATAGGTCCGAAAATTATATCCGAGAGGTGATGGGTTGACACATTGCAGGGGTCTGTATGAAGTCTTGTACAGACTATAAAGATTTAGAACCCCCAGCCTCTTGATATCGAGACAAGCACTCCAAACTATCAGGAGAATGTGCTTGTGTGAAATGTATGGGATTTTTTCATATTCGCGTGTCAGAAAGTACTTTGTTGCTTAGTTGGTGGAATACTCATATAAAATATCGTGCAGTAGGCAGTTCAACTCATACCGACTAACTTCTCAAAACCTCAGCTATTTGCTCTATATACTTATTTCCATATTCTGTACTATTGTAGATACAGAATTGCTATAGCAAATTTGTACATATGGTGTCTTTGAATATCTATGCAGGGGAATTTAGCAATTTTTGTACTTTTTCCGCGTTTTAAAGCGTTTGTATTTTGTGTTTAGTGTTATATATTTTAACTTCCATTGTTAAAATATAGATACTTTTCAAAATAAACGGATATGCAAAATTGTGGAGAGAAGCTCAACTCAGATGGCATTAAAAGACTATGCTCATTAGGTTTCCGTGGTTTTATTAGTATGGAGCATGTACGTGGTTGTTGTTGTTTTTGAGACTCAGACCGTCCGACCTACCAGAAAGGTGTAAGGTAACCATAAGCATGAACGTGGTGCATATTCTCTTGTTAAGTAATTTCTCCCTTATTAGTATGTCCATATCTACCCTTTTCTTCATTAAAATCAATTAATCCCACGTGACTATTTTTTTTTCCTTTCTGCATATAGTATACGACTATATGTAAAAACAATTTTGATGAGTCAAAAATCAAACTCTTGTATTTATTTTGAAGGTTATACACGTTTTGTAGCATCCCTGAATACGAATTAACTATTTTTATCCATCTATCTATCTCTCTGTGGGTACAATAATATCAAGTTGATAATACAGAACAAATTTGGTACGATTATTTCAATCGGTAAAAGTTAGAAGCCTGATACCTTTTGGGGTAAACGGACCAAGGAAAGGATCTTATATTTTCAATCATGCTTTTCAAAAATCGGAAAAATAAGGAAACTTAAACATATGAAAACGTTTGGGAAATATATATGTATTTACTATGCCAGCTTTTTAACACGAGTGTCATCATTTAGAAGAGGCCGATATTCACAGTTTTTGAGATATTTTATGGTTTTGATCAAAAATGGAACAATTCGGGGAAAAATATAAATTCACTATTATAAATTGAGTGATTGCTTTATAAACAAACAACTTAAATCCGAAATGAATCGACATCGTTATTTAGAAATTATTCCGATCATCTCTCGAGATATTATAACTTTTATTAATGTATGTATTTTTTAATTTAGTGCTATATCTTTCGAATAAATTAAATAAATCGAATGAAGTTTGGTAAGCATTTTTCAATCGACGAACATCACTCAGAGACCTATTAATTTTCGGAGGAAACGAACCAAGCAGAAAGCCCTCCAGTTTTGAACATTTATATTAGAAAATCGAATAAATATTATAAAAACACAAAGACGTATAAAAATATTACGAAAGTAGGTATTCAATTGGAGGTTTTTATATAAATACGAATGTTATTATTTATATAAGGCGATAATATGAGCCCCACTCAAGATATGTTTTATTTTTATCTTTATTGGGAAAAAAAATCCACGTTTTAAAGGCGTAAATGTATGGTCAGCGTTTTAAAGGCGTAAATGTATGGTCAGCGTTTTAAAAGTGTATATGCATGCCCCGCGTATTAAAAGTGTATATGCATCGTCCGCGTTTTGTAGGTGTATATTCATCATCCGCGTTTTGAATGTGTATATACATCGTCCACGTTTTAAAGGTGTTTATTAATCGTCCGCGTTTTGAATGTGTATATGCATCGTCCACGTTTTAAAGGTGTATATGCGTCATCCGCGTTTTAAAGGTGTATATGCATCGTCCGCGTTTTAAACGTATATATGCATCGTCCGCGTTTGGAATGTGTATATAGATCGTCCGCGATTTAAAAGTGTATAAGCATCATCCGCGTTTTAAAGGTGTATATAAAACATCCTCGCTTACCTAGAATAAAGTGCATACTTAAAATAAACCTATTTTTAAGAATTGAATGGCAGATATGCCATTAATATCCTACTAGGTTGCATAAAATCTGAAAATTATTTCATAATTTTGTTTTCTTCCAGTGCCGTCTTTATATAAGCAGAGAGATCGACAACAAAATTTATTTGACGACTTTCAAAACAATATTTAAAAATATTATAGGACTGTAATTATCTGCTTTTTTTTTCTTTTCGTACATATAAAGTATGTCAAAAACAGAAAATACTATGCATTGTACTCTGCGCTATACAGAAATTTCAAGAGATGATTAAAAATGGTAGTTTTAACCCAACGGTTTCCGATACTTATATATACAATAGCTTTGATATATAGTTTTCGTAATAAATTTTATGTATCGTTTATTTCATTCAAAAATTTATTTGATTTATATCAGGTGATTTCCTGTGAATTAAAGACAGAATAAATTTTTCGCTCTCAGGCTGCTTACATTTAAAATAAAGTACATCCATTTTCCCGATTTTAAGAAGTCTTTTTGAAACTCGCATTAGCAGCAATAACTAAACTGGTGAGCCATCTGAGGAGATATGTTTTTCTGACATACTGAAGAGAAAATGCAGTGCCAAGAGTCTAAGGATTGAAAGAACATTAAAAAAATTGAAATACAAGTTTTAATTGCATTTAAAAAAGCACCAAGTGCGCTTCGCGGTTTGAGTTTGCCCGTATTTCGAATTCCGAACCTGTGCTCCACATATTACCAGGGAAATGCTTACACAGAAACAGAGTATACATACAGAGAGAAGGACTGTCTTTTACAATTATACACAACTCTTCAAAAACTGAATCACACTGTATTTCCATAAATGTTATGCAAAAATATGCTGTGAAGATGGTTGTATACTTAATTTCTAAACACTTTTAGCTTCTTGGACGGAAATATTTCTTGACATATAGGAAATAATCAAAGATAGTCTTGCTAGAATATGTTTCTTATAACATTGGCTCCCAAACTATAAATGGGATATCAAAAGAAAAAAAAAACATTAATTTCAGAAGTGTGATATTTTTTCTCTTTTGGCGAGTTAGAAATATAGTTCAAAATCGAAATTACAACAATTTGAGGAGGGGATTGTGCTTGCTAAAAAATGAATGAATTTCTCTTGGGGGTGGGGTCCTTTTGGGTGACCCTAGTGGTTGTAGGGGATCCCAAGAAACGAATTCCTCAATTTGGTGGTTTTATGAGTTGTCCTCTGTTTCCATCAAAGACCGACATGGGTGTTTCGTAGATTTAGCTAGAGGGCACTTAACGCCTTTCCTCTGAAAACCAGTTCCGCATACACACAATATGCTGCAATTCTGATAAACCGCGGACCTGTCTTTTTGCAAGGCACACACACATATTCGCGAGCAATACACAGTTATGCACAGACTATATACATATATTGCCTAACTGGGGACCTATACCAAAATTCAACCAAACTTTTTTCGATGTATTATCTGTCATTAAATACCACATTTCTGCAAAAATCTCAAGGCGAGGACGTTGCCACTTGATAGTGCGTCCTCACTTGAAAGATGTGTAAACATATGAATGTTCTCAATTCCCACCATACGCCAACACACACACGCGCACGCACACGCACACACACACACACACACACACACACACACACACACACACACACACACACACATACACACACACACACACACACACACACACACACACACACCACCTCAAAAACGTTTGATTCGTGTTCAGGGATGCGTGATCTCCCGCCGAAAATTCGAATTCGAATTTTAGATCCCTTTGCAATACTTCCCTTATGCATTATACTATGCATATAAGGAATGTAATATATATAATATATATATATATATATATATATATATATATATATATATATATATATATATATATATATATATATATATATATATATATATATATATATATATATATATATATATATATATATATATATATATATATATATATATATATACATATTAGATTTCTATGCACTTTATAGTACAAAATTGTGTAATTAAACAAATTAATTCGTGTCATAGATGTTATAACATAATTATGGACTGAAACAACCAAAAAAACATACTTTTCGTTGTAGATCCCCCTGAGTCTAAAATGTTTCATGAAATAGCATTCAGGAAGATTCAATAATACTAAAGAGCAAGCTTTAAATTCATCAATGTTACTAAAAAGCGCAGTATATAACCTAAAGAAGAACATTTTAGAAAATTTACAAAACAATTTGGGTGGTTTAAATAAATGAGAGCATAAGATGAATGTATTTCTATTTTCAATTTTCTGGACCAATTCATAGCAAAATTGTTAGGCATGCGACAGATCTACGATTCAATAATCTGATTTAAATCATTTCACATATTTATTTCACAATCTCTTGGCAGCGTAGGATTCTTCCTGCCGAATCAAGTAAATTTTTTCTTTCTTTATATAAAATTATATGTATGAAGACTTTTTAAAATTTCGATCGAATTTAAATTTGTTGAGTAATTTTCAATATCCTTTTATCACGCATGCATCCTTAAATGGTACAAGTTTGAAGGGAAAAAAATTAAAAAATGAAAAAAAAAACTAGAAAAATGTTTATCCTAGAATACTGTCAGTGGCCTTATTCGATTTGTCACGAAAGAGTATACTTGGGAAATGAGGATTTAAATAATGTAGTCATAGTCATTAATTTTGCTACTTTAATGGGTAATGCGTTTTGCGAGGTTCTAATTACATTTGCACCAAAATCTAATCTGCAGCATAATTGCATATAACTCAACTTACATGATTTCTTAAAATTTTCCAGTTAATCAATGAGAAGAAGCACACTATTCTACGAAGATAGTGCAATCTTTAATAAGTCAATCTTTAATAAGATAGGTCAATCTTTAATAAGTTATTATTATAAAAGTCAAATTCTCCAGTGGCCTTCCGTACAGAACAGAGGCGCACGGAAAAGTAGAAAATAAATTTTAATCACACACAAAATAGATCCAAATTCATGGTGTAGTCAGATTCAATGTAAAATAATAATAATGTGGTATAAAAATATTAGAGTGAAGAGGCACCAAAATGGGTAAAAATAATATTTAACTAGTAATTAATAATTAGGTTAATTTGGGCTCGAGATCTTAATAGTGAGTACAAAGTCATACGTCGAACATATAACTCATCTATTGTGCAGTCCGCCATCAACTTATAAATAAACCTAGTTCCTTAAAGATAAGCATTAATTATAGATTAGTTATTGAAGACACCTTTGATTCTATTTACATAATTGTTTATTTCAACAAACATTTACCATTCACTAACATTTAATTTAATCATTTTACAGTTGAATTCATTTTCAATTTTCAATGTGTATTCATTTTTATACTTGAAGGAGAGTGTGATGAAGAAGTAATTTATAAAAAACTGATTTTGGCAGAACTCGAATTCCTCATGAGAAACAGGGAGTACCTGTTGTGGATGCTATCCTTATTGTAGGATTCGTTTCCGGAATCATCTTGGTCAGGATCATCATTGTTGCCCGCCGTAGCCTTGATTTTAAGACTTTTCTTTTCCATTCATCATCACTCTTAGCAACCACTTTGTTCACAAACATTTCATCGACATATTTTCATTACACCTCTAATTTTTTGTACGAAGACTTAAGATATTCTAATAGCACCCCTTCAGTCCTTCCTCTTGGACCATTGGCTGGTGCACATATGTGAGAAAGTTGTTATTGGCCAAAGATACGCTGGGTGTAACAGTTTGATGTCCTCAGAACCACGTGGCCTAATGATGTGTGTGGGGATTATTTACTAAGCCACATAAATTTATCTGAATTTAATGTAAATCACTGACGCCCGTCTGACTGCGTTCATTATTAACGTTTATTATCATTATCTGGTACATATTGTTTGAAATCATAGATGCCTTAAAGGCTGCAGTCATTTACAGTGTGAAAGCTAAACACACTTTCGTCTACACTCTAAGACAAAAATATCGACACACCAAAAATAATTATCCAAATGAGACGAAATTCGGTACGTGTAATGTGGAAATACAGAAAAAGAAATGGTTAGAATTTCAGAACAATTGGATGATTTGTTGCACTGAAAGATTTACACAAAATGTGCACGTCAATATGGCGTTGGTCCACATCTGGCCTTAATACAAGCTGTTACCCGACTTGGCATTGATGCATAAAGTTGCCGGATGATGTTCTGAGGGATGTCGTTCCAAATGGTCATTGACGAGCTTATTCGTCTGCATTCTGGGGTGGTAGCAGTCGACGCTTCATCTCAGCCCAAATATGCTCAATAGGCAAGAGATTTGGGGATCTGGCTGGCCAAAGAAGTGTGAAAGACCAAGAACACTCGACTGGTCCAGAGGCGTACAGCAGCTATAAGAGTGGCCGGAGCAAAGGAAGTGTTGAAGACCCTGACCACACGACCAACCCTAAGGCTTATGGTATCTGTTTGTGTGGCCGGAGGGGCCAAGGAAGTGTGTCATAAGCACGCAGAGAACCAATAGAAAGGCGTGCCGTGTATGGCCTGGCATTATCTTACTGAAAAGTTGGGCAGGAAGGAATGGCAGTACAACGGGTCGTAAAATGTCGGCAACGTAAAGCTATGCTGTGATGGTGCCACGCAGGTCTATCGAAAATGTCCGGCTATCAAACGAAATGACACCCTAGACTCGTGCTCTTACTGTCACATGCCACACGGGCCAATAACTCCCTGTTGTTGGCCCGTGTGGCGTGTGACAGTAAGAGCACGATTCTGGCTATGTCCGGGCTGCCTCCAGACACATCTGCGCTGGTCGTCGAGACTCAGTTCGAAACGAAACTCTTCACTGAAGAGAATTCGTTCCCAATCCCAACAATTCCACGTTGATCGGGCTCAGCACCATTGCAATCGCTGTTGGTGGTGCATACTGCTCAGTGGTAGGCCGCATAATGGGCGCAGCGAGTATAGATTCTGCTCCCGTAGTCTTCTATTAAGGTCTGGGTAGTCACTTCCGTATTTGTCACACGCTGGATGGTTGAGTACGACAAATCTCGTGCTGTCACAGCTGCTCTGACAATCGCTCTATCTTTCCGTTCTATCGTCGCTCTAGGCCGTCGGATGCCGGCTTGCCTCTGATATCTACCACTCTGGACCCATTCCTGCCAATATCGTCTAATTACTGCATCGCTCCTACCCAAATGCCGAGCGATTCGTCGGTGTGCCCATCCAGCCTCATGCAGTCCGACCGTACGCCCTCTTTTCTTCATATGCACGTAGTGACCGCGAATTGGCCGGCGAGTTATTTTTACAGTCAAGGTACGTAAACGCAGTCGAAATCCACTGCACGTTTTGTTCCTGAAAGCGAGGTTCGCTCCTTATATACACCGCCATGAGGCTCAGTTTCAATGAGCTGTAGTTTCGACTATTCATTGATTGGCTGCGAATTTTTGATCATTTGCATATTCGGTCGACAGGTGTTTGCATGTACAGTTTCATTACTATCGGATTATTTTGCTGGGTGCGTCGACTTTTTTGTCTTAGTGTATATAAATCTCATATTATTCAAATTTTATATTCTAGAAACTTTCCTAAAGGAAATTGGTGTGTAGGCAGATTCAATTTGATACACTACTAAACACATTTTATCCTTATCCTAAATTTTATATTATTCAAAATTGTTGATATTATTTCATCTTCCCTAATTTTCTTTTGACATGCATAATATAAACTGTGGATTTATGTAATATCGTTTTGGATTCATGTGTTTTCGAATGTGTTTTCCACTTTTCTGTGCGCCGCCGTTGAGATAAGGAAATTGAAATCTTGTGTTATCTTATAATTTGTTTGTTAATCTTTAGTTTTTATTTTTTGACGTAATGTACGTTCAAATATACATGAATTGACATCGTAGAACCAGAAGAATATTTCATTTGAGGACACTGAAAGGTAATTTGCAAAGAAAATATATAAAATTGGAAAAACCATAGTGATGACGTACGTAAATGACGAGAAAATTTGATAGACAAAAATGTTCTTCAAGATGCAATATGGCGAATTTCATCTCTATATGTTCTCTGGGAGACGGTAACGAGCCCGTAAAAGACAACGTAAATAAATGGCGTATCAACGTAACTTAATACCGTAAAAATGTTATACATGAAAATGGTCCACGAGATGAAACTATGCGCTAAGTTTTAGCTCTATACGTGCTCTTAGAGCCCAAAAACGAGCCCGTAAAAGGTGACGTACGCAAATGAAGTAACGACGCAACATAATGACGTAAAAATTTGATGAAACTGTGTGCCTATTTTCAACTCTACGGGATTTGGGAGCCGAGAACGGGTCCTGGAATGTGATGTATGTAAGTGACGTAACGGAATGACGTGAAAATTTTATAGATGAAACTGTTCAGCTCTCTGTGTGCTCTAAGATGCAAAAACGAACCCGTAAAACATTCTGAACGAAGGAACATAGTCCATGTGTTGATAAGAATAGTGCAAGGAGATGAATTCAGCGTCTTAAACGAAATACGAGAATCATCTTTAAATTTGAGTAACACTTCTATAAAACTGGTATTACCAAACTCTAACTAAGCACATTAAGGGGTTATTCCAAATAAACACATCCCAGAATGAAACCCAAAGGACTTTTCAAAATAAAACTTAACGGCCTTAAAGTTTTCCAATAAAAAACAGATTAAAAGACATTGAAAAATTCTAATGCTTACTTGTACTACAGAATAAAGAATATTTAGTCTAAATCACAAAACTATTCCGTCTTTATTAACTTAAAGCGAACAGAAACTTTCTCAAACCGCATTTAACCTCCATCTGACCCTTGAAAATTGCGATTCCAATCCTTAAGTACAGACTGGCGCATTTTTAGTAGTCCCAGTCGTACATATTATGCCCGGAAATTCTGCACAAGTAGGAATTTGATGCATTAAATATCGGATATTTAAATGCTAGCTTTCAGTGAAATGCTGTCGTCTATACGAGGCAAAAATGGTTTTATTGGCTTTTTATGTAATACAGGCTGGAGCAACTTTCAGAAGGGTAAAGTTTTAAAGATATTACAAATATTTGAGTTTGACAGTACTTTTTACTAATGTGTTATTGTTATTTATCATTTAAAATACACATGATAAAAAATAAACTTAAAAAAAAAGCTTCATTAAGATGTTCTACAGCTTTACAAAAAGCGTCAGCCATAAAAATGATTGAGATGAAGAACTGTTGTAAGTTTATAAAACTTCAAGAGTGAAAAGTATTGAAAAGAAAAATTATTAGATGCATTTCGTAATAAATTATATGAATACATTTGAATAATAATGATATATAGAGGTACAACATACAGAGTATAAGTTTCCTTTTAATTTATTTAAGTTCATTGCAAAAATAAACTACAATGGATAAAAGAGGTAAATTTCACAAGTTTATTACAAAATACTACATCCAAAACCTGTTATTTTCTATACGTTTCACTCATGAAGTTTGATAAAAACTTGACACTAGTTCTTCATCTCAATCATTTTTGTAAGTGACACCTCTTGTAAAGCTGAAGAACTTTATAAAAATTCTTTTTACAAGTTTGTTTTTGATTAGATATCTGTCCTTTCTGTAGGTTTTGTTCTTCATTTAGACATTTGGGGCAGTTAGGACACCCAATATATCGAATTCAAACGGTCTGTAGTTAACACGTGCCCTGAAGTACTTTGCATTTTTATGAAATTATAGTTTCCAGGGGGTATAACTATCATAACTCAATTCTCCTCTGTTTGATGATTAATTTTCATATTTCACTTAACTTCTACGAACAGCCGTTGATCATATATTCCTTTCAGACCCAACCTCCACAAAATCAGCCAAGAATATTTGAGAACGTCCATCCGAGAGTCTTTCAGAGTGTCCAGTGAAGATTCTCCAAGAATGACCAGTGAAGAATCTCCAAGAGATGAAAATAAATCACATTCAAAAGCCGGTTTCAAGTTAGGTGCAGAGTATTTATTCACTAAGTCGTCCCTTCCCGAACCTGAACAGTCTAGTGGGTAGAGCACTAGATTCAAAATCCATAGGTAGGGTACGACCTTTCCCTGACATGACTTCGTACTGAATCGAAATAAACCTGATGTAGGCAGAATATGCCATTCCCTATTCAGTGCAACGAATTTACATCTTTCACAGTGAAAAAATGCTGTATAAAATACACGGCATAATGTTTTTGGCGTTGAATTGTAAATTTAGCGCTTTTTTGGATGGCGGCATATAAAACTATTTCGAAGTACTTAATTAGTTTATATTTCGGGCGGCTCTAAATAACCAGTTATGAATATTAATATCAACCGCATTAGGCAGTACAGTCCATATATTAAAATATTTGAAAAATTAATTCAGCAATTCGGCGTTATTTTTTGACTAGCTATACTTGATTAGCTCATACTTAACCATATCATACTTGACTAGCTCATACTTAACCATATCATACTTGACTAGCTCATACTTAACCATATCATACTTGACTAGCTCATTTCAACTCTCCAATCTGAAAGTCGTAGTCTTACGCTCCAAACTGACGGCTCAATCAGACTTGAGCCTGCGCGTATTTTTAACACTTTACAACAAAGTTGAAAAGTGTTTATGACTTTGTTCATTCTTTCTGTATGTCTGTCTGTCTGTCCGTTAGCACGATAACTGCCGTAAAAATGACTTAATCAAAATGAAATTTTAGTATGTTGTTCAGACGGTCTGTAGAACCTATGGGAATATAAATGAATAATATCACCCAATTATTTTTGGACTGAACTCGGGTCGAAAAAATGAAATACATTGAGCCCTAGGGGACCCAATTTTTCAAACATTTTTTAAGCGGATTTAAAATTCACAAATTGCTTCGAAAATTTTAGGTAATATTCAAATTGTTTCATAAAATATATAAAAAAAAATTCAGCGAAATATATTCAGTAGTTTTTTAAATAAAAATTAAAATAATAATTATACCTCTTATATGAAACGATCACGTGACCATGATATGAAACGATCACATGACCCACTTCAAAATGATATATGGCATCCATCTTGTTTCAAAATCGTGATTTTTTTAAGTTCTTTTTAATTCATATTGAGTGTTGTATCGGTCCTAAAACTACTTTATTTTTGCTTAAATTCTGTGCATCTACATACTGAAACAACGCAATGACAATATATTTGAGTTTAAATGCTCATCTAAATTTGATTATTTCTACAACTAAGCCTATTTTTCACCTATGTGAAATGTAAACAGCAAAATATATAGAATGAGTTGTGTTAGAATTCCTGTATTTTTTTAACACAAAATAATTTAGTCCATGGAGTGTGCATGGCTGATATGAATGAGATATTAATTGATTTCATAAAGATAAGGACGATTTTTTTCGATGAAGTTTCAAGCATAGAGTTTAATTTTTTGTAGCTCCACGGTCTTAAACAAAATATTTAAATAAAATAAATTATTATAGTATTGTGATGAATGAAATGAATGGGAGAAAGTTATGAATGAAATCCTGTTTTAACAGAGAGATCCAGGCGTGTTATTTTTTCTATGACGTCATTTGAATTAATTTCAGTTGTTTTCGATGAAGTTTTCAAATATAATAAATTATCGTAGTATTATGATAATTCTAAAACTATTACCGAGGAATGTATAACATTTTAGAGATGTTTAAACCAGGCAATTTATATTTCAATGCCGTCATTTGAATGAAGTTCATTTTTTTCGATGAAGGTTTAAGTTTTCAAATATAATAAATTAATGCAGTATTGTGATAAGTTTCAAAATATTACCGAGGAATGTAATGCATTTTAGACTTGTTTAAATAAAATTGCATTGAGGATGGAAAGTGTTTCATAATCAATGCTTTAAGCATGATTGATCTTTCTTGTTTTTAATTCAAATTATTATTTTTTAGTTTTTAAACGTTAAAGTGCCATTTTGCGCGAATATCGCATAAATTGGTTTCTTAGCAATCGACTTTGGAAACTATATTTATTTATGTTGTCAAATTACATAATTTAGACGGAAAGTGATGTCAATCTAAAATGTATATAGTATGATACTGGATGTAGTTGAATATATATGGAGAAAATTTAAATGGAGGATCTAAATTTCTGATGACAAATATAAGAAAACGATTTATAGTAAAAGCACGAAACATTGCATCCATTGAATTTTTGATCCGATTATGGTATTTCCAATTTTTTGTCACAACTCTCAGCGCTAAATTGACAAATGAGAAACATTTTTAACACCAACATTTTTTAGAACACCGCTATCACGCGTTTTAAAGGATATTTTTATTAAGTTATATTATTAAGTTTTTAATTTAAGAGGCTAAATGTCTCAAACTATCCCTTCTCTACGCAGAGTATGGACACGATGAATCTGTAGATCCAAAAGTATTTCCAATAGGTGATGGCTTAGAAGTGTTGTTGCCATTTCCATTGGGTTCAGGTCTAAATTTGGTGGCTCTTTCTGGCAAACATTTACCTTAACTTTGCCTTCGGTAGGTTGGACGGTCTAGGATGAATTAAAGAGAATGGGTGCGTCTCTAAAAGTACCTGAACAGGGATGCTTTAATTATTATTACATTCAACTAATATATAATTAAGTGATGATGCTGATAACAATATCCCAAAGATTAATGGCGCCAAGTTGTAAAAATTAATCATAACTTTCAGCTATGAATTCTAACCAATGCAACTATCGTCAAGGATTCTTAATGTTAAGAAATATCTTAATCAAATATTCATTTCAGTATTTTACTTTAACAGTTTCATGATTTAGTGATTACCTGCAGCTGATTAAAACTCAATTGAATTTTCTCAATGATCCAAAAATGCTATCAGAGCATAATAATACCCACGAATTATGATGCATTGCCCTCAAACAAAGATTAAAATCGAATTACCACAAGTAAAAATGATACATTATAGTCAAAGAAAGATAACTTATGAGCTTTTTTCTGATGTTCTACCATTTTTGGGTTAAATTATTCATTTATTTTATTCATGAGGAAAATTCATTTCTATTAACTATTATTCATACAAGATAATTTGAATATTTTTTTATTTGCCGTTTTTCTTTTCATAACTCATTTTTTTTACAAATGTTTCAAGTGGGATTTTTACTTCGTAAATGTCAGTAATGTTATATGGATTTCAATTTTTTGAACTACAAGGGAATTTTTCATATCTTACGAAAAAATTCTGGGTGCTTTTTCTTCGTTAAAGTAAAACTATATACCCATCGTATCTTGTAAGAAGATAAATATCAAATTGTTTTATTGTGTCACACTTAAACTGTTGTAGAATATTAGACTTAATTGTAGTCACTTCGAAAACAATTAGACGTAGCTGGGGATCGAACATGGGTTTCCTGAATTGCACCCTACCGTGCTACCTGCTACACAATTGTAAGTAATTCATGTATTAAATTACTTGAATTACCATCAAAATACTCTCAAAACTACTGTTAACAATTTATTTAATGTAAAATTTCCGTCGAACTGAAGTATATAATTAAAATTTAGGCATCGAGTGATTTCGAAGGCTGGTTTAAAAAAAACGTAGATAAATGTAAGAGGAAAATTGCGATTGTTGTAAGGAGAATTAGAAAGACATAAAACCAAGAAGGCATAAAAAGTTTATCAGGATAGTACGGATGAAAGGTAAAAATCACAGAGGAAAGAAACAATTGCAGAAAATAACAAACAAATGAAAAACACGAGGTGCTAAGAGAACTGATAGCAGAACGAGCAGAAACAACAGATTAATGAGCAAACCTACTAAAATGGTACCGAGAGAACATGAGACGTTTAATCCACCTGTAAAAACACAAACTTTAAAAACGTACACCTTCGCGTACCGGTACGATATGTGGCAAATACCTCTCTAGGGATGCGGTTAAAAGCAGCCTACTGAATACATTTCAGAACTTCTTCAAGAAGTGACATTACAGGTAATTAAAGATTGCTAGTATAATTATATAATGGATAGAATAGAGCCATATAAATATGATCCTGCTGATAATAAATAATGAAAGTTGCCCCCTGTTTTCATTCTGTTACTATGAAAGTAATTCCTTTATCTTTACTTTTCAGCTTATTCGAGAAAAGTCAACATCGGATTATTGCTATCACGCTAATGAACTCAAGACATCTTGCAAATACCTACAATCAGTATAAGTTTTCAGTTTCAACGCCAGAAAGTAAACTGAAATAAAGTGAAACTATGTTAGAGGAACAATATTTTACGCAAGTTATACCAGTTAAAGTTAATAAGAGTGGGTAAAAATAATTATTTTATAGATGTGTTTGCTGTATTTTCTGCCTGCTTTAAAATATGTGCTTTCCGTTCCATTAAATACCTATAAAAGTCATATATATATATATAACCATTTTTAAGATTTCTAAGGATGTATATATATTTCTTTACGAATTTTCAGAGATATTAAAATATATTAGAAGCTAAGTTGCTCATAAAAGTTGCTCATATACATTACGTGACAGTGAAAATGAGACATCAAGAAGGAGAGGGTAGAAAGTAATGAAAATCGGCAAACAGAGAGAGGCAGCAACGAACAATAAGTGATGTTTATTGCAACATGATGCATCTATATACTGAGCGATAACAGTAGTTTGTCTGATCAGTAGTTTGTAGGACCACCGCGGGCAGTAATACAGTCAGCAACACGTCTAGGTACAGAGTCAATAAGCGTGCGGATGGTGCCCGGAGGGATGGTTGTCCATTACCTGTCAACCATTTGCCAAAGTTCGTCTTCTAAACGCGGCGGTGGCAGAGCATGCAAGCGACATCCAATCACGTCCCAGACTTGTTCGATTGGTGAGAGCTCAGGGGAGACTGGTGGCCAGGAAAGCAGCTGGGTACCTTGCGGAACATGTTGGCTGATGAATGCCGTGTGTGGTCGGGCGGTATCCTGCTGGTAAATGGCATTTGACACCCCCTGAAGGAAAACCCGGTGGTTTGCGCGCTGCATTTGCACGCTGCCACACATGCCGCCGTGTTCATGAGAAGTACGATCACGTTAAACATGTGGGTCCGTAAGTCCTTCCGAGAGGTTGGTGGTAGGGGAAGGAGGGTACGGTCCCTGTGGATGCCCTCCACTGGGTTCCGGTCTAAATTGGGTGGCACTTACCAGCCGTCCATACTGTTACCTTACACCTTTTTGGTAGGTCGGACGGTCTGGGTCTCAACAACAATAACAACAATAACAACCCCCTGAAGGAAAGATAGTGCCATCTGCCGCAGCATGTCAACCACGTAACGTTGGGTCGTCATAGTGCCCTCAATACGGACCAGAGGTGAAGTGCTATAGTATGCGATGGAGCCCCAAACCATGATACCGCGTTGTCGCGCGGTGTGGCGTTCCACAAATGCGGCCGAAATGCACCTGTCACCACATCGGCTCCAGCCTCATACACGGCGACTGTCACTACTAAAACAGAAGCCTAACTGGTCTGAGAACATGACCTTGTGCCATTCCGCCGTCCATGTGGCTTTATCCCGACACCATTGCAAATAGAGGCGTCTGTGTTGTTGGGTCAATGACAGTCTTCTTAACGGGCGCCATGAGTGCAGGTTGCCGGCGACCAATCGGCGAATAATGGTCGATATGGGAGCATCAAGGGTGTCCTGCGAATGCTGCAAAAGGGTGATGAAGTGGCCTGCGGGGCCGCCAATGCTTTCTGGCTGATGCATCACGCTTGCTGCCTTCACTCTGGCCGCACCGACACCCATCAAATGTGTCACATTCCCTTGTTCTAACCATCTGCGCCACAGCCGGTGCACCGTGAACGCGAGTAGGTGAGATTTAACGTATGGACCAACCTGCCCTTCTGAGTCCGATCACCATACCCCTCGTGAAATCGTATGTCTGTTGGAACTGCTTCGGTTGGTGGCGGTCCGGCATTCTCTGCTACTACAGGTTTCTTCTGAGACAAAAAAAAATGCAAAATGATTTTCCTGGCAGACAGAACGGCGCGACTATTGCCGATTCTGCAGGTTCCTTCCCTTATATCTCACTCAACGTGCCAGGTCATCTGCGTATTTCGCATAATTTACATAACTCTATGAGCTGCGTCTACACTGCGATTTGCATATTTTTCTGTTCACTCCTTCTTGGTGTTTCAATTTCACTGTCACGTAGTGTATATAGTTCAGTTAAAATATAAAATATTTTAGTTTTAATTAACACTAAAGATAAATGTAGCAGAGACATTGACTACCTCCATTCTTTTATCAAAATGTTAGGGAATTCGATGTTTTTTTCTATCAACAAGATGTATATCCAATTTAAAGCTTTATATTTTAATTGCAAGATATCACGAGATCTTTTTAGCTTATCTTTAGCCGAGCGTGTCATAAAATTAATCCGATTATATAATTAAGGTCAATCAATGAAGTGGAGTTTATTTGTGAAAGGTACTTTTCTATTGTCAAAAATATTGGAAATTATGTACGGCACGTATACAGGAGAAATAGTTAAATATTATTTACTTTTGGAAATCGTTGATTTTATTTATTGCATTTATATCCGTTTTTTTTGTCGATGTATGAATAAATTGATAAAATTGAATTCTTCTCTAATAATTTTGCATAAGTAAAGATGCAAATAGCTACAAATCATTCTTGAAATATTTTAAATGGTTAGTTAAATAAGTAGAAATAAACATGTTCAAATTAAAGTAAATATAGAGATAAATACTTAGCTGGGTAGACTTTAATAAGAATGCATGGTGAAAATGCTGAAGGAAAGTTTTGCAAATAATTGGCTGTTAATTTACATTCCCAGTTTCACGATTTCAAATACTCAAATTTACTTGAAAGTGAAAATTTTATACACACACACACACATATATATATATATATATATATATATATATGTGTGTGTGTGGTTTGTCCGTTCTTGTGAACGGCGCTCCTTATATGGGTCCCGGAGATATGCCTTTCTCGTACACATTGAAATCGCCCTGTGCCTGCGTTGGCAGTGCAATTTTATTCATTTTCATATCTTGCCGAAAAGCATTTGAATACCGAGTTTCGTTGATCTCGCTTCATTTTCAGGGGTGAGTATTTTTTTCCTTACAACACAATATAAACAATTTTTAATGGCCGGACTTTTGATTACCTATTCATTGACCCATTCTTAGCGACAACTATTATTCCGTCATGTGACGTTGTCCTGGCGCACCTGGCGGATCACATTACACCATAAACGGGCACCACAATATCCATGCCCGCTTGTAGGATTCGAAACCAGAACCCGGTAGTCGAAAGAGCACAAGAAAACGCTGGCCGTATAGTGGGTAAGGCAGGATGAAAATTACCATACATTTTTGCAACTGTTAATTTGCTTCTTAATATTTACTCCTTTAGCAATAATAATTAAAGTTTGCTGAGCTTAACTTCCTTAATACCAATACATATATGATTATGTGCAAACGTTTCGTTGATATAGTAAAATCTCAAGCAATTCGAACATACACATGTACATACATAGCTTGAACTAACCATGCTTTAGATCATTAGAAAGCTCGAATTTTAAATTTCGATTTAAACACTGAAATATATGATTTCAAAGACGTGATAATGTTCAGTCTATGAAAAAACAAGAAAGATCAATCATGCATAAGCATTGATTATGAAACACTTTCCAACTGAAATGTAATTTCATTTAAAAATTTCTAAAATGTGATTCATTCAGTGGTAATATCTTTTACATTATCACAGAACTACAGTAATTTATTATACTTAAATATTTAAAACTGTATCGAAATATAAATCATCTGATTCTTTATGCAAAATCAATGAATATTTCATTCATATAACTTGTATTCCAGACTCCAGAGCTAAATAATTTTGTGTGAAAAAAATTCAGCAATTCTTATGTAATTCATCTTACAATCGCTTGAGATATTTGCATTCTGCATATGTTAAAATTAGGCTTCCTTGAAGAAATAATAAAAGTTTAGGGATCATTTAAAATCACAACTATTGTAATTGCATAGGCACGGAATTTAGATACACAGATAATACACAGATAATATATATGTGTATGTGTATGTACTCAAAGTATTGGAATCGTGCCGAGGATCGGAACTCGAATTTTCAAAGTATCTACACGTTTTGGGATTTCTAGAACACGAAAAAACTACTTTTAGGAAGACGTCTGTCTGTGTAAGGGTGTATCTGTGTATGTTTCTGTGTGTCTGTGTGGATATTACATCCACTCTAATTGAAAAACTAATGGACCGAATTTCATACAATTTGGTAGGTATGTTTTTTGTGGGAAATCCTGATGTTCATTAGATTATAGTACGATTCGTAATAAAAGAATCTGCCTTCTTTGCGAAATGGCCGCAGAAATTGCCTTTATCCACTCTAGCTAAAAACTAATGAACCAAATTTAACAAAATTTAGAGTATAATATTTCAATAACCTACAAGTAATTTATATACCAAATTTAACAAAATTTTGTATATAAATCATTTGTAGGTTATTCTACTACGATTCGGGAAAAAGGAACGGGCTATTTTTGCGAAATGGCCAGCAAAAATCGTTATATATAAAAATAAAAGACTACGTGTGCTCAATTATATCAATGAAATTCCTATTTTATATGTGATTTTTGACAACAAAAAGAATAAGACTAACCCCATTACTCTAGGACTAGCCGTTCTTGAGATATTCTAGTTTTTTCGCGTTTTCGCTACGCCACCTTTGACAATAAGTCCAGCTATCAAATGAGAACCAAATTTAAGTTTAACGTATAAATTTAATGTCATTTAAAATACTTATGTTGTGCAGATAAACTCAAATTATCATTGAATAAATAAAGAGAACGAATATGAGTCTGCAGAGAAAGACATGTGCTGTCCACATCAGAATTTTTAACAATATTACACCAATGATTTATAGAAGTGAACGGGGATTATTTTCAGGCCATTTCGAAAAAAATGTATAATCTATATTTAAAGATCCATCAAATTTTTGTCGAATAAAATGTTCAACAAATTTAAGCTGTGTACCAAATTTTAACTCTCTAGGACGTAGGAAAGTGCATTTAAAATGCCATCAATTAAATTTATCATGAAGAGTTATATAAAATTTTAAAAAAATGAAAAATTGTTATCTACCAAATTTATCTTAAAATATGAAGCCACTCCCATATGCAAAACGTTTAAACAAATGGAGAGATATTTATTATATAATATCTCTCTCTTTTCTTTCTGGAAGATATCCCAAAGACAGAATTTAATTGAATTTGTTTTTTTCCCTATATAAAAAAATTTTTTAATTAAAAAACTACTTAACATATTTTACTGAATTTTTTTTTATATATTCTATGGGATAATGTGAATATTTCCTAAAAATTTCGAAGCAATTCGTGAATTTTAAATTTACTTAAAAAATGTTTGAAAAATTAGGTCCCATAGGGTTCAATGTATTTCATTTTTTCAACCCGGGTTCAATAAAAAACTAATTGGGTGATATTATTTATTTATATTCCCATAGGTCCTACAGACCGTCTGAACAACATACTAAAATTTCATTTTGATAAACTCATTTTTACGGCAGTTATCGTGCTAACGGACAGACAGACAGACAGACAGACAGACAGACAGAATGAACAAAGTCATAAACACTTTTCAACTTTGTTGTAAAGTGTTAAAAAGTAATTGAAGTAAATTCCCTCGTTAAACAGTATTTTCTATTTGTTTGGTGTAACTTGTAAAATTACACAAATTTATTTTGAGATTTTACTACTTTCATGAATTAAATATCTCAGTTATTAAACATGTAGCTAGATACCCTACTTCGCTTTAGTTTCTTGTTATGAGAGATAGTAACTGTACTGTATTTAAATGTACCAATTAAATACAGGACATTTAATTGTACTGAATTTAATTGACTATCATATAATGGTTGCACAATACAGGGTTTTTCTAAAAAGATTGAAACGCGCTTTAATTCTTTACCTGTTGGAGATAAGTGGGCAATGCAAATTGCAAAAATGTTGAAAGTAGGGTAGGAAATATGACTACGTTAATGAAATAGTCCTCCTATTAATTTTCAAAATGCTACACTTTTAAATTTTTATACGACCCCCTTAGATAAATTTGGTCAATCAGAAATTTTTAATTTTTAATGCAACAAAATCATTAAAAAACAAGAAAGATCAATCATGCTTAAAGCATTGATTATGAAACACTTTCCAACTTCAATGCAATTTTATTTAAAAAAGTCGAAAATGCAATACATTCCTCGGTAATATTTTAAAACTTATCACGATACTACATTGATTTATTATATTTGAAAACTTAAACCTTCATTGAAAAAAATGAACTTCATTCAAAAGACGGCATTGAAATATAAATTGCGTGGTTTAAATATCTCTAAAATGCAATACATTCCACGGTAATATTTTTAAATCTATCATAATACTACGATAATTTATTATATTTGAAAACTTCATCGAAAACAACTGAAATTAATTCAAATGACGTCATAGAAAAAACAAGAAAGATCAATCATGCATAAGCATTGATTATGAAACACTTTCCAACTGAAATGTAATTTCATTTAAAAATTTCTAAAATGTGATTCATTCAGTGGTAATATCTTTTACATTATCACAGTACTACAGTAATTTATTATACTTAAATATTTAAAACTGTATCGAAATATAAATCATCTGATTCTTTATGCAAAATCAATGAATATTTCATTCATATAACTTGTATTCCAGACTCCAGAGCTAAATAATTTTGTGTGAAAAAAATTCAGCAATTCTTATGTAATTCATCTTACAATCGCTTGAGATATTTGCATTCTGCATATGTTAAAATTAGGCTTCCTTGAAGAAATAATAAAAGTTTAGGGATCATTTAAAATCACAACTATTGTAATTGCGTAGGCACGGAATTTAGATACACAGATAATATATATGTGTATGTGTATGTACTCAAAGTATTGGAATCGTGCCGAAGATCGGAACTCGAATTTTCAAAGGATCTACACGTTTTGGGACTTCTAGAACACGAAAAAACTACTTTTAGGAAGACGTCTGTGTGTGTAAGGGTGTATCTGTATATGTTTCTGTGTGTCTGTGTGGATAATACATCCACTCTAATTGAAAAACTAATGGACCGAATTTCATACAATTTGGTAGGTATGTTTTTTGTGGGAAATCCTGATGTTCATTAGATTATAGTACGATTCGTAATAAAAGAATCTGCCTTCTTTGCGAAATGGCCGCAGAAATTGCCTTTATCCACTCTAGCTAAAAACTAATGAACCAAATTTAACAAAATTTGGAGTATAATATTTCAATAACCTACAAGTGATTTATATACCAAATATAACAAAATTTTGTATATAAATCATTTGTAGGTTATTCTACTACGATTCGGGAAAAAGGAACGGGCTATTTTTGTGAAATGGCCAGCAAAAATCGTTATATATAAAAAAAATAAAAGACTACGTGTGCTCAATTATATCAATTAAATTCCTATTTTATATGTGATTTTTGACAACAAAAATAATAAGACTAACCCCATTACTCTAGGACTAGCCGTTCTTGAGATATTCTAGTTTTTTCGCGTTTTCGCTACGCCACCTTTGACAATAAGTCCAGCTATCAAATGAGAACCAAATTTAAGTTTAACGTGTAAATTCAATGTCATTTAAAATACTTATGTTGTGCAGATAAACTCAAATTATCATTGAATAAATAAAGAGAACGAATATGATTCTGCAGAGAAAGACATGTGCTGTCCACATCAGAATTTTTAACAATATTACACCAATGATTTATAGAAGTGAACAGGGATTATTTTCAGGCCATTTCGAAAAAAATGTATGATCTATATTTAAAGATCCATCAAATTTTTGTCGAATAAAATGTTCAACAAATTTAAGCTGTGTACCAAATTTTAACTCTCTATGACGTAGGAAAGTGCATTTAAAATGCCATCAATTAAATTTATCATGAAGAGTTATATAAAATTGAAAAAAATGAAAAATTGTTATCTACCAAATTTATTTTAAAATATGAAGCCACTCCCATATGCAAAACGTTTAAACAAATGGAGAGATATTTATTATATAATATCTCTCTCTTTTCTTTCTGGAAGATATCTCAAAGTCAGAATTTAATTGAATTTGTTTTTTTCCCTATATTAAACAAGAAAGATCAATCATGCATAAGCATTGATTATGAAACACTTTCCAACTGAAATGTAATTTCATTTAAAAATTTCTAAAATGTGATTCATTCAGTGGTAATATCTTTTACATTATCACAGTACTACAGTAATTTATTATACTTAAATATTTAAAACTGTATCGAAATATAAATCATCTGATTCTTTATGCAAAATCAATGAATATTTCATTCATATAACTTGTATTCCAGACTCCAGAGCTAAATAATTTTGTGTGAAAAAAATTCAGCAATTCTTATGTAATTCATCTTACAATCGCTTGAGATATTTGCATTCTGCATATGTTAAAATTAGGCTTCCTTGAAGAAATAATAAAAGTTTAGGGATCATTTAAAATCACAACTATTGTAATTGCATAGGCACGGAATTGAGATACACAGATAATACACAGATAATATATATGTGTATGTGTATGTACTCAAAGTATTGGAATCGTGCCGAACATCGGAACTCGAATTTTCAAAGTATCTACACGTTTTGGGACTTCTAGAACACGAAAAAACTACTTTTAGGAAGACGTCTGTGTGTGTAAGGGTGTATCTGTGTATGTTTCTGTGTGTCTGTGTGGATATTACATCCACTCTAATTGAAAAACTAATGGACCGAGTTTCATACAATTTGGTAGGTATGTTTTTTGTGGGAAATCCTGATGTTCATTAGATTATAGTACGATTCGTAATAAAAGAATCTGCCTTCTTTGCGAAATGGCCGCAGAAATTGCCTTTATCCACTCTAGCTAAAAACTAATGAACCAAATTTAACAAAATTTGGAGTATAATATTTCAATAACCTACAAGTGATTTATATACCAAATTTAACAAAATTTTGTATATAAATCATTTGTAGGTTATTCTACTACGATTCGGGAAAAAGGAACGGGCTATTCTTGCGAAATGGCCAGCAAAAATCGTTATATATAAAAATAAAAGACTACGTGTGCTCAATTATATCAATTAAATTCCTATTTTATATATGATTTTTGACAACAAAAAGAATAAGACTAATCCCATTACTCTAGGACTAGCCGTTCTTGAGATATTCTAGTTTTTCCGCGTTTTCGCTACGCCACCTTTGACAATAAGTTCAGCTATCAAATGAGAACTTAATTTAAGTTTAACGTGCAAATTCAATGTCATTTAAAATACTTATGTTGTGCAGATAAACTCAAATTATCATTGAATAAATAAAGAGAACGAATATGAGTCTGCAGGGAAAGACTTGTGCTGTCCACATCAGAATTTTTAACAATATTACACCAATGATTTATAGAAGTGAACGGGGATTATTTTCAGGCCATTTCGAAAAAAATGTATGATCTATATTTAAAGATCCATCAAATTTTTGTCGAATAAAATGTTCAACAAATTTAAGCTGTGTACCAAATTTTAACTCTCTAGGACGTAGGAAAGTGCATTTAAAATGCCATGAATTAAATTTATCATGAAGAGTTATATAAAATTTTAAAAAAATGAAAAATTGTTATCTACCAAATTTATTTTAAAATATGATGCCACTCCCATATGCAAAACGTTTAAACAAATGGAGAGATATTTATTATATAATATCTCTCTCTTTTCTTTCTGGAAGATATCCCAAAGTCAGAATTTAATTGAATTTGTTTTTTTCCCTATATTAAATAATTTTTTTAATTAAAAAACTACTTAACATATTTTACTGAATTTTTTTTTATATATTCTATGGGATAATGTGAATATTTCCTAAAAATTTCGAAGCAATTCGTGAATTTTAAATTTACTTAAAAAATGTTTGAAAAATTAGGTCCCATAGGGTTCAATGTATTTCATTTTTTCAACCCGGGTTCAATAAAAAACTAATTGGGTGATATTATTTATTTATATTCCCATAGGTCCTACAGACCGTCTGAACAACATACTAAAATTTCATTTTGATAAACTCATTTTTACGGCAGTTATCGTGCTAACAGACAGACAGACAGACAGACAGACAGACAGACAGACAGACAGACAGACAGACAGAATGAACAAAGTCATAAACACTTTTCAACTTTGTTGTAAAGTGTTAATAATTTTTTTAATTAAAAAACTACTTAACATATTTTACTGAATTTTTTTTTATATATTCTATGGGATAATGTGAATATTTCCTAAAAATTTCGAAGCAATTCGTGAATTTTAAATTTACTTAAAAAATGTTTGAAAAATTAGGTCCCATAGGGTTCAATGTATTTCATTTTTTCAACCCGGGTTCAATAAAAAACTAATTGGGTGATATTATTTATTTATATTCCCATAGGTCCTACAGACCGTCTGAACAACATACTAAAATTTCATTTTGATAAACTCATTTTTACGGCAGTTATCTTGCTAACGGACAGACAGACAGACAGACAGACAGACAGACAGACAGACAGACAGAATGAACAAAGTCATAAACACTTTTCAACTTTGTTGTAAAGTGTTAATAACACGCCTGGATCTCTCTATAAAAGCAGCATTTCATTCATAACTTTCTCCATTTCATTCATCACAATACTATAATAATTTATTTTATTTAAAAATTAAGACCATGGAGCTACAATTCATAAACTTTATGCTTAAAACTTCATCGAAAAATATCGTCCTTCTGTTTATAAAATCAATTAATATTTCATTCATATCAGCCATGCAGACTCCATGGACTGAATTATTTTGTGTTAAAGATATACAGTAATTCTAATACAACTCATTCTATATATTTTGCTGTTTACATTTTACATAGGTGAAAAATAGGCTTAATTGTAGAAATAATCAAATTTGAATGAGAATTTAAACTCAAATATATTGTCATTGTGTTGTTTTAGTATGTAGATGCACAGAATTTAAGCAGAAATAAAGTAGTTTTAGGATGGATACAACACTCAATATGAATTAAAAAGAACTTTAAAAAATCACGAATTTGAAACAAGATGGATGCCATATCTCATTTTGAAGTGGGTCATGTGATCGTTTAATATCATGGTCACGTGATCGTTTCATATAAGATGTGTAATTATTATTTTAATTTTTATTTAAAAAACTACTGAATATATTTAGCTGAATTTTTTTTTATATATTTTATGGAACAATTTGACTATTACCTAAAATTTTCGAAGCAATTTGTGAATTTTAAATCCGCTTAAAAAATGTTAGAAAAATTAGGTCCCATAGGGCTCAATGTATTTCATTTTTTCAACCCGGGTTCAATCCAAAACTAATTGTGTGATATTATTCATTTATATTCCCATAGGTCCTACAGACCGTCTGAGCAACATACTAAAATTTCATTTTGATTAAGTTATTTTTACGGCAGTTATCGTGCTAACGGACAGACAGACAGACAGACAGACAGACAGAATGAACAAAGTCATAAACACTTTTCAACTTTGTTGTAAAGTGTTAAAAACCTATCTGTATCTTTAAAATCAACTGAATTATGATAAAGGAAAAATCTGACTTATGCCACTTTTCCGTACCATGTGAAAGGATGTTTCATCAGAGAAATAGTGATCATAAACAAATTGACGATGGATATTGCTTAGATCAAAAATACGTTAATATGTGTCACATTTTTTTATCACAAATGCATCTAAATAAAGCATTACACAGACAGAGATCATACAAAGCAGATATGATATAAAGATATCATATAAAGTTTAGTTGTATTGAATAGAAACAATACTGGGAATAAATACGTAAATTAAAAAATAAATCGTCTGCATTTCATTCTTCAGTTTTTTAAAATTATTTTACTATAAACATTTAAAACGGCTGAATTAGAGTTAAAGGAAAGAAAAAAAAATCGTCTGTGAGTTCTATTCTTCCTTTTGAAAAATTATGTTTAATTTCAAAATTAAATACGTGATTGCATTTGCTTACTTATTTATTTTAATTGTTTCAAATAAAACATGGCATGTCTCACTGCGAAGAGTACTTACGAATTCGTGATTGCATCGTGAGCCTACGCGAAATTCGCAAAAATGTCCTCTATGTATTATCATCCAGTTTTATCTTTTTTGTGATATGTCACAAATTTACATTTCTAATTTGATATATGGTCTCCCTTCACAATGTTCAATTTTCAATTAAATATAACTAGCTCAATTTTAAAGATACAGATATGAGGTTTCTTTTGTGATCTTGTTGCATTAAAAACAAATATTTTCTGATTGACCAAATTTGTCTAAGGGTTCGTATAAAAATTTGAAAAGTGTAACTTTTTGAAAATTAATTGTAGGACTATTTCCTACCGTAGACTTATTTCCTTCAACATTTTTGCAATTTGCATTGCCCACTTATCTCCAACAGGTAAAGAATTAAAGCGCGTTTCAATCTTTTTGGGACACCCTATATAACTAAAAACATTTAAATAATTGAATTCATAAATATGCATATCAATTTTATATTTGTTATTAAATGGAAAAATTTCCGTACTAGCATGTTTACATATGAATATTGATAACAAAACTACTTCTATATTGTTAATTTGCATTTATATTTTCTCCCGTTTCCTTAAATTTCATTATCAGAAAACAGAAACAAATACAGAGATAAACTGAATGTATATTTTTGCCGATTACTTGAATTTTTAACGATCTATAAATATTTATTTGTGAATTTCTTACAATCCAGCAGAAATTAGAAGCTAAGTTAGTCATAATGTTAGTACTTAAGTAAGAGCATAGAAAATTTTAAATCAAGAAAAAGATAAAAATAACCGAATGATTGTGACTACCTTTCTTCTGCAGTATTACAGCTTAAAATATTTCAACATTTGTGTCATTTATTAACGAGGATGTGTAAATATCACAGCCATATATTGATTTAGTGCGATGGTTAATAAAAGCCTCTTCACTTTTGCCTTATTCATGCATGTCGAAAAATTAATCCGATTATGAAATTAAGGTCAATCAATTTAGTGGCCTTTATTTGTAAAAGTTACTTTCTTTACATGTTGGAAAATAATTTGCTCTGATTATATACGAAAGAAAAAAATAATTAAAGGTTACTTATTTCCGTTCATGGCCTATTTCTTTCCTTTTTTGTCTCTATATCTCTTTAGCGTATTCTGGAATTTAAAAAAACGGAATTTTTGATGTTGCCATAACATAAATTAAATAAAGACAGGGTTATGGGAGGAATTTGCTCGGAGAGTACGTAGCTTTAAGACGATGGTTACTGACGGCATCTTAATCAACTATACCGTTCCCCAGTAAAGTTCCATCCACAGAGGCATAATCAACAGAATCTTTCTCCGGGAAGGGTCGGAAGACCATGTAGTCCATGACGGTATTTTTCAATATTCCTGACCAAAAAGTACTTAATAAAAGGGCTGAATATATTTCACAAACTTTTATAATACATCTATAACTTTATGTTGTGTCGTGGGGGCAATTTTAGTGTTGTCAGGAAGTACTTAAAAATCGATAACAAACAATAAAATTTAAGATGATTAGTTAAAAATATATAGAATTTATTGGGTTCACTTCAAATATAAATAAACATATAATGGCTTTCTATAGACAGTAAGTAAAGAGCTTAAACTGGCCATCTCGAAATCGAGTGCTTTATTCCAAGCTGAAACAAGAATATTTTTAAAATGATGTCAAGAAAAGTAAAACTACATATTAGACGCAGTGGATTAATTATGTGTGAGTAATATTAAAAATTAAATGATCCTAGAACTTTATATATTTAAATTCAAGGAAACCTATGTCAAACAGGTTGCCATATTTTATTTTAATACTGAAATTCAGGGCAATTCCGAGATTTTCAAGAGTTGGAAGTGGACATTCAACCTCTGAGCTAAACTGTATACATTTTGAAAATATTCTTTTCTCAATGCACATTTACATACATTATACAAATTTTCAGATTTTTTTTCTGCGTTCACATCTAGACAATATTCGCAGTGTACAACCCAAATTGGTCCAAATCGCTTCAACACTTTTTGAGATTATGGCAGGCCAACGATTTTGACAAAATCTTGTTTTATAGATAAACTATGCCCATTTTGTGGAATTTTTTTTCTGCGTTCATATCTACATCTTACATAATAAAGGAAGATGAGTGTGTGTGTTGTTTGTCTGTGTGCGAAATCTGTATCGCAAAATCTAAGAGTCGTACGATCATGAAATATAATACAAAGGTACTTCTTGACGTACACAGTTGCACCTCAGCGTTATTTTTTTTATTAATTTCGAATTTAGATTTTTAGTTATTTTATGTTTTACTCCGATTTTGGTCGATATTCACACAAATCAATTCCTTAGCGAGGTAAAATATTATCATAGTTTTCATCTCTACACCGTCAAAAAGATCGAAAAATTATTTTTCAAACAAAATTTGAAAGGAGTCCATACAATAAATACACAAATTTAATTGAGTTTTTAAAAATATATACTTTTCGAGCGTTTTAAGCCTCTCCGATTTTTATATTACGACAAACAATATTGGCATGCCATCCGACGTTTATTTTTTTCAGTAGCTAATAAATATATCACATACTACTCCAGAAAAAATACTTTTATAAACCCATTTGTTAATTTATTATAATATTTTATTTTTAAGCCAACGATGTATTCAATGTTCGTAGTCTTAGTAGCAGGTCTAATCTGATTTGCAGACTTATCGACTTAAGACTACTAACGCCATCTATCAGCATTATACAGTATGCTTACCCGAGTTTTCTAACTTTGCAAATTTAAAATATGTTGTCCTAATGTTTTTAATTTGGTATTATATTATCATTATGAATAATGTGCTGATATTTGGCTGAAATTAGATGAAAATTCGCTAAGATAGCAATAAATTTCGGGTTTAAAGGAGTTTTTTTTTTGCAATTTCAAGTATTTTTATTTATTTACGTCACGAGAATGATTCCGTCGGTAGATTTTAACGTAAAATTGAGAGTCTGTGGAAATAACGATTTTCAATTTTGTGATTTGCGTGGGTTGGGGAATTCATTTCATGACTGTTGCGCTGATGTTCACGGATTTTGTTATTTAATATAACTACCCTACTTTAACTACCGCGCAACTTCGGGTACATTTTCTAGTAATATATAAAACCTGCCACCCAAATTTGGTCTAAATCGCTAGAATGGTTTGTGAAATTACGGAGGGCCAAATATTTGACACCTACCCATCCAGTCTCCTACAGACCTACAAAAGTCATTTCAGGTATCTTGTGACCCCACCGACGTATCTATGGTGAAAACTTGACTTGCCATTAAATCACGATTACCATACTTTTCTTAGACAACATCTGTTAAATTAAAAAAGTTAAACAAACAACTGTCAAAAGCATATCTACCAAGGAAAGTGGTACAAGTCACAATCACTATCACCATACTTTCTTCTAGCTTGGCGCGAGGAAAGATATAGGAGACCATTAGTTGAACCTCAAAGAGCGAGTTGGATAAAGCTGTAGGGTTCATTTGAGTTATACCAGAAAAGTTTATCTCCTTCCATTAACTCAGAGATTCAGAACGTCTGCGTACTTGGATATTGGTTGTTTCACTCGCACAAGGTCTCATTGCATACTTAATTGAGTCTATAAAAGACGACAAAAATGATTTCCTTTAAGCAACTTTATTTATTGATTTACTTCAAATAATTGTTTTATTGTTCTACAAATGCGTTTACGATATCGGAAACTAAACCAAAAAACTGAATATTTATCTCTTTGTCAATATCTAGGAAGTGTATAAATATTTTTTTACGAATGGCCAGAAGGGTAAAACCCATAAAAGGACCATAAACCTTAAGCAGGAACTTCAGTAGAAAAATAATGTAAATGTATAAAGGTAGCAGGGACATAGTGGCTATATTCCTTCTCAGAAACTTATATATTGTAGGTCCATTAAGTCGATATATTTAAGTGGCTGATGTCATGGGGACCATACGTCGAAAATACTGTCCTTTTTGTAAGTTAAACGCTTCCAATTTTACTACTGCTTTTTACAAATCTAACAATTTTGTTTTTATTTATTAGATTTTTTTGTTTTGTTTTTAAATACTCATTACTAATTTCTTATACTTAAAAAATACTTATTCGAATAAGTCAAACTATTTGAATACAATAATCGTCAAAAGTACACGAAAAATAGGGAAATGCTTAGGACCTGATTCGTTATTTGCATTAGGTGATGTTAATAAGTGGCGTCTGCTGCTATTCATTTTTGTATATTTAAAAAAATTGGGGGAATTTTTATATCCCCAAAAATGCATTATGTGCAAATTTTGAGTATATATTATATTTACGAATGCTTCCACATAAAACTAAAAACATGTAACATCTCAAGAGCGGTCTTACTATAACGGTAAGTTAGTATCTTATAGACAATAGCATTTTCTTTTAAATAAAAAATCTCAAATACATATATATTTTTATAGTAATTGTATGCGTTAATATTCTTTATAACTTTATCTATCTTTAACAAAAGAATGTTTGAAATATTGAGTATCCTTCCCTTGGTCTGTTCACATCGAAAATTAATAGACCCTTGACACTCATTGGTTAAAATAATCATACCAAATGTGATTCGATTTTATCATTTTTTCGAAAGATATCGTGTCTACCAGCAGTAAAAGAGGTAAACACATAGACATAATTGAAAAAGTGATTTATTCGTATTTAGAGATGCTCAAACGAATAGATCAAAGTCCACGAGGTCGACATTTTACCCCATCCCAATATTTTACCTTTACACATGTATGCATTGTATGGAGGGCAGGAAGCGGCAGAAATTACTATTTATAAACAAATAGTTTTACTGCATTTATATAAATGTTTTAAAATATCTGCTCTCCGTTTTCTTAAATGCCTATACGATATCGGAGTAAACAAAAAATCCAATATATTTTTCATCGATTTCAAGGATTACTCAGTATATAAATATTTCTTTACGATTCCCAAGGGTAACTAAAATCTATAAAAGCCAGGTTGCTTATAATGTAGGTACTTCAGCAAACATATAAAAAATTTAATTTTAGTGCAATGTTAAGATAAGAATAGCAAAGACAGTATGACTACCTCTTTTCTCAGCTCTTCCGTTGAATTCCGATGTTTGCATATATTAACAGGAAGGGGTGTATTTTCAAGCTATGTATTGATTGAGTGCACGAGATAACAAAGTCCTTTTTTATTTTTCCCTTATTCGTGTAAGTCATAAAATTAATCCGATTATGTAATTAAGACCAATCAATTTATGGACATTCATTTGAAATACATATATATAATGTTAAGAATGTTTGAAAAATGTGTTTGGCAAAGAGATAAAGAAAAACAATTAGACATTATTTACACTGGGATTTTTCATATTTATGCCCCCAGCATGCCACAGACAAGGACTAACACAGTTAAAAAATCAAACCACAACTTTATTTTAATAAGTTTTATTTTGTTATAATTTATTGAGCTTTGTGCAAAAATTAGTTGCCTTAATCGATGCCAGCTCAATTAGTTTCTGTTCCATGAGCGATATTATAATTGTTATTTGTATTCTACAATTTGTATTCTATGTCATTGGGGGAGAGGGCTTTTGGGATGTGTGGAATTACTGTTAGACAAGCATTTTGTTAGCTCATGGAGGGGGAATCAAAAATTCCGCTCCGATAGATTCAGTTCTGTAGTTGATATTATAAGTATCTAAAAATCCAGTCATTTAGGTCATCGGGAGGAAGTCTGGAAGGTATGCAAATAGTTTTAGAACACTCTTCCCTTTTTACACCATTGGGGAAAATAAAAAGAAATTCGGCTTTTTCCCGTGTAGATAATATGAGTGTTTAGAGGGTTAGCCTTCTAACTCATCGGTCGACCTTCTGGAGGGTCTAAAAAGACTTCAAATATTTTCTTCACGTCGGAGGGGGGGGTCAAAAATCCTTCTCCGTTAGGTTCTGTCCTGTAGTTGATACCGTGAGTGCGCAAAAATTCAGCCTTCCCGGTCATTAGGAGGCCTTTAGATCCCCCTTACCTTTTTAAACCATTGGGGAAAATAAAACAAAATCCGGCTGCATTAGGCTCTGTCCGGTCTCAATGATATGAATGTGTAGAGAGTCAGCCTTCTGACTAATCGGCTGACAAATTTCGAATTTTCCAATTTTGAAGATACAATTCTATATAGAGTCAAAAATTCACATATATTAAAAATAGTTGGTTAAGCCCAGCTATAAGTATGTATATTTTACTTTTGATAAAATTGGTGTATTTATACAAATTTTAAAATAAAGGTACTTACCAAGGGATCTTGGAGAGATGCGGTGGTAGATAAGCCATCGACTTTAATTGAAGGTGTTTCGCTTAAGAAAAAATACGGCGCTATTTGTACTTGTTAGAATTTTAAGGAAAAGTATTCATGAGGGTTTCACAAAAAATCAATGTGACTTTTAAATGAATTACACCGGACTTAGATAGGTACGTATTCCCCCCCATGATTTTCCTTTTCTGTTTTACACCATGAAAGTTGTTTTGTGTTTTAAATCACATTTTAGCGCTTATTAAACCAATTTTAATTGAAATAGATTTTAACTTTGTGAAAAATAAATGTTTTTAACATTTGTATATTGTTCTTTTACGATGTCGCCTTAATACTATGATCCTTCTACAGCACATATTAGGGAATGCTATATAGCTCCCGGACAATTGAGACGAAGGTCGTACTAAAATATTAGCAGAAATGTGGCACTAAAATAAAGAGGCATTTTTTATCTTTACTTCTAAAAAATCACATATAGGTATTAAAACACACAAAATATTTCATTTTGTAGCATATTTTTAACTATATTTTGTCTATGCTGTAAATATGGTTAAAACAAGGTTTAACGACCCAAAATACCATTCTTGTCTTCTTTAAAGTAAAATATGTGTAAAAAGAGCTCAGTGTAGTTGAGAAAATCCGAGAGACCCTTTTTTCAGAGGCCACAGAAAAATATATTTAATTCATAGGGAAATATGTGACTTCTATATTCTTGCCTGAAATTTCGCAGTATGACTAGAAATCTGAAAGAAAATGTCGATTAAATGTTATATTTTTATAACTCTTAGTATAACTCTTAGTATTCTGCATAATTGAAAATATTTTCTTATGCCAAATCTTTTATCATAAAACGATGTATTAAATTCAAATGATATTTCAGAATATTTTCTTATTCCAGTGTTAATTGTTTACATTATCTTAAACTTGTATCATATGTAGAATTTACAAAATATATGTAGTTTTTACTAAGAGGGCATTTTAAAAAAGAGGAGTTCTAGCTAACGGATATGGCATTTCTACGGTGACGTCAGAATAATGAGACGCGGTACATAATTATATATATACATATTAATTATATATATACATATTAATTATATATATATATATATATATATATATATATATATATATATTGTATTTTAATTAATTTGAGTATAATGATTACAGTTTCCTAAACATATATCTTTCTTATAAGTTTCTGTCTGTTTCTTGACTCAAGATGAAAACAAGATGAAGACAGAAGTGTGAAATGCCCGGCATACTTCCAGGCATACCTTTCATGATGTTAAGGGCGTAAGAATATATTAAGTAGTGATTCTGACTTGTAAGCCCCCTGGGACTTTGTAGAATGGATTTGGAGGTTCCTACAAAAATGTTGTGTCATTTTCACTCATATATTTCAACAAATATATTGATTCCATGGTGGATTTGCGTTCATGCTCAGTCATTTACATAATGCCCCCTCCCAGAACTTTAGCAATTTAAAATCTAACTGTGAAAACTAAAAAAGTGATTGATAATTTATGCTGTGATTTAATGTAGAAAATGATAGTTGTGAAAAATCACAACTATCATTTTCTACATTATACAATTTACTACGTGGCTGAAGAAGTGTTGGTATTATAAGTAGCATTGCATAAATAGATTACTAGATTATTGCATTGAGAATATGTTATTGTTTTGTTTTGTTCTTAACCATAGTTGTACTGTTCTTCTTTTTTTTTAGTTTATGAGCATTTATAATGTTGTTAGAGTTACTAATTAGATATTTTCTGGGGAAAATCAGTTCCTCGGTGATATTTGTTGAACCAAAGCGAGTTCCAAGCATAGATGCTTTACCACTGACTCAAATCCGATTGTATGCGAACATTTCGTTGAACACAAAAAATTCAACGGATTTGAATAAAAATTTATACGTAGATTGAATTGATATGTTTTCGGTCATGACAAGCCTGAATGTTTAACTTTGATATATGTATTGATATATGTGATGTCACATGTTAGATAACATTAAGTTTGTGGAGAAAATTTAATTTCAAATAATTCAGATACAACTCTCAATTTGTTTACAAAGTATCAACAAACTTAACATTTTCTCAATAAAATACAATTTTTAAATACTTAAAAATGTAGAATTAATACATTTTACTTGGTCATGCAGCTACCTCTCTGCATTGGTGTTGATACATTTTACTGGATCGCACAGCTACCTTTCTGCATTGGCTCCAAAGTAATTTGTCATTAGAACTTGTAGACCAAACATGGTCTTTGCAATAGAACAACTACCGCATCACTGATATCGTACGAGTTTATTCTTCTTCTTCAAATCAATTAAGCCTTGAAGTTCCTAATGACCTTCCTCTTCGTGTTTTGATAAAGTTTGATGGCTATACTAAATTAACTGTTTATGGCGGTGCTATACCGATAACACCAATTACAATGCCTTTTGCATAAAATAGCAAGAACTGTTTGTGTAAGCAAATGTCGTCACTATTAGCATATGTTATTAGTATCCAGCGATTTCAAGTTATTACTTCGGAAAATGGAATGGTTGCTAGGTATTCCATCGAATTTGCTCATGTTATTTTGTCATTACCCACGCTGGGGCCTCCAGAGTCAGAATGTTAGTAGGACTGATATTCTATTATGTTTTCAATTTTGATAGACTTCAAAAACTCGGTTGAAAGAATGGTGTCAGTTTGAAGATGCAAGAACTACGCCACCATTCAAATTTACAATAGCATTCCATTTAAATACTATTTTGTTTTAATAGTTTGAGTTGAGTTTTTACTACTTTCATCAAATAAACGTCTCGGTTAATAAACATGTAGCTAGATACCGTTATAATCATCAGTTTAGGTTCGCGAGAGACAGCTCAATTTATGTTGAGTGAAAAGATGAATGGGAACACAGTTAGAAGATAATTTTATGACACTCATGGGATACTAATTTACCTATTTTTAAAATTTATTATATCCAAAGGCGTGTTAAATGAGTAAAACTAAATGTTTTCTTTAACATATATAAATAAGTGTTTTATTACAGTCTGTATATTTAGTCAGTCTGTATACAGTCTGTATATTTATTTAAAAATTAATTTTTAACTAGCTTACATTATTAAATTCTTTATTATATACTTAAATATCAACAATGACTTTTTTAAATTCATTACACCCAGTTATTCATTCAGAGAGAATCTATGCAGGAAATGAGTTTTCTTTAATGCCATTAATTTTCATGAATGTCATTAACGTCTTATCTATCATTAAAAAAGCCATTTATTATACCATCTTCTGTATTCTTCGCTTTTTTCGTAAATATATTTTTATCACTTAAAAAATGACCGTCATCTATACACATTTTAGATATTTAATCAAATTAAAGAGCTTCATTCCACAGTAATTTAACTTTAAATTTACTTATATGTGTTTTTCATTAATGAAAGTTAAAGATTGTCTTTTCTGTAGCTATGAATATAGTTAATGATTAAAATTGGAGTATAGCTTTTAAATGTCACTTTGTAAGTAGTTGTACTTGTTACACATTTATAAATGAAAATTCCTAGAATCATCTTAATGACGGAGACATGTTACGGTATTCGTTTACTTATTTTATCTCTATTTAAGGTAGAAAATCTGTCACAAAGCTGTTTCTTTTGGACATATCCGGTTTTATTATAACAAAAAGAAATGTAAAGAAACCCTTGTTTAATGCCACACTCCCATATTTTGAAAATAATGAAGGAAAGTTCAATCCTTAATTTTTATGCACAAAAATATATCTGTTATACTGGTATTGTGATCCAATCTAGTGTGTATACGACACTGAATTATTTGCGGTACATATTTCAAGGGCATGTATACATGACGCACAAACACACACACACACACACGCACACGAACATATGTATATATATATATATATATATATATATATATAATATATATATATATATATATATATATATATATATATATATATATATATATATATATATATATATATATATATATAATATATATATATATATATATATATATATATATATATATATATATATATTATGTGTGTGTGCACGAATTAATTAATTAGCTTGTGACTTTAAAAACTCAGATACACAATAAATTTACTCAGATACAAAATCAAGTGTAGCATACCTCTTGGAAATGTGAGATGAAGTTGGCCTTATACTACTCTGATCGAGTTTCATTATGAATTATGCCCTCTATTCGGGGAGTCATTGTGGAGTATGTAGATGACTTCTCAAATATTGGTTATCTAAATATTATACGACTACAAACTTTCGTCTTAAGTCAAAGTTGCCTTGCGGCCACGGGAAATCAGACAAACTGGGTAATTTTAATCTAATCTGTGCATTAACAATGCACATAACTGATGCAGCAACTGGCTATATACAGAGCTACTGTCCATATACTGAGCAGCATACATTAAATTGCACATGCCTGTATAGTAACTGAATATGAAGACTTGGATAAACCCGGATCTTGGTGGTCAAATGAATGTTGGAATACTCGTAAATATAGAATATGAGCGGAAGACGTTTACCCAATTCATCAGCGGACATCTGAATACTTCAGAAAGCACTCTTATTGACTAAATACTGTTGATCGTGAACGCATACATCTTGGCTAGTACCTCTTGCTAGATAATCGGTCACCCAATCGGCATGGATTAAACATCACCCTCTTTCTAGAGTTCGCGAATGTGGAAACTCAAAACAACTACGCACACGCACATGCACCTGCGTAAGACCAAGCCATTTTCTGTTACCTAAATTGAAATTTTATCCTGTTCTACAACAGGATCACAAAAATTGTTAGCAGTCTCATGATTGGCCCACATAACCGAACCAGTTAGAAGCTGTTAATGTAAAGTTAAACATAATTTAGAGCGAAAACTAAGTGAAATAATAACCAAAGATTATATAGACTTCATAATCTACTCAAATTGAATGGGCTTTCTAGGTTATTGAAATCCCCTCAGAGAAATGAAAAAATAATCACACACTTTTGTGTAAAAGCACTTTGGAATTTGTTTCACTCAATGATTAATTCTTTAAACATTTTAACTCTTTACCCTAATGCATCCCAAATTCAAGTCCTTCTCCTATTGCCCAAGTCTTATACATATTTTTGCATCGATTTCATGTCAGACCACTTTTTCTTTACACAACACCGTCTAAACCTCCACTCAAAACTCTAGCTCTAAAAATAAAAGAAAGGAAGAAAAAGAAAGTAGAAGCGTCAGTCTAAAATAGAATTGGAAGAAATCCCGGATTGAATATTCTTATTTTCCGTTTGATGGAATTATAATCATGTGCGAATAAAATATCTTTTGACTTCACCATATTGTCACCTATTCCAAGATGTACAGTAAAAACTTATAAAGTGAATACTTTGGTAATGTAACAATTTATTCTGTTTATTAAAACAGTTCAAGTAGATAAATGACTATATGTTTTGCTCGTTACGGTTACCACCTTCATATAGTGGCCGATATTCTCTGTCTAAACAACGTCTAAACAACGTGTCACTTTAACAACGTTTCACTGTGCTTTTTATTTTGTTTCCAATTATATCTGTGTAAATAATGTGCAAGGTTTCAGATCATAGATTAAATTTTAGAACACCATTAATACGCCAAATAAAAAATTAAATACACCCTATTCCAAAATATAAGTCTTCATTTCTTCAGAGAAACATATTTTAAGCATGAAATGAAAATACCAAAATATTTGCGCATTGCAGGAAAATAATGTCTCCCAGAAACACCACTTTATGATAAAAATAACTCCACGAAATGTACAAGAAACAAAAACCCTTTAAAAAAATTATGAAAATATACAATGGTTCGCGCCAAGTTTTCTTGAACATGAGATGTACTTTCATGTCTAGTGTACTCTGCCAAAGAATACTACGCATCCTTCAAATCGTACAAGCCATTACTCTAGTCGCAGCCAATGTTTTAATTGACTGCAACTAAAAAAGGGCTATGTGTGAAAGGGGATTTAAGATTCTTCATCAGGGTACCCTAGATCTGAAAGTACATCTCCGTTCCTTTGGGAACTTGGCGCAAACCATTTTAAAATTTCATAACATTTTGGAAGACATTTTCCTTTTTAACACTTTACAACAAAGTTGAACAGTGTTTATGACTTTGTTCATTCTGTCTGTCTGTCTGTCTGTCTGCCTGTCTGTCTGTCCGTTAGCACGATAATTGCCGTAAAAATGACTTAATAAAAATGAAATTTTAGTATGTTGTTCAGACGGTCTGTAGGACCTATGGGAATATAAATGAATATCACCCAATTAGTTTTGGATTGAACCCGGGTTGAAAAAATGAAATACATTGAGCCCTATGGGACCTAATTTTTCAAACATTTTTTAAGCGGATTTAAAATTCACAAATTGCTTCGAAAATTTTAGGTAATATTCAAATTGTTCCATAAAATATATAAAAAAAAGTTCAGCGAAATATATTCAGTAGTTTTTTAAATAAAAATTAAAACAATAATATCACCTCTTATATGAAGCGCTCACCTGACTATGATATGAAAAGATCACGTGACCCACTTCAAAATGATATATGGCATCCATCTTGTCTCAAAATCGTGATTTTTAAAGTTCTTTTTAATTCATATTGAGTGTTGTATCCGTCCTAAAACCGCTTTATTTTTGCCTAAATTCTGTGCATCTACTACATACTGAAACAACTCAATGACAATATATTTGAGTTTAAATGCTCATCCAAATTTGATTATTTCTACAAGCCTATTTTTCACATATGTAAAATGTAAACAGCAAAATATGTAGAATGAGTTGCATTAGAATTGCTGTATTTCTTTAACACAAAATCATTTAGTTCATGGAGTCTGCATAGCTGATATGAATGAAATATTCATTGATTTTACAAAGAGTAGGACGATTTTTTTCAATGAAGTTTTAAACACAGAGTTTAATTACTTGTAGCTCCATGTTCTTAATTTTTAAATAAAATAAATTATTATAGTATTGTGATGAATGACATGAATGGGAAATTATTTATGAATGAAATGCTGCTTTTATAGAGAGAGCTAGGCGTGCTATTTTTTCTATGACGTCATTTGAATGAGTTTCAGTTGTTTTCGATGAAGTTTTCAAATATAATAAATTATCGTAGTATTATGATAATTCTAAAATTATTACCGAGGAATGTATCTCATTTTAAAATTGTTTAAACCAGGCAATTTTTATTTCAATGCCGTCATTAGAATGAAGTTCATTTTTTTCGATGAAGGTTTAAGTTTTCAAATATAATAAATTAATGTAGTATTGTGATAAGTTTTAAAATATTACCGAGGAATTTATTGCATTTTAAACATGTTTAAATAAAATTGCATTGACGTTGAAAAGTGTTTCATAATCAATGCTTTAAGCATGATTGATCTTTCTTGTTTGGATTTGCGGGAATCTTTTTTACCATGAATTGTTTGTTTTTGTGAAATTTCAATACTTTTGTAGAAATATTTATCAACATGATTGCACTACAATAATATATCTAACATTGAAAATTTTACTTTATAGTCGAGAACCATGATTTTCAATTTTTGAAAAGTTCACTTAAATTTATCATAATGTTTTAAATGAAAAGTATGCACCTCCCCCCGGAAAGTAGAAAAGGAGCCATCATTGATTAAAATGGGTCCAGAATTTTAGGATGTATGTCAGTCAACACTGAAGAACATGAATGTAAAAATGGATGTTTCATTTTTGAATTTTCATAGTTTATCATTTTTGAATTTCAAAATCAAATTTATCTTCAAGTTTAAAAAACAAGTATGTACCCCTACCAGAACATATAAAATGAGTAATTATTCTTTAAAATTTTTAAAATTGATTCAGTAATTCAAGCTATAGGTCCATCAATGTTAAAGAAAGCAAGAACATGAACAAGTTCCTTTTTATCGGATGCTGCAACATCAATCGCAATTTTTTGTCTTGTTTTTCTCAGCTGCATAGTCATATCAGAGAAGAAAAAGTCAAGTTTACAGCTATCTTAAGGGGTAGATCTCTAAACCGGGGGTTGTCTTCTCACGTATACTATAAACTTGCTGGCTAAGGATTCGAATATGAAGACTTAGTTAAACGAACACTGATCCGTTCATAATATAAAAGTTGTGTTAATAATAATTGTTTTTTTTCAAAGATGAAGAGAAGGCATGAAGCAAATAAGTAGGGAAGTAAGGTAGTGTTCCACCAATCTCTTGACAGAATAAATTGAATAACCACTGATATTTTAATTAAATCCAAAAGCAGTTTCATGTTTACAAGGGAAATCAAGAGAGTTGGCAATACATTGTTATTTCGAAGACATCTCTCGTATTGAAACAGGCATAGGGACATAGACTACCATTAGGATTTTTAATTGTAAGGATTTCTTGTAACTGGAAAGGGTAGAATAAAATCCCTCGAAATTTAAGCTTTTTATATAATTATTTTACCTATAGATTAATATAATAAATAATGGAACGATGGTAACAGTATAGTATATACAGGAAACTATTGTAATTCATATTCCTTATGTATGTGAAATACATATGGTTCCTGGAAAACTATTTAAGTATCCAATAACTTTGTAAATCAAGGTACAAAAGTGGGCAACATTAGGGCTATCTATAGTAAAGGGATCATACACAATCGAATAAAAAGTATTACAGCGCACCTAACGGAGATTTTAAAAAGTTATATTTATGAATTCGGCAACAAAGCGAGATAGAAAAATGCTAAATATGAGGTTGTAGAGGAGTATCTGTAGAAATCGACACAATTTATATACTATTTATATACTATTTACACACAATTCATATGCTATTAATAATTATATAATATTTCTCACAATTTATATACTATTATTTAGAAATCAATGGAATAAACTACATTCATAGGTTTGGCTGAGTTGCTGCCAATTAAAGAATAAAAAAATAAAAGTGCTTGGAAGCAAAAGCTAGTATTTTTTTTAACTCTGATATTTATTATAATAGAAATGGGTATAAAACTGTGATATGCATGTTAGAGAAATTTGAGTGGAAACTCACATTCAAATACATTATTTTTCATAAGTTCTGGTTATCGGATTATTTCGGTTTTTCTAAATTTGGGATAAAACATTACGTACAGCGCAACATAAAATACAAGTAATATTTTAAGGTTGTTTGTATCCAGGTATACAGAGATTGTTGAAACTATTTCATAAAACTTATTATTATTGCATGAAAATAAGAATAGCATTGTACGTTTTAACCTTAAATTTCCTGCAACATTATAAACTAATAGAAAAACGATGTAATTCTATATGCAGTTTTAACAGGAGTACTAACTAGACCATGTATATTTTATTTAAATAGGGATCGTAATAGCTGCAGAAAAACAATTCGGGATTTATATTTTTAAATTTTAACCTATCTTTCTAAAACAACTTCAATTCAAATTTATTTTCCATAGACTTATAAATTGGTTCTTTATGGATCAATCTCATTTCATATTTTTCCTTTCTTTACAAAACGCCTCCAAACTTCGCTTAAAAGGGAAAATTAGAAGTATAAGACAAAAATATTTTAGAAAAAGGAGATATCCAGAATTTATAAATTCGGGATATATAGCAATGCGCAATATTAAATTAAATTCAAGTAACGTTTTAGAGTTGTTTGAGTCTAGGTTTACAGGTATTGTGGGAACAATTCATAAAAAAAAGTATTGCATGAAGATAAGGATAAAGTTGAAAATTAAATCCAGATAATATTTTAGAGTTGTTTGAGTCTCGGTTTACAGATATTGTGAGAAATATTTCATAAAATTTTTATTATTACAGGAAGATAAGGATAAAGTCGAATACACGTTTTGCCTCTGAAATTCCTATAATTTTGTAAAGGTTTTTATAGAAAACCGTAAAACTGAGCTTTAACGGGTATAATAGGTTATGTATAATACTTAAATAGGAATTACAATGTATGCTAGAAACAATTTTAGATTTATGTTTTAAAAAATTTTACCCATTGTAACAAAGCAACTTCAATTCAAATTTATTTTTTATAGATTTAAAAAAAATGATTCTTTTTGTATCGATTTAATTTCATATTTGGACATTTTTCTTTCTCTAACGCCTCTAAACATTGCTTGAAACGAAAAATTAGAAGTATAAGTCTAAAATATTAGGAAAATGAGAAATACAGATTCGCATATTTCCTATTCGTTCTGATCGCATAAGATCCAGAGGTTATAAAAACAGTTTTATATAAAGTGTTTGAATTTAACCGTATTTTTACTTTCCCTATATATATAGTATAAAGTATAAGAAAAATATAGCGACTGGGTCAAAAATTCGAATTCGAGATTTCGATGGAAGAGCATGTCTGTACTCGAATCGAACATTTTTGAAGTGATGTCTGTGTATGTATGTTAATTTGTGTGTGTGTGTGTGTGTGTGTGTGTCCGCAAATCTATGGATGTGATATCTTACGAAAGAATAGAAGGTTTCGAACGAAATTTGGTACAATTATTACAATCAGTAATTACTAGACCCCCTTGTTGATTTTAAACGCAATCGGACGTTCGAAAGACCTTTAAATTTTTGAATGAATTTTTGAAAAACAATCGCAAAAATATCAAGACATTTAATTCTGTTAAATAAATAAGTAGCAATTTATACGTAATTTTTATTCTATAACTAATGTCACAAACTTTAGAACGCAAGTTAGAACCTTTCTCCAGATATTGCACGTAATATTGCAAATAAATTGCAAATAAATTGCATTAAAATATTGCAAATATATGTATCTAAACATTGCAAAAAAATGAACATAATTTAGCATCATCAAATATGTGACACTTGACAATAAATGAGGTAACCTTGGTGAGTAACTTGGCTAAATAATGTTAATTTTGTGACTTTTTTGATGTGGTGTCAAATTGACGAAAATATCACCAAATTAATGAATTAATAATTAACATATTTGAATATAATGGCGTATAATACTTAGAAGATGTTAGCAATATTTTTAATTGTCAAGTTATTTTTGCTCAAAATATAAGTTAATTCGGTACTTCAAAACAATTTTACATTTTGTCATTAAGAGAACTGAAATGCCAGTTTACTTTGAAACGTTAAAAACATTGTAACGTGCTGGATCTTGTCCATCGTTATTACGAATAGAAAGAAGCAAAGTATTTGCATCATGTAGGGGAAGTCATTTGCTGCCCACAGATTTTTTATATAGAAATTCGTGTATATATTGCTAATAAAACTATCATTCACTGTTGAAACTATATGGTATGCATTGGTTGCATAAATCCAGTTGTATTTTATTTTAGCTGTATATAAAATTAGGTTATAATATATGTTGTAATATATACCATAGTTATATTATAAATTGTATTTGTTATGGGGTCACTTAAGTATTGTTTTCTTAGTCACTCTAAAGTTATAAAGAATTAAATCAAAAATATACGAATTTAAATCCATATACCTTTCTCGTAGCAATAAAGGTAAGCACATCCAATTTGTGGGTATTATAAAAGGTAAGAAAAGCAGATTTGTTTGCGTTTGCGTTTGCAAGGAAACGTGTTTAATAAACAGAGTACCCGACTTAAGCTATGTAATAACTAAATCGTTGGAAAGACTTTACCAGTCCTCTTGATATATCACTGAAAGAATCACTCTTCCCCAAATTTCTAGGCGATAAATTTGAGCTGACTGAGCATTGTAAACTTTTCTCGGCTGGTGATACACACTTTTGCTGTTTTTTGTCTTTAGCAGTTGACAATTTGCAAACAAAGGGTCGTATAAAATATGGTTCAGTCTCTGCGATGTTAAAACCCCCAAAAAATTCACGACGGAGATTGGAACTGCAGGTAAGTGGTATCCTCCAGGAAAGAGGGAATGGATAAGTTATGCTTGAAATTGTTCAAGGATTGTGTTTGAATAAATCTACTATCAAAACGTTCCTAAGACTCTATGATGAAACATGAAACATGTTTCAACACGCCTGGATGCAGCAACGGTACATCACCAAAGACTACTGCTAAGGATGCTTGAATTTTGTGTTACCTTGTCACGAAAAACAAACTTAGTAATGTTGTGAAAATCACAAAACTGTGGAACAAACATATAAGCAAATCTGTATCTTTACGAACTGCGTACATATAGGCTACGGCTCGTAGAAGTCCATGTTGACGCAAGTTGAGTGATAAAATCGGTTTGCATGGGACCACCTGTCTTGCACTAAATAGTGAGAGTGATTTGGTCTTACGAGTCGCTCTTTCCAGTAATATACTGAAATATCGGAAGGACTCATTCACCATGAGTCGATCAACACTCTGTAAAGGTGCCAAATTCCTAGGCATTTTGCAAGTGCAGAGGTGTTTTGATTATTCTGGCATTAATAACTCGATTCAGTATGATAGGACTGTCGATACACAAAGCTTTTGGGCAATATTGTAAAAGGATTCCCTGCTTTTAGTGGTCCACCTTCGTCTGCAAGGAGATACGACCTTTTAGCAAAGTCTCGCCAAACCACACAGCACGCTTCGTGCCGCTTAGCTTCGCTAAATCCTGGTTCAAGTTCTGAAATGGGTCCCAAATTCACTCGATCTCAGCCAAAAGACCTGAAGTGTGTCCATCAGAAGGAGGTGCGGATTTGGAAGAAGCTTGTCTTTTGTCGGTCTAGTGATTAACTGTTCAGAAAAAAAAATCACACCTTTTACACTTTTACGAAAGCACACACTTTTATTAGAAATAACTGATCACTGTTAAGAATCATTATTCTACTACAAACATTCGAATAGCATATACTGAGGCTCGATTTCCTTTTAAAACTGTTGTTATTGACAACCAAAAAGTTAGCTCTAGCTTCGTACACTTGATCTCTTAAGTTAAACTCTAAACCTCACATTGACTTATTCATTCATCTTAACTCTGTATCTGTGTCTGAACAGAACTTGAGGACGCGACATCCTAGTGATTAGCACGCAAGAATTACCCGCAAATAACCTACACGAAATGAACAGTTGTTGCTCTGCACCTAAAATGAAATCTGAAAGGTAAATATTATTTAAAAGTAAATAAATAAAATAAACATAAGCAAAATTTCAGTTCTAAAAATTATTTATTTTAGCTTGCAATTTTAGGATTCACTGATATTTTATTAATCACAAACACATATAATGTGTAACATTATAATATTTTACAAATCTCCGTTTGGAGAACTCCTCATACTTGTTCCTATTATACGAAAATTGGAGACATTAGATAAATTCAATGTAATGACGCAGATATAATTTTAACCCTCACGCCAAATAAGATTAATGAATTAATTATATGTTGTTATTAAAAACTTCTGAAATTTATTCTTTCCTCTTAAGTCTTTAGATGCGGTACTATATTTGTAACAGCAGTTTGACATGGCTTTGCATTCTATTTTCTGGAGTGGTAATAGCTTGGTGTAAAATGTCCTTCTTCCTGCACACATTTTAATGCAGAATTTTCATACAGAATTTTGTATTTGAGCAGACAATTATATTACCACACATGGTAAACTTCAACGATTGCGAGAAGCATTATTCAACTCTCTTGTAGTTAACATGTTGCAATATGTCTGTTTTGTGCTCCCTCAGAATTATCTGTTTGGTAAGAAATTTTTCTTGGCTCCGCCCCTTAGCTAACTCGCGCTAACTCGCGGCTATATCTTATTTTGCGTTGATTGGATTAGGATATTGTGGGCATGGTTACTTGCAATTGGATTTTTACCTTTGCAATTGGATTTTTGTTCAGTTTAACCTTGCATCACTCCTGGATTAAACGATATCCACTTTATGACTTGTCTTAAATCAAATAACATAAAATTTTCACAGACTACGCAATAGTGTTATTTATTTCTGTACTTTATTGTCTGACACTATCTTGACTTGTCAGTTTTTTGGCATGAGAAGTCTTTGTTTATCTTCGTTACGTTGCATCTGATTTGAGCATACTTTTGCAAATTGTATTGCTATTTATACATCTTCTATTACTGGGCTTAGAAAGGAATTTGCTTCAAAATTACGCCGTTACACCTCAAGCCTGTGGGTAAGGCGAACAGTCTAGGTATAAAGAAATAATAACGCCACACAGCTGTCTAATTATGAGAATTGATCTCGCTATTTTTGGCTAAATATCTCGTTGCTAAATAGTCAGTGTCATAAATAATCAGCAACTTGTTTCCATGTGTGCAGCATTTAAAATAACAGTTTTAAATAACGGCAGTCATAAAATGATGTCGAGAGACAATATATGCTATTCGAATGTTTGTCGTAGAATAATGGTTCCTAGTAACGGTCAGTTATTTCTTCTAAAAGTAACATGATTCCGTTAAAGGGGTTATAGGATTTTTTCTGAGCAGTTATTCACCAGACCAACAAAATACAATATTTCTCAGATTTTTCAGCTTCGAATAAAGGTATTGTGACAATTTCGATTACAATGAGAAAATCTTTTAAAGTAGAGGAGGCTGTATTGTGGGTGGTTCAATTTCTAAGTTCGGTTGCGTTATGTTTAGCAGTACATTGTAAAAGTATTGACCTTCTGGTGTATTAGAATCTAAAATCTGCAGTGAAATAACTCAAATTTAGTCCTGCAAAACAAACACTCACAAAAGTCAAGGAGAAGCTCTCAGAGGCTAGGATTTAAAACCCAAACTGTTTATTTAACTGCACAAAACATATGCATCTTCTCTTTCGTTGGTAGATATAGAACTTATGTACAATTAAAATACATCTATTGCTCTTGCCCGTGAGGATAATAAAACTCGTAATCATACCGATCATGGTAATATATTCTAAAACTTGCACTCTACCTATTCCCACTTTAAATGTTTCAAATACTACCTTAAAGCAACCAAAAAATTCCGGAATTATACATAGTTACTGCTGACCCATTCACAACCTCATTTCCGGCTTTCTGCAGGAGTATCCTTTGACGCTTGGTATTACTTCCCTCCACCGCACGCACTCATTGTAAAGCAATCACAATCCGTCTTTATTACCCAAACTGAACCGAAAGTATTATCCTGCCTTAGACACAGGAACGCAGAAATTTTTGGCTGGCCCTTGATTGATCTTTGTAACTGAAACTAAAAATAAAAGTTTATTACTTCCTGAGAACTTCTAATTCAAAACGTAAAATGAAAAATATTATAACTAAAGCTTACCGAGACCGCATATATGTAATAGAAAATTTGAAACTCAAAACTTCAAAAACTATTGATTTCAGGATACCAAAATTTTAACAAACAAGCTTCTTGGACATCAACTTTTTTATAGAGGGATAATTCATTAAAATCTGATAAGGCATTTAGTTAATATCTAGCTGAATACCCGTTGAAAATCAACAGTCTCACAATAAGCAACCCCTGATTAACATAAATTTTTGAAATATTCATATTTCACATTTATTCCTAAAATTGAGAATTTTGGTGTGCGGAACACCCTAAAGTAGAAAATATAGAAAAACTGAAATTGCACATGCTCTTCCTTTCGAACTTCCTTTCGAACTAGCACAACAAATTTGAAGTCTCTATCTCATACTGAAGCATCCAATTTCATCATTTCATCTTTCGAACGTTTTCATGTGGAGCACCCTCTTAAATGAACATTTATGAAAAACTCTACGTCTTGGGTTTTAAACAAATGATTAGCCTGTATACCTTTAAAGCCTCTATTAAATTATAAATTAGTCTTTTGTCATTTACTAAGCAAATCGAACATTTTACTGTGTAACACCACCCTAAAGTAGCAAATATTGGAAATCTGGAATTGCACACTTTCTTCCTTTCGAACAATATCCCCATACACCAAGTTGGAAGTATATATCTCATCACAAAGCATGTTTTTCTATCATTTCAATTTTCGAACGTTTTGGTGGGCGAAACCTTCAAAATTACAAATATCGGAAATTTGCCATTGCACATTTTCTTTCTTTTGAACTATCTACCTATATACCAAATTTGAAGTTTCTATTAAATTGAGAAGCATATTTTTGTTATCGTTTTACCTTTCGAACGTTTTCGTGTGGAGTAGCCACCCTCTTAAATGAACAAGTTTGAAAAACTCAATTCTTTTGATTTTTATTAGATGATTTCCCCATATACCAAATATCAAGCCTCTATTACATTTTTAAAGGAGGCATTTCTCATTTATTCAGAAAATAGAACGTTTGATTTTGCGGTACTCCCTAAAGTAGAAAATATAGGAAAACTGAAACTGCACATGCTCTTTCTTTCGAACTATCTATCCGTACAACAAATTTGAAGTCCCTATCCTATCCCGAAGCATGGTTTTTCGTTATTTGACCTTTCGAGCGTTTTTCTCTTGAGCCCGAAACGAACATTTTAGGAAAACTATATTCGTCTTGGGTATTTTCATCAAACGATTAGCCCATATACCAAATTCCAAGCCTCTATTAAATTTTAAAGCAGACGTTTCTCATTTATTTGGTAAATCGAACATTTTGGTGTGCGGCACCCCCTTAAGTAGAAAATATTGGAAATCTGAAATTGCACACTTTCTTCCTTTCAAACGATTTATCCGTACACCAAATTTGAAGTGTCTATTTTATCGCAAAGCATGCTTTCCTATTATTTCACTTTTCGAACATTTTGGGGGGGAGCACCCCCTCTAGAGAACGTTTTCGAAAAATTCGATTCTTCCAGGGGGTTTTATCGAACGACCGAGCCATGTACCAAATTGCAAGTCTATCTATTCGGGAAGTGCCTAAAAATGCGTGACAGACGGACACATGGCAATTAGTATATATAGATTATCTTCGTGAGCTATGCATGCATAGCAAGGACGAAGATGTAAAACAGAAAGCCACCGTTCTGTGTGTGTGACAATATTGTGAATTCAGTTAATCTAAGTTAGTATAAATATCTATATACTTTATACTTATTTGAACTCTCAGAAAATGTTTTAGTCAATTCTAAGTGGTAAGCTTTAGATTTTTAAGAAAGTTTCTACTCAACTTTAGGTTGTAAACATTGGATTTTCCTTTTATTCTGCAAAAAGTGTGAAACTTATTTTGTGCTACAAGCAATGTTTTAAAGTTTTAAAACTTTCTACTATGCATCACGATTTGGAGTGTTTTTCACATAGTCTTCCAGTTTCACTCCTTTTTTTTCTATCGATTTCATGTCAGATCTTTCGACATCCTTTCTTTACCGAACAGCGCGTCTAAACCTCCACTCAAAACTCTAGGCATCGAAATAATAGAAACGAAGGAGACAGTAGAAGAATCAGTGTAAAATATAAAAAGAAATAAATTTCGAACTGAATATTTCCATATTACTTTTGATAAACTAATTAAGTGGCCATTGAAATGGGCCGTTTCCAGTGATTGAATTTAACCATTTTTAAACAGCGATGTTGATGCTTATTATGTTACATTGTATATCCAGAGTTCCATTTAGAATGTATGAAGTATAGTTGTGGATGTTCTTTTAGAAATTAAGGTGAATTTTATACATATTTTATTTTAAAATTCACATGTTGTGAGGTCACAATAACCTATTTATTATTATTTCTTTCATATAGATTAAGTATGCTTTTTCTGTGTAAACTAACAGTCAATTAGATCTTCGGATATCAATGATCAATCACGGTACGAGTTTGAAAAGCGTGTGGATTCTATAATTGGATGGAATTAATATTTCAGGGCGCATTGTTTGATAGATTGTAGAGGACTGCAAGCTCGTCGGCGGTTCTTCGGCTATGGGCTTGTACAGTGGTTACTAAAATTATGGACACCTTTTGAAAATTTTATGATTTCCAAATTTGAATGCCTATAGAAAATATTATATTTCACTAAATGCAAATATTCATATACCAATTGAAAAATAATTTAATGCATAATTCAATACACAAAACGGAGTTTAAATATATGCTTTACAAAAAATTTATGCTCCGAAAACAACAATGTGTTTGGCGCAGCATATCCTTTTTAGATTTTGTGCCACAAAACCCAATCAACCAACCAACCAACCAAAACAGCAGTAGTGATTAGATATGTACAAATGCAGTGCACTGTTGGTAGTTAGTAGGGCAACCTTTATTTTTTAAAACAGCCTTACAGCGACGTCTCATGAAGCTGACAAGTCCTCTTCCTTAGTTATTACTTGATGCCAGAAAGCATTTATAGCCTCAATTCATTGCCTTTTGTTTGATAGTCGCCTTTGAAAAACATAATTTTTTTAAAAAGTCTCCACAATTTTAGCCACAGATTCAAACCTGTCCAAACTACAAATCCGTCTCCACAATTTTGGTCAGTGATTCATGTTTACGAAGCATTTGTCCTTCAGGTATTATCAAGCTGTTTTATTGGGTTTTATAGGAGTTTATTGAGTTAGATACAATTCGAGTATCATTATCACAGTATCGTTAGTCCATTTCTGTGTAGTTTTTGCATAGCGTGATTTCTTTCTAGTAGTAAGATTTGCATTGATTATTTTAATCAAGAAGTCTTGTATTTAATAAATCCGTATTTAAATTTAATCCTGTATCGGTGTACTTCCTGGGACATTTCACAGTATTAGTAGAAGGATAAGGAGAGTTCTGCAACAGGAGGGTGTGGTAAAAAGCTATACTTTAACATGGGGACCCTCAGAGGCCATAAAATGAGTTCATCAACAGAGGAAGTATTCAAGAGCTATACTTTATCATGGGGAATCTCATAAGTCGGTAGAAGGTGACACAGTTATGGTCTCATTAGATAGACGTGGATAGAAGGATGATGTCGCACACAAAAGAGGGTGAAGTTCGAAATTATATTACGTATGAAGTATTTTATTCTTTCATTCATTTCAGTAGTAGTCTATTAAATATATGTAGGTATTTTAGTAAAATATAATATTTTTTAAAGGCTGTCCCCATCCCCACCACTACCCGATGCGCATGCGCACCGCGACAACCTCGAAGATATGAATAATTTCAGTATTATAATATTAATTACAAAAGTAATTTTTTTTAAATGTTGTTCCCGCCACCACCGCCACCACCCGATGCATAAATGCACTGCGACAATCTCTATAATTTTATTCATCCTTTATTATTATTTTTTTTATTTTAAAGCATCCGTAAGTATAGCTTGTAATGAGATTCTCATGTAAATATCTTTTATCATCATTAAGCGACTAAATCACCTTGTTCTGATACACATACCGCAACGTCAACACCACGCTGCGATGGAAAGGGATATTAGGTTAAGACGGTTACAGAAATTTAACTGTGAATTGAATTTAACAAATATGCCAGATGAAACATTTTTTGTTAGGGGATATGTTTAGTGTGTATGAACTGTATATTGGGGGAGGCAAAGGTGGTAATTACCGGTTTCTCGGGATAGGGAAAGGGTGAACTCGAAGGGTTGCGCGTCATTCGGCTTGCGAGGGGGAGTGTGTTGTATTATATGTAGCTTTCATTAGTGTTTTAACTCTGTATCTCGTTTAACAACTTTAATTTTTGTATAACATATTCCTTGTATTTGCTTTGGTTTTCATCTACTTCAGAAGCTATTTTTAAACCTCATTAATTTTATTATCATTTTGATTATTACCCATTACTGTATTCTCATTTTCATTTTGAATGTTTTCATTATCTTTATTTGCATTTGGAATCTTTTGAGAACTAACATTTTCGTTTTCATTATCCATAACAACCGTTATTTTATTATCATTTGAATTTTGAATGTCTTCATTATCATTATCTGCATTCTGAAGATTTTAAAATTAATATTTTCATTTTCATTTTCCATAACATCCATTATTTTATTCTCATATGAATATTGAATATTTTCCACCTCCTGATATTTATTTTCATTTTGAATATTTCTAAAAGTTTTATTTGCATTTGCATTATGTATTTTTTGAAAATCAACATTTTCCTTTTGCATACTTTCATGATTATCATTTTCAACATCCTTATCGATTTGGCGATTTTGCATATTTTCGATACCCGTATCTTTGCTTCTATGTATCTTTTCTTCTATTGTTATTCGCATTTTGAACATTTTCAACATGCACATTTTGTACAGTATAACATTTTTTTAATAGAATCGATCCCGTTATATTTATTTTCACTTTGTACCTTTTGAGCTATATGCCATTTATTAGCGTAAATTTCCTTTATTTCATCGTCTTTGTCATATTTTACTGTCATTTTTTTCTCACTTTGTACATTTTGTGCTATATAACAGTGGGTGGCGTGAGATTCAGTTGGTTCATCTTTCATGCTATATTTATTTCTAATGATCAAATTATTTTTCTCTCCAAGTTTATTTACTTGAGAAGGTCCTTGATATCTATCTTTTAGCATATTGGGCTTATTTTCCTCTTTCAAAAATAAATACGGTATCTCCGATTTGCATTTCTTTGTTAGTAATTCTTTTGAAATTTTTAAGCACTCCTACTTTCATATTTTTATTTAACGTAATTTTAACCTTCTTTTGGTTACTTATTACCATATTAATTTTGTTATTTTTTATTACAGTTTGAATTGCACCAAATGGAAAGATTACTTTTGCGTGGGTTAAGGGGATAAAAATCACCTCCTTATCCTGAAATTCCCGTTCAAGATTTAATTCTTCCCCTGCTAAATGACCTGGTTGCACCGAAAGCTTGCATGGAAGTGTAGCATATATCTGGACGAAAATATTTGACTCCTTAATCCTTTTTTTTCAGGAAACTCATTAATCCTTTCATTTTTAAGAAAATTGTCATTATCGATCTGTGCCGCCTTTTGACTGTAAAAATAATCATTTTTAATATTTTCATTAAACTCAAATATGCCTTTTTCTTTATCTTGTGTGTTTTAAAATAATTTTCAGTATGATCAACATTTTTATTATTTTTACCAATTTCACAGGTATTGTCATAAACGTGGCTACTTTCAAAAATTTGCTTATTATCCATTTGCAAAGCTTTAAAACTAGTTTCCTTAATTTCATTTCATCATACTTTTTACAATCGATCTGAGTCGTATTTTGGGTTTATTTTATTTATGTGCTCGTTTTTTTAAATTTATTTTCGCTTTTAGCGCGCATCATTTTTATTAACATTTTACAACAAAGTTGAAAAGTGTTTATGACTTTGTTCATTCTGTCTGTCTGTCTGTCTGTCTGTCCGTTAGCATGATAACTGCCTAAAAATGACTTAATCAAAATGAAATTTTAGTTTGTAGTTCAGACGGTCTGTAGGACCTATGGGAATATAAATGAATAATATCACCCAATTAGTTTTGGATTGAACCCGCGTTGAAGAAATGAAATACATTGAACCCTATTGGACTTAATTTTTCAAACATTTTTTAAGCGGATTTAAAATTCAAAAATTGCTTCGAAAATTTTAGGTAATATTCAAATTGTTCCATAAAATATATAAAAAATATTCAGCGAAATATATTCAGGAGTTTCTTAAATAAAAATTAAAATAATAATTACACCTCTTATATGAAGCGATCACGTGACCATAATATGAAAAGATCACATGACCCACTTCAAAATGATATATGGCATCCATCTTGTCTCAAAATCGTGATTTTTTAAGTTCTTTTTAATTCATATTGAGTGTTGTATCCGTCCTAAAACCACTTTATTTTTGCTTAAATTCTGTGCATCTACATACTGAAAAACAACGCAATTACAATATATTTGAGTTTAACTGATCATCCAAATTTGATTATTTCTACAACAAAGCCTATTTTTCACTTATGTGAAATGTAAACAGCAAAATATGTAGAATGAGTTGCATTAAAATTGCTGTATTTCTTTAACACAAAATTATTTAGCCCATGGAGTCTGCATAGCTGATATGAATGAAATATTCATTGATTTTACAAAGAGAAAGACGATTTTTTTCGATTAAGTTTTAAGCATAGAGTTTTATTACTTGTAGGTCCATGGTCTTAATTTTTAAATAAAATAAATTATTATTGTATTGTAATGAATAAAATGAATTAGAAAATGTTATGAATGAAATGCTGTTTGTGACAATATTTTCACATATTTTGATACATAACCCTGGGAAAAAAGGGAATGGTGTAAATATATTGAAATGTATACTAAGTTTTGTGATTTATGTTTATAGCTAGGCCTTTGCACAGACGGAATTGGGATTTTTTGGCGCCGTTGGGTTGTGTGCGCACTGACATGGATTGTAAATATTCAGAGATTTAATTGCAGCAAAATGTCAAAGTTGAGCTACAAATCTTTGAAAATTTATAGCCCTGTCAGGTGTGGCGCGCGTCGGTGTCCGGTATTTTGGACCACCCTGGTTTTGTATGCCCTCTGGTTCTTGTATTTTAGTGGAACGCATAAAAAAATGAGCGTCGCTTCTAGACCAATGGTGAAGCATTTTTGGACCTCCTCTTTTTTTATAGCGTTTGGGAACAGCGAATGAGAGTTGGGGGGGGGGGATTTCCTCCCTGTTTTTGTCGTTCCCCTTGTGTGTAAAATTCTGTAAGTTTTTAGAAATGTAAAGATAGTCAGTTGCTTTTCTGAGCTCGAGTAGAGAGCACTCCAAGTGCGGGGCACTTGTATTTCGGTGCAGCCCGATCCGGCATGTATGTTTGATGCATCTCTGACCCGGCATCCGCGGTCCCTATCTCGGGCGGCAAATGTCTTTGCCGAGGAGCCGACGTGGTGAGTCCGGTAAAGAAGGCGACTCGTAGCCAAGACGAGCCGAGCCTAACTCAGCGCGAGGGCGCATGTTCTTCGGGCAGTTCGACCAGAAAATGGAAGAAGGTCGTCATGTTTTATTTGGTTGCAGTACACACAGCTCTACCACCAAAACGGCGCGGTGTAGGACCTTTGCTCCTTTAGCTGCATTTAAGCCGTGGTTACTGAAATACTGCGTGTACGGAATATTTGCGGAGCACCAATCCGGGGCTCCTAAGCAGCAGCCAATCTCTACAAATAAAGTATCTGATCTCCACTCTTTAGGTAAAGCCTGTACGCATGCTCACTCAAGAGCCGCTGGGTCTAAGCCGCATTAAGAGGAGGAGAAGGAAAGTGAACAGTATGCCCATCGTCATTTGTTTTTGTTAGTTGCAGTGCAACACAGCTCTACCACTAAAACGGCGCGGTGTAGGACCTTGCTCCTTTAGCTGCATTAAGCCGTGGTAACTGTAACACTGCGTGTATGGAGTGTTTGAGGAGCATCAATCCCGGGATCCTAAGCAGCAGACGAATCTCTACGAAAACGTATATATTTGGCAAAGCCTGTACGCATGCTCACTCAAGAGCCGCTGGGACTGAAGCCAAAATTAAGAGGAGGAGAAGGAAAGTGGACGGTGTGCCCATCTCCAAAATGACTTGGCAAAAATTGTCGTCACCTGATGACCCGCCACTGTGTAATCAGACTGGCAGTGTTCCCATGAACTATTCAAATAAATGAATAAACATTCAATTAATTGTGCCACCCTTTCCTACGTGCAGAGGTCAGCTACAGCACTCAGTGAGAGTCCTATGTATGAAGGTATGGAAATTATATATTGATTTAAAATGTATACATGAATGTTTAAGTAACTGATGTAATCCAATAGTGTAAGGGCAAGGTCATGCTAAATGGGAGTTTTTACAAAATTGAATATCCATATTGTGTTCTTAACAAAAAGTAATTAATTACAAGTTTTGGCTTTTATAAATATGCAAATTAATGCAAAATAAATTGTACATCCCGAGGTCAAGTTAGGTAAATTTTGAACTAATTTGTAATTGTGTATTTTTGTATATTAATGTTTAAAATTGAGATTTCATGTGTTCTATAAATAAAGTGTTAGTTGGCCACAAAAAGGGAGTGATTAATTATCTTAACAAAACGCAATGTACTTTGGTCCAATCGGACCCCACTATACGTTAACGCGGTTGAGCCTGGTGGAACTATTTGGTGAGTATCTTTAATGTATTTATGTGTTTAAGTTTTATTGTATTTATGTGTAAAATTCACCTCACCACACTGTTTTTATAAAGAGAGCCAGGTGTGTTATTTTTCTATGACGTCATTTGAATGAATTTCAGTTGTTTTCGATGAAATTTTCAAATATAATAAATTATCGTAATATTATGATAGTTTAAAAAATATTACCGAGGAATGTATCGCATTTTAGAGATGTTTAAGCCAGACAATTTATATTTCAATGCCGTCATTTGAATGAAGTTGATTTTTTTCGATGAAGGTTTAAGTTTTCAAATATAATAAATTAATGTAGTATTGTGATAAGTTTTAAAATATTACCGAGGAATGTATTGCATTTTGGACTTGTTTAAATAAAATTTCATTGAAGTTGGAAAGTGTTTCATAATCAATGCTTTAAGCATGATTGATCTTTCTTGTTTTTAATAATTGCTTCAACTCCTACCATCTCATTATTTGTCATGATTTTACTTTTTTTATTTTCAGCACATTTATTTACCTCAATTTTCTTTTTATTAATATTTTCCTCATATTTCAGTTTTTCGACACTCTTATTTGCTTCATTGCTGGCAATTGAAGATACATATTGTCTTTATCCAGACCTCAGATCTGGGTAATGGGGTATTTTTTTGCATGATTTCCATTCTATTTTTATTTTGTCTGTCATTTGTATTTTTTTACATAGTTTTGATTTAATTTAAAATTGGGACCTGGGCTTCGCGTGCGAACCCCCTTTTAGAATTTTGTTCTTCTTTTATACCTTCAAAATTTTATTATCGTGTATGTGCTTATTTTTCAGCTTTTACATTTTGACTTTCAGTTTTTACATTTTGTAATTACCTTTTCATTTGTCTGTCATTTAAATTGTTGCCTACTTTTTTATTGCGATGAATCTCCATTTACTTCCGTAATGTTGCAATACTCGAATAAATTTTCTAAATGCTCCGCGTACTCCACCGCCTTTTCAAATCCTGTATATTAAGTTTTTTTTAATTTCAAATGCCAGATCTTCTCTTACAGACTCCATAAATTTTGAAAACACTAAATTATTCTTTATTTCTCGAATCTCATTGTTCGCATAACTATTCCCTAAAAACTCATTGGTCGAATTGGAAATTTCCAACACCAACTCCGACACTTTCATTTCTGTCTTCATTTTAATTTTATTTAAGTTTGTCAGCCCTGTAAGAGACGTTTTAAACTGCCTCATTAATAAAATTTTTATTTCTTCTATCTTATCTGCTTTTTAACAGTTCTGTTTTTTTGAAAAAATCATGCGCTTTCTCCTTAAGTCGGGTTTTTAAAATGATTGCCTTATTTTCTTCAGATCATTCAGCCATCTTTGTAACATTCTCAAATTGAGCGATAAAAAATTCAACATTCTCATCTTTACGCCCATTAAAAACTGGCAATAAATTTAATAATCCAAAATTATCCATTTTTACTCTTGGATTTTCAATAATCCCACATTGCGATCTTTGAGGCCACTTCTGTCGTCTAGAATTTCTAAGAGGCATTTAAAACAAAATGTATCCCTTTCAAAATTCTAATAGCATAAAACACACAATTCAACATAATACACATCAAACACTTCTAAATACAAATTTCTTAATCATTATTGCTTTCTCAAACAAATTATTTTCAATTTATCTTCAATATATTCATATTATTTCATTATACCTTTAGTGAATGTGCATATTTTAATTTAAACAATGCTATCATCTGCTAATAACATGCTTCTACATTAAAATTATTCATCTCCTTATTTAAATTATTTTTATCAACCTTAATTATATTTATAATATTTTTCATTTAAATTTTAAACTCGCACCAAAGTGTCACGGAAACCAAATGTGGCGCAGGAAAACAGAAAAATATAAAAACAGTAAATGCAACGCCCATTTTTATTGCGAAGGAGACTGCAAATATGAGATCGGCTAAGTTAAGATGTCTAAACTGCATTTATGAACTTATGAATTATTGATACGAACACATACCTCCAATTTTATCTTTGTGCTTTGGCACTGTCACCTTTGGTTCAGTTTCATCAGTGTACACCGTACTGTACCAATTCTCGGTGTGGTACGCATTTTCGTACGGAAGTGAATCACTGAACAGGAATCAAATTGACCTGATCATAACTGCATCGCCAGTCGTACAAACTTGAAGTCTGGTGCCCTGATTTCACTGCGACCCTTTGTCTGCTCCGACTGTTCTTGTCGAACTCGAACTCTCGAACTCACTTTCTGTTCTCCACATATCTCTAGAACATTCCATATGTTATAACCTCTTTTAGCCTGAGGTCTGGCATGCCTCTTTGACTCTTACACCTTTCTGATAGGTCGGATGGTCTGGGTCTCAACAACAACAACGTCCTGGTCGGTAATGAAGCATCAAGGGTGCCCTGTACATGCTGAAAGAAAATGGGCGACGGAAGTGGCTTCCGGAGTCGCTAGCGCTTGCCAGTGGATGCGTCGTGTCACGCGTGCTAATGTCGCACTGGCCATACCGGCACTCCTTAAACGTGCCACATTCCCTTGTTCCAGCCACCTTCGCCACAGACGGTGCACCGTGGACGCGTATAGGTGGCTGTCCACTGAGATTTGACGTATGGACCAACCTGCCCTTCTGAATCCGATCACCATACCCCTAATGAAATCGTCTGTCTGCTGGAACTGCCTCGGTTGGCGGTGGCCTGGCATTCTCTGCTACTACACGTTTTCTCTGAGACAAAAAAGTGCAAAATGATTTCCCTGGCAGACAGAACGGCGCGACTATTGCCGATTCTGCAGGTTCCTTCCCTTATATCTCAATCAACGTGCGAGGGACAGCTGAGTATTTCGCATAATTTACATAACTCGATGAGCTGCGTCTACCCTGCAATTTGCATATTTTTCTGCCCACTCCTTGATGTCTCATTTTCACTGTCACGTAGTGTATTATCATGACAGTGTCGTAGTGTATTATCAGTGTCAGTTTCCATCTTGACACTATCTGAAAGACCAAAGAACGTTTATTTCAGTGGACTTTAAACCGATTCCGTAGAATAGTCTTCTGACAGATTTCTTTAATTTATGTAATATTTTTTTTATCATTCAACACTTTTTAACACTTTCCAACTTAGTTGAAAAGTGTTTATAACTTTGTTCATTTTGTTTGTCTGTCTGTCTGTCTGTCTGTGTGGCCATTCGCACGATAACTGCCGTAAAAATGACTTTGTCAAAATGAAAATTTAGTATGTTGAGACGGTCTGTGGGACCTATGGGAATATAAATGAATAACATCACTCAATTAATTTCGAATTGAACCCAGGTTGAAAAAGTGAAATACGTTGAACCCTATGGGGCCTAATTTTTCAGACATTTTTTAAGCGAAATTAAAATTCACAAATTGCTTCGAAATTTTTAGAAAATATTCAAATTATCCCATAAAGTACATAAAAAATTTTCAGCAAAATATGTTCGGTAGTTTTTTAAATAAAAATTAAAATAATAATTACACCGCGATGCGATACACTGAATGCGATACACTGAATGTATCGCATTTTAGAGATGTTTAAATAAAATTGCATTTCCGTTGGACAGTGTTTCATAATCAAAGCTTTATGCATGGTTGATATTTCTTGTTTCAATTCATTAAACATGCATAGTTTATGACTGCGCGTACCCGTATTTCGCATACGCAGATTGCGGGCGTACGTCCGCTCTACAGGCATGTACGTCTTGGAGACCTACTTCAAGACAGTTGTTGCAGTCAGAAGCTTTTAAAGAAGCACCTCAGTCGTATCTAAAAAGCTTACTTAGAGAGTAATATGCAGTTGTATTAGAACGTAGCGGTCGATGTGCCAAACAGACCAAGGCAAATTACGGCCACGCGATGTGGGAGTAACATAGACACGTATACTTCCATGTAGCCGGCTTCTTCTTCGACCCAGACCGTCCGTCCTACCCGAAGTTGTAAGGTATCTGTTTGGACGGCTGAGGCAGTGCGACCCAATTTAGATCGGAACCAAGTGGGGACGGCATCCACAGGGGCCTAGCCTCCTTACTAAGCATCAACCTCTCGCAAGGACTAACTGGCCAGCATATTTAACGTCTCCTTACTCTGCGTGAATACGGTTATCATTTAGTCGGAACTTTAGTCGTCCAAGTGCAAACCATACGCGCTAGTTACTGGGCAATCTCACTCCTGCACTTAGCGGCTTGTTTGGGGTGTATTAGACCCGCTTACACCTTTTAAAATTCGAATGAATGAATGCAATTAATAATTGCTTTAAATCTTAAGCAATGCCGGGTACATTTTTTAGTGCAAATATAAAACTCATTTTTAGTTACGAAATGTTCAATGGCTATATCTTGTGTAACTCTTTTTCAAAGCAACCTATTTGCATTAAAGTTATTCACCCCTTATATACTGATAGAAAGCAAATCGAACTGAAGTGAGCTTAATGGATCCAATATCTCTAAATTTTTTCAGAAAGGTGACTTATATATGTAGTTGATTATGAAGATAATCAAGTTTCAGAATATTTGTTTTGGTATACAAGCTGAAATAGTGAAACAGCAGAGGTCTATCTACTAACGCATTACTCACCGGATTACCAAACGTCCTGTTCTGATGTATCAGACAGTTTGCTGTTATGCCCCAGTAAAAAGTAAAATTCCAATAATAATGAAACTATGATGGTCTATCTTGTACAGTAAATTATACGGTTAACCTCACAGCACTTCTAGAACCCACTCGTTAGGCGGTCAGGAATAATAATGAACATCAAAATAGTTCGAATTGATAACTAGACAAAATAAAGGAAAATGGAAGTTCCTAAGCTCCTGTGCTAAAAGTCTCCAATCCGGCCTAATACAAATTTCCTTCATTTTCATTTATATGCATAAATAGCTCCCTCAAAGCAAAGATCGTCACATGTATGATAGTGACATTGTAGTCACCTGACACCTGGGCCACAATGTGACACCATATAACTATGCGACGTTACGTATTAGTAGCTTTGTAACATCATTGTGACTATAATCTGTGACGTTTCCACAATTTAATTAACACGTAACAATATGCCGACATTACAATGACAATTACAATGTGACGTCACAAAAAAGTTAATATGCGACGTCACAAACGACCATGAAAATGACCAAAATGCACAGTGATCTCAATGTGACATTGCCGCAGCACTGTGATCTCAATATGACATTGCCGAGACGTACTGCGACGTCCTGTGACGTCCCAAAGTCACAGTGTGGCGTAAATCTTGCCTCATTATGAAAAAAAATGCTGCTAGGGAGACGTCATTTTTTTTCATATTTTCTAGCTATTATCCAAATGTTTTGATTCAGCAACTATTATCTCAATAAAATACGTTGTTAAATACTTCAATAAAATACCTTGTTACATATCTCAATAAAATACCTCAATTAAAACACCTTGAATAAAGCAGCCATAGAGAATAACCTAGTGCCATGATCATCTTGTTCTTTCTGACAGTAAACGGAAATTTGATTATTTTAGGTTTGCGATAAAAGAAGGCGATTTAAAACTTTTCGAAATTTTTTAAAAGCTCGATCGATTTTACGGCTTTGTAGATCTGTTATGCGTTTTTTTCTGCCAAATAAAGAATTTAACAAGACAACTTTCTTCAATTGATACTTGCAGCACTTGGATTGGCTTATTTTATACTCTGCTATTTTTTATAGACACAAGATCTATTTCAACCGGTAAATGTGGTTTAACACATTGCGGTCCTGTGTCAGGAGAGTGCAGCGATGAAAAACTGTTGTTACATTCAGATGTCAGCTGAGCTTTGAGATTGAAAATTATTTGTTCCAGTTACTGTTTCTCCCTAATTCTTTCATTATTGCACTGCAAACGCCATCTATGACCTAACTATAGTTCTTACCAATCTGTGGCCTTCAAAATAGTTTCTAGAAGGAGGAAAGATTACGACCAAACTAAATTAACGATTCTTTAGTTGATTTTGAAAGTGATAGCCGGATAAGTAATAGTTAAATTGGTGAGTTGGAATATGATAAAATGCACAAAAATAATAACATAAAATAAACGGATTATCATTTTTTCTTGATATGTGTTTATACCTGTTTTCGTTCAGTTGGACCTGGGTAGGCAGTTTGGTAAAATTAAACTTGACCTGAACGTACAATTCGAACCTACGTGATTATTCGTACAAACGTACATACTGCTGTGCACCGTTGTTGGAATTCAAACTCTTCTCCTTAGGTTTAGGAGGTCATTGAATAAATCAATTGGGCATAATTGAACATTGCTGCTCGCGGAAAGTCCACTATGGATAGAATATCTGTATTTGAATGTTTGTTAAATATTCTATAAGTCGGTTTATTTACTCGAAAAGCTTTGATTCTTAAATAAAAATAACCGACATTTTCTGAATTTTCATTTCTAGTAAAAAATCTCGAAGAAAATTTAAAGTATATTTTTTTAATAAAAAGCAAAATACACTTTGGCATTTATTTTATCCTGCAATCAATGTTTTAGAAGTGTTAACCCTTTCTTCTAATGCAACTCAGGTTTATTTCACACAGCTTTACATTCTCATTCTTTCTTGCATCGATTTTCTGCCACATCTTTCGACTTTTTTTTCTATATAGAACACAGTCTAAACCTCTCAAAACTCTAGCTGTCAAAGTAAGAGAAAGAAATAAGTGAAAAGTATCAGTGTACTCGAATCGAATATTTCCTTTTCCTTTTGATAGAATTATATCCAGCGGCTAGTAAAGTGATTATTTTTATGGAGAGACTAAATTTTACAATATTTTTAAGTTGAGATGTTGGTTAGTATTATGCTTGAAAGTAGTTTCATAGTTTAGTTCAAAATATGCAAGTTTACTCTAGTAATGCCTTACTAGGCCAGAGTGGTATATGTTGTATGTAACACTTCTAGGAGCAATCTAGGAGTCCCTGAATCAAACCCAAGCTTGACTAGTCTTCCTTGAATTGTTCTTTTCATCCATCTTGCTTTGTTATCGAGTTTGTTATCCTAACTAACTAGATAAATTATCCTCTAGGGTCGCTGCAGTCACTTTACAACGTATTGTCCTAACATATGCACAGATGAATCTTTTCTCACAAATTTATTAGGGCGCTTAAGAACTTTTATATAAATCCTGTTACTGTACCTGCAAATACTTTATTTTTTATTTTAATGAATTTTGTGTGGAATAATATTTATTCTTGGTGCAAGTTAATTGTGTAACCAAATTGGATTTTGAGAATTTAAAAATATTGCCTACTTTATTCTATACAACAGTTTTGCGTATTAAAAATACTCTAACTCAGTTTACACCGTCTGAATAGTTGAAAGGTAGATAGCAAATCGAAAGAAAAAGACTGAAATGATCATTTTTTGGTTCACCAAGTTTGAGATTTTCTCCTTTGGACTTATTTTATACGCTGGTGTTAAACGAACACTATTTGCTTATCATCTATACGTATTGCCCCATCTTAAGTTTAAAAGGTCTCTATTTTATATTATTTATCATATCTGTGCATTAAATGTGAAGACACATGCAGATTGCAAATAACAATTGCGCTAAAATTAATTTTTCATTTTTGAAGATATGTAATATTTTATCTTTGAATTATGAAACTTGTGATTGTTTTATATGAATTACAGTATAAATTGACATTTTTAAATCTAGATTATTTCCTCTAATGATTCTCATTTTTGCAGGTATTGTAAATAAATATTGTCTTACTAAGTAATTTTACCGGTTTCCGACAACTTTTCAACTTCAAAGTTTCACTCATACATGCCATTTAATAGAGTATAGCACCTTTTTGTCGAAATTCTCTGTGAATGGAAACCAGTACTAAGAACCATAGAGGCCTGGGTAAATTCTAATTTATGCATCTCATTCAAATTACTGTACAGGGAAAGTATTGCAGAATCGTGCCGAAAATCGGAACTCGAGTTTTCGACGGATATACACGTTTTAGGACCTCTAAGAACACGACAATAGTAATTTGTGACGTATGTGTGTGTTTGTCAGTATCTCCACTCTGTTTCGAAGATCCGCTGGATTCCCTTCGTCAGTACAAGTGAACCAACAAACCTGAAGTCTTAAAGAGAAATGGGCGCGAAAACAAGATGCAAGGGGATTATATACCCAAGACCTGGATTAAGAGGGGGACAATTAGAAAACAGCGTGAAGAACAGTCCAGGTAATCCGAAACGACAAGTAACACAATATGGGTGTGCGCCAAAACACAACAAAAATATCCCGAAAAGACGAGTCAGGTCAGCTCTTGTTTTCAAGCCCATTCCTCTTTTGGAAATCGGGTTTGTTGGTTCTCTTGCATTGACGAAAGGAATTCAGCGTATCTTTGAAACAGCTGTATGCTGCATTATTGTATTGTTTGTGCTTTTATACGTTACTCAAGTTTTCTTATGCGGGATACTGCATTTGTATTTTTCAATCACATCGTCCGCTCACAAACCTTAAAATTAATAAATGCTGTAAATTGGTATTTTTGAAATTTCATAATTTTTAGTAATAAATAATAATTTTGAAGATGCTTTTGAAAATAAATAATATATTATGACGAGTAATTCTCTTTATTTAAGACTCAAATGACGTTTTGCCTGTCAGCAATTTTTAGGTGCAGCCCTAGAAATTTAGAAGGCAGGCGTGTTTGTATTTTTTAATCACGTACTTCTAAGCCTTAGGAATTAAATATAGGAAATATCATTTATTCATTTAATTGTGGAATATTATCACCACATCTTTAATATCCAAACTACTAATTTCTATTTTTATATAATGTTTATCTCCACAGAAATCGTCAAATCTAGTCTTATCATGTACTTGGTTGGAAATTTCTGAAATATTTAGCTCGGGTTTCAACAGCTAAGATGGATTATGTGGGTAATTAAACTGTAGTAAAATTCTCAGAAAGTATCCTTAAAGAACCCTGATTAATTGAACATACTCTTTTTATTTACATATGTTTATTTACATAGGCTAACACAATCAAAAATAAATTTTATCCCGTCACCTCGGATTGATGAATGAGAATATTCCATAAGCAGCAACGACATTACATATAAACATTTATCCAATGCCCACCTTTATCGTTCTCTTCCTTACTTTTTGTCGGTATCGGTAAAATATTCCTTCTTCATTTAGCCAAAAAATTAAGTCAGAATCAAAGAATGACGAAATAATTCGTGGTAAATTAAATGAAGCTTGGAAATAATACGAATTATTTAAAAAGTGTCCGTGGTTGCTTCATTAAAGGAATATATTTCATTATCTGATCTACAGAGAAATCAGTAGCAGATTGTGTACGAAACAAAAGAATGAGTCAGATGTTACATAGATAACACATAACTAATCGGGGAAGTACAAATATGCTTTTCTGCTTCCAAAGTTAATTATTATGTGTTGCTTTCTAAGTATTTTATTTCATGCCGCAAATGAGCAATTTTTTTAATTTGAACTTGCTTCTTTAACAGTTTTATTTCGTGGACTTTTTATAAATTGTATTGTTTCAATGGAATGATGTAATAGGGATGATTGCATCACGGCCCGTATATAGGATGGTTTAAACTGCCCGTATATAGGGTGGTTTTTTACTTTTGGTTTAAAGTATTGTAAATAAAGATCAGCATTTTTTTCAAATTAATTTTTAACTCGGGAATATAACTCGGTCGCATAGAAATTAAAATTAAAAATATGGCTTTTTACATTTTCCCCTAGAGCTAAAAGTTCTATGACAAAATTATTCCTTGTAAAATTTCAGCGAACAGAGAAAAGAAAATTGAAGTAAAAAGTTGCGTTATTCATCTTTGACATACGTTACTCTATTCATAGCTGAAGAAAAGGTTGTTTTGTGCCAGAATTAGGTGATTATCTCCGAAATAAATATCATAATTCTATTTTTTATTTTCATTGTTAATTTTCTTTAAAGGTTAAGTGAAACAAAAATTTGTATTAACTTAAAAATATCTAATTGGGAGAAAAAAATTGCATTTTCTTCCACCGCAAAGTGTAAGTTGCCATTAAAAAAAAATTATGGCCTCCAATTTTGAGTTCCAAACTTTTTTCGCATTTACCTTCAAGACTATTTGGAACACAGACAGCTATCAAATTTTTGAAGAATTCAAAAGCCAATGGAAATACCATCCAGTAATTAAAAATTCTTTGAAAACATTATCTACTCGATTTACAATATTTTTATACCAAAAACGTTTCTCTAAAACAAATGGCTACGGATATACAAGTTTGTTCTCTATTACTGAACATCCTGTATATATATAAACATTGTACATACAAATGCGGATAATTCTAACCTGCGTATGATAAAAGTAGCATTTTTACTGTGTTTATCATTGTATACTTCCATTGATTAAAGGCATCAATTTGCTGCAATAAGTGTGTGTGTGTGTGTGTTATAAATAGTATCAAAATTATATTTAAATACATAATTTTTATTAAATAATTGATTTAATCCAAATGCTAAAAGCGCATGATGTTTCTAATATAATAATTTAAAAATATCTCCTATATTAATATATCACCTATATAAAATTTACTATCCAAGATATGAAGTGATATTATCAAAAACAGGAGTGGCAAAATGTTGATATTCAAATGTATTACAATTTTAACATAATTAGTAAATTTGTTAAATCATTCTGCTTCCTAAAGAAAGCTGGATTTCTTTTTCTTACTAAACAACTGGGTGCATATTTTGGATAATTGGTTGTATTCTAACTCACCTTATTTTTTTTTCGTAAAAGAAAAGAACAGGCAAATCCTACACTTTCCGTTTCAGCAAAAGAATATAAAAGAAATTTTAAAGTGCAGGATAACAAAGCTTAAAATTGTCGTAAATTTGTAGACAAAGGGAAATAGAATGATTTATTTTAGATTTAATAAAATATAAACTTTATTTCCGTGTGATATTTATTTTCTTAGGAGATTACAGAGAAACAGAATTCAGATACATAATTTTTCTTTATCAGATATAATAAGTTAGGAATTTTTATAATCAAATTACAGATTGGGATGCATTTAGAATATGTATATTATTCAAATAATCAACGGTGGGTAAATAGTAACGATGGGTGCCTCTAATAGTAACGGTACGTTTCTCAATAGTAAATATGGTTGATACATGTTTCTAAATAAATAAATCCTGTTTAAAAATAAGCAAATAATTTTTAAATAAAATGAAACTGATTTTAATTAAAAATGCTGTCTAAAATACAAAATCCGGAAATATAGATAGAAATAATGTTTAATTAAAGATTAACGATGCTCCAAAATATCTCACTTTAAATTCAAAGTAAAAATACTTCGAATATTTTTGGATCGGTTATGATATATTTAAAAAATTCACTGTAAAATAGCTCATGCGACACATTTGAAACTGTTTATTTTTTAAATAAAATATTTGGTTAATTTCAAATACATAATAATATTTTATTAAGCATTTTATAATTTATTTTAGTAAAACTCCAATAAATCTTTCATTATTTTGACGCATTCATTTGAAACATGAAAAACTGAATGGTATCCCGTCATCTTTGATCAACGAAAATCCCTTTAAACAATTACATTAAATATAATTTCGTTGCGGGACACTTTTTTTAGTATTTTACTTCTTAATTTTCAACGTTTTTTTTGTGTGTGGGTACCGGTAAAAATGTCTCGTCCTTATTTATAAAAAGAAAATCGAGTTAGAACGAAAGAACGGCGAAATGTTCGATGGCAAATTAAATGAAGCTTGAAAAGACCAGGCTTTTTAAAGAGCGCATACTGTCGGTTTGTTAAAGAAATATATTTCATTTCAAACCACTTTTTGCTCCCAGGAGCATGCAAAATGTTGCCCACTGTACTGAAGGAGTGTTTATACTATTTATGATAGAAATCTTGAAATGCGCAATTAATTGTGATTTAGAAAATGGGCTATTTTAATATACTGTCCCTAGAATACATAATACATATAAATTAAAATTATGTTAGGGACAAAATACAATTTACACGCTTTAAACATCTCTGTATACAAATCAATCACTTTTTCGACGATGTCTTCTGAATGTCTGTGAGGCTACAAACAAGATATCAAGAGACCGAATGGCCATGCATATAATAAATTTCATTAATTACATCAATTCAATATTACCTTAACAACTAAACTAAATATTAGTTATGCAGTGTTAATGTCCATGATACTTATTTATATTTATGATAAAATTTATATACTTCATATTTTGAATTTCAAATACCAATTTTGCCTTGCCTATTTTTTGTGGTTGTACTGTTACAGTACACAGTTTTCTGGTTCAATTTTAAAGCTTCCAACTCTAGAGGACTTCGACCTCCACCCCCCGATCCCCGTAAATTGATTTGCGAGTTGTTTGAAGTTTAAATCGAAAAACGAGTAACCCCAACGTGTTTTCCTACCATTTCGCTATAAATGTATCAAATTTCATATTTTTGTATATAGTTTTTGCGGTATGAAACAGATGCATTCGTGTGACATGCCATGCAAAAGAAAATTTTTCACTTCAAAAGAGCACAAAAAGTAGTATAACTCTTAAATTATATCCAAATTTAAAAATCTGATGTGGGCGGCACATGACTTTCCCTGCATACTTATATCCACACTCATTATTTAATTAAATTTAATTCACTTTTAATTCAATTTTCGTTCTCATTTGGTAACTGGACTTATTTTCATAGATAGCGTAGAGAAAATATGAAAAAACTAAAATATCTCGAGAGCGGCTAGTCCAGTGTAATAGAGTTGGTCTTATTCTTCTCATCGTTAAAAATTACGTATAAAATAACCATTTACTGGATATATTTGAGTATACGTATTTTTTTATTTCAGATTTTGACGATTTTTACGGACCATTTTGCAAATACAGGCAAGTTATTTTTTCCGAATCGTACTAAAATCTAATCAACACCAGGGTGACCCACAAGCGAGTTATCTACCGAATTTTGTGAAATTCGGTCAATTAGTTTTTCAGATAGAGTGGATACAGGCTTTTGCGGGTTATTTCGCAAAAATAGACGGATTCTTTTATCCCGAATTATACCCAAAACTAATCAGCACCAGATTCGCCCACAATTGACTTACTTACCAAATTTTATGAAATTCAGTCAACTAGTTTTTAGTTATAGTGGATACAGAATCTGCACAGACAGACAGACAGACACACAAACAGACAGACACACAGACAGACTGACACACAGACAGACACACAGACAGACACACAGACACGCACACAGACGTCACGCTAAAAATAGTTTTTCGTATTCTAGACGTCTCGAAACGCGTAGATCCGTCGAAAACTCGAGTTGCGATTTTCGGTATGATGCCAATACTTTCCCTATACATTGCCATTTATTGCAGGGAAAGTAAAAATCGGATGTGGGCAGCACATGACCTTCCCTGCAGACTTATATCTACATTCTCTTTATTTTAATTAAATTTAATTCACTTTTATTTCAATGTATTCTCATTTGATAACTGGACTTATTACTTTCTCTGCAATACATGGTAATGTATAGGGAAAGTATTGGAATCATGCCGAAAATCGCAACTCGAGTTTTCGACGGATCTACACGTTTCGAGAACTCTAGAATACGAAAAAACTATTTCTAGCGTAACGTCTGTGTGTGTGTCTGTGTGTGTGTCTGTGTGTCTGTTTGTCTGTTTGTCTGTCTGTCTGTCTGTCTGTGCAGATTTTGTATCCACTCTAACTAAAAAACTAATTGACCGAATTTCGTAAAATTTGGTAGGCAAGTCACTTGTGGGCGAGTCTGGTGTTGATTAGTTTTGGGTACGATTCAGGATAAAAGAACTTGCTTTTTTATGCAAAATGATTCGCAAAAGTTTGTATCCACTCTAGCTGAAAAACTAATTGACCGAATTTCACAAAATTCGGTAGATGAGTCACTCACCCAGGTGCTGATTAGATTTTGGTACGATTCGGAAAAAATAACCTGCCTTTTTTTGCAAAAAGACCAACCCCAATGCACCAGGTCTAGCCGTTCTCGAGATATATATGATTTTTTCATATTTTCTCCATGCCACCTTTGAAAATAAGTCCAGTTATCAAATGAGAACGAAAATTGAATTAAAAGTGAATTAAATTTAATTAAAATAAAGAGAACGTGAATATAAGTCTGCAGAGAAAGTCATGTGCTGCCCACATCAGATTTTTTTCAAAAGTTGCTTAGAGAAAATACAAAAAAACTAAAATATCTCAAGAACGGCTAGTCATAGTGTAACGGGGTTGGTCTTTTTCTTTTCTTCGTTAAAAATTACGTATTAAACAAGCATTTAATGGATATATTTGAGCATACGTAGTTCTTTATTTCAGATTTTGGCGATTTTTGTTGGTCATTTTGCAAAAAAAAGGCAGGTTATTTTTTTCGAATCGCACCAAAATCTAATCAGCACCAGAGTGACCCACAAGTGACTTATCTGCCGAATTTTGTGAAATTCGGTCTATTAGTTCTTCAGCTAGAGTGGATAAAAGCTTTTGCTAGCCATTTCGCAAAAAAAGGCGGGTTCTTTTATCCCGAATCGTACCCAAAACTAATCAGCACCAGATTCACTCACAAGTGACTTACCTACCAATTTTTAGGAAATTTGGTCCATTAGTTTTGCAGTTAGAGTGGATACAAAATCTGCACAGACAGGCAGACAGACACACAGGCAGACAGGTTACCTTACACCTTTCTGGTAGGTTGGACGGTCTGAGTCTCAACAACAACAACAACACAGACAGACAGACAGACAGACACACACAGAGACGTCTAAATAGTTTTACATAAAAAAAATTAAAAAAATATTAAAAATAGTTTTTACGTAAAAATAGTTTTTTCGTATTCTAGAGGTCTCGAAACGTGTAGATCCGTCGAAAACTCGAGTTGCGATTTTCGCCATGATTACAATACTTTCCCTATACATTACCATGTATTGCAGGGAAAGTAATAAAACACAGGGCTTGTCTTGCATAATTTCAATTATGTAGGTATATGCCTGCAAAATATTGTGGTCTGCTCAGGACGCGCAGCTCAAAAAATTCTTTCTTTGACTTTGACATTAAGTATTTGTTAAACTACAGTTTATATCGAAACTATTTAAAAGTTGCTCTGACATTTCTCTATGAATGTATAAAATTTAATATTTTTGTATGTTTTGCGGCACGAGACAGAGAAATTCGAGTAACGCAAAATTTTTTAAACAGCGGCGGTGTAGTCAGATAATGTTTTCTTTAAGATAGAGAGATGTATAAATTAATTACCCATGCACTCATTTTCGTAATTTTATTATCTAATGTATTCAACTTTATCTATATATTGAAAAAATTAAGTAATCGATTGCTGTACAGAGCTTGACCAATTTCGCATTTTACAAATATTAAAAGTGTAATCAGAAAATTATGATAACACAATAGTACCATGGTCAGGAAGATATATATAATTAGTGCAGTATACGAATACTGTTTCGTATACAAATGTGATGCAAATACTAAAAATATTCAAGACTATAGGAACTGTATCATCGAAGAATGAGCGAAGTTGTCAGCGTGGGATTGTAATTATTAAAATTAATTGCGTACACATTCAGTCAATCAAAAGCATTTCACCTCACATAAAAATTGAAACCAATTAAGCATTGGTGAAAATTTTCAAAAATATAACTTGTAATAGAATAAAATGGAAAAATAAGTAATTAAGACTATTTACATAACGACGAAAACATAGCTCAGCCCCTCTTCAAAGCAATACCGGCTTCTGTAAACATAACCCGGTTTTGTCTTTTAAAGAAATGTTTTAATTAAGGTAGACTATCTTGGTATACAATTTTTTATCATGTTTCTCCATTCAGTAATGTCATAAACGAAAAGCGATAATTTTGCAAATGTCTCACTTATTGAAGTATTTCTGATGGAAATGGCAAGAGATACGCATGGAAAAATAATAATATCTGTAATAAGCTAATTTTAATTTACATTTAGAATTATCCTTTCTGAGGTAAATAATAAATATTGCGTCAGATAATGTTTTCTTTAAGATAGAGAGATGTATAAATTAATTACCCATGCACTCATTTTCGTAATTTTATTATCTAATGTATTCAACTTTATCTATATATTGAAAAAAATTAAGTAATCGATTGCTGTACAGAGCTTGACCAATTTCGCATTTTACAAATATTAAAAGTGTAATCAGAAAATTATGATAACACAATAGTACCATGGTCAGGAAGATATATATAATTAGTGCAGTATACGAATACTGTTTGGTATACAAATGTGATGCAAATACTAAAAATATTCAAGACTATAGGAACTGTATCATCGAAGAATGAGCGAAGTTGTCAGCGTGGGATTGTAATTATTAAAATTAATTGCGTACACATTCAGTCAATCAAAAGCATTTCACCTCACATAAAAATTGAAACCAATTAAGCATTGGTGAAAATTTTCAAAAATATAACTTGTAATAGAATAAAATGGAAAAATAAGTAATTAAGACTATTTACATAACGACGAAAACATAGCTCAGCCCCTCTTCAAAGCAATACCGGCTTCTGTAAACATAACCCGGTTTTGTCTTTTAAAGAAATGTTTTAATTAAGGTAGACTATCTTGGTATACAATTTTTTATCATGTTTCTCCATTCAGTAATGTCATAAACGAAAAGTGATAATTTTGCAAATGTCTCACTTATTGAAGTATTTCTGATGGAAATGGCAAGAGATACGCATGGAAAAATAATAATATCTGTAATAAGCTAATTTTAATTTAAATTTAGAATTATCCTTTCTGAGGTAAATAATAAATATTGTATAAAAGTTACAGACAAATAATACAGAGTACAATAATTATACCTTTTCGTAAACCTCATTTTTATGGTATGTGTACATGTTTGTCTGTGTACTTTGTTGATAATTACGGCAAACTGATAAGAAGAACCCCAAATACAGGCATTCAGCTTCATTTCTGAAATATTCAGCCAATTATCGTCTGCTGAAGTGTCATTATTGTCTTTTGTCTTTATATATATATATATATATATATATATATATGGTTATATGTGTTACAATTTATCCCTAATCTTTCATTGGAATTTCATATAATATTTTTATTACATATATATTATCATAACTAACAGGAACCTTACCCCCATTAGGGACAGCTGATTCCCCTGAAACTTTCACGAACATGCTTGCAAATGTTTTGCAGTGTAAATGGAGAACTCTGCAACTTTAATTGAAAATTGTCGCCTATTTTGCTTTATTTCCGAGATAGAAATTTTAACTCCATCAATTCGCTGTTTTGAGTCCAATTCTTCTTCTGCAAAGGCGCTGCAAACTTCAATTAACAGAGAGAGCACTGCACTTTCCTATTGGTAGATCCTACTTCTTCAGCTCCATAACACTTCAATCGAAAATTACAGTGCTGCGTAAGAACTTTAGAGGGGCCCTTATATATATATATATATATATATATATATATATACTGGATGATTATAATTAAAGTTTCCGGTTTGAAAATGGTCTCAAATGAAAAGAAGCACTGGTCAGAATGATTTGAAATTTTGCGGGAACACTCGTGGAGCAATGGAATTTTGTTTGGTGAAGAAAAAAAGCAGTATTTAAAAAAGTCGTCACTAGGAGAATAATTGGCGCTTTACTACACTAGAATGCAATACAAAGGTAATAAACGTTCACTTACTCACTGACTATTGACGTAATAAATGTAATATGCTGCCCTTTCGCATTCTGAAACAAGCTAAAGCGCAAAATAGCGTGTTCAGGAACAGGATTTGAGTGTTCTGTAGAGATGTTACGGATGTGATGCGTGATGCTAGCTTTAAGTTCCGCTAAATTGGTAATGTGTCCATTAAACACCACATTCTTCAGATGCCCCCAAAGCCAAAAATCACATGGATTGAGGTCAGGGGAACGTGCTGGCCATTTTACAGGAAAATAGCGGCTGATGATTCTGTCATCTCTAAAATGACTACGACCGCTTCACTGGTTTTACGATATGTGGTGGAGCCCCATCCTGCATGAAAATAGTGTTATCGATACACTGACGCTCTTGCAGTGTGGGTTTAACGTGACTTTTCAAAACACGTTCATATCGATAGCCATTGACAGAACAGGTGACGGGGCCATGAGGACCAACTTCCTCAAAAAAGAAAGGCCCGACAATAAACGCTGCTGTAAATCCGCACCACACAGTGACTTTGGGGGAATGAAGAGGCACCTGCCGTAGTTCCTGTGGATTTTCGGTTGCCCAGATTCTGCAACTTGCATGCATATGATGATGAAAAATCGACTTTTAATTCAGTATTCGAAGGACAGCATATCGACCATTTATTACGTCATTAGCCAATGAGTAAGTCAACGTTTATTACTTTTGTATTGCATTCTAGTGTAGTAAAGCGCCAATTTTTCTCCTAGTGATGATTTTTTGAACTGCTGTTTTTTTCTTCGCCAAACAAAATTCCATTGCTCCACGAATGCTCACGCAAAATTTTAAATCATTCTGACCAGTGCTTTTTATTTGAGACCATTTCCAAACCGGGAACTTTAATTATAATCACCTGTATATATATATATATATATAAAACTCAAAAATCCTAACTTAATATAAAACCTACAAAATAAAAAGAAGTTTTAAATAGCGAATATTCAATCAAATGGAAAAAAATGCAAATTTTGAGTCATCAAGCTAAAGATAATCAACAAATATCAGTGGTATGGAATCGATAATAGACAAATAAATAAAAAAATCCAAGCGTTAATGCTATACACGTGGACAAGGACAAGGCCTAAATAATTGAACAGTTCATTTCTACAAAACGCTGCGTTGGGTCCAAGTATTTTCTCAAAATGAACTCAAAATATGCATATTTCTGAAGAAATAGATAGATTAATATACTATGTCTACTTATTCAAAAAATCTGATGTGGGCAACACATGACTTTCCTTATATAATGTAATGAATTTACTACTTTTACAGTAAAAAAATAGGTTTTTCTTATAGTAGATACTAATATTCTTTCCAAGACAAGAAATATTTTAATTTGAGAACGTTTAAGACAGCAGTTTCAACAAATATTTTGTTTACATAGTATTACAGTTTTAATTCATCAGTTGGTCTGTCTTTAAATTACAACATTACCACATAAAACAATATTATGCATTAAACACCTTTTGATCGTTTAATTTATATAATTCATTTAAGTCAGACAAAACTGTCAGAAAGAAATATATTATACATAATTTAAATATTTTTTTTTATTTCACATGAAGATATCTGATTAGAAATAAAACTTTTTTAATAGTATATTATATGATATCAGCCATTTTTTTCTAAAATTATACACTGATATTCTGGTGAAGTCTTAACCAATTAAATTGATGAAAACGCTCTCTGAAGCACTTTTGACATAATTTCAGTATTAAGAATACATTATTTCATAAATTAAAATAACTGAGAAATATATTAGAATTATGGGATAAATTTTTGGCTGAAATTCAAGGATTACCATTCCCAGTTAGCAGCATATAAATAGAGATATTTGCTTTAGAAAAGAATAATATATAAAACAGGAAAGCTCAATCATGCATAAAGCACTGATTATGAAACACTTTCCAACTGAAATGAAATTTTATTTAAATATCTCTAAAATGTGATACATTCAGCTGTGATATTTTTAAAATTATAACAATACTACAATAATTTATTATATTTGAAAATTTCATTGAAAACAAATGAACTTTATTCAAATAAATTCATCGAAATATAAATCGCCTAGCTCTCTATATAAAAGTTGTGAATATTTCAGTCATAAACTTTTTTCCATTCCTTTCATTCAGCGGCGATATTTTTAAAATTATCACAAAACCACACTAATTTATTTTACTTAAAAATGTAAAACCATGGAGGTAAAATTACTTTTTGACTCCATGCTTAAAACTTCATCAGAAAATCAATAATATGGAAACGTCTGCTTCTCTATGTAAAATCAATGAACGTTTCATTCATATCAGCTATATTGAGTCCAGAGCTAAATAATTTTGCGTTAAAGAAATTCAGCAATTCTTATACAACTCATCTTACAGCTTGATTTTTTTACATTCTCCAGAGCTAAATAAATTTTGCGTTGAAGTAATTCAGCAATTCTTATATAACTCATCTTACAGCTTGATGTGCTTACATTCTCCATGCCTGAAAGTTGTAGAAATGATCAAAGTTTGAGGATCATTTAAACTCTAAAATATTGTAATTGCTTTGGCGCAGTAGATAGATGCACAGAAAAAATAGAAAATAAAGCGGTTTTAGTACGGATGCAATACTAGATATAAATTAAAAAGAACTTTAAAAATCACGATTTTGACACAAGATGGATGTCATATTTTATTTTGAAGTGGGTCACGTGATATTTTCATATAATATGGGTGCAATTATATTATTTTTATTTTTATTTTAAAAACTACTGAACATATTTTGCTGAATTTTTTTTTATATATTTTACCGGATAATTTGAATATTTCCTAAAATTTACTAAACATATTTGGAATTTTAAATTTGCTTAAAAAATGTTTGAGAAATTAGGTCCCATATGGTTCAATGTATTTCATTTTTTCAACCCGGGTTCAATACAAAACTAATTGGGTGATATTATTAATTTACATTCCCATATATCTCACAGACCGTTTCAACAACATACTAAAATTTCATTTTGATAAAGTCATTTTTACGGCAATTATCGTGCGAACGGACAGACAGACAGAATGAAGAAAGTCATAAACACTTTTCAACTATGTGGTAAAGTGTTAAAAATGTTCCTTTCACATATTTTTTTTTCTTTAATTCATATTATTGAGTAAAGTATTGGACCAAAAATAAATGTCCATTTGAATATTGATGAATTTACGTGTTTTGATCATATCTGAATACAAATATTTTTCAATGATGCCTATATATTTTGTCTGTGAGTCTGTAGACAGGATATCTCTCGAATAAATTGACAGAATTGAATGAAACTTGGCACGATTATTTTCATCAAAAGACTTTAGAGTCCTATTTATTTTCAGAACGATTAGACTAAAGAAAAACTCTCAATTTGACACAATTCGCAAAATATCAACATCTACCGTTCTCGAGATATTGCATGTCATTGGAAACAATTCAGGGAAACTCAAATTTGTTCAATATTATTAAATGTCTAAACGTTTTGAAAAGAACTAACTCACATATTTAATTTCACTGTGTTATTACTTTGTATTTCACGGCATTGTTGCGACGTTGCATTGCAAATATATCTTCCACTTCACACTTTCTTGATGGTGTTGAAAACCCAGGCCGTCCGGCTCGTCAAGAAGGACTTGAGCATCCATTTGGACGGCCGGCACTTTCTTGCTGGTGTAAAGTAATTGAATGGAACTTTGCAGGAGTGGTGTAGCTGATAGCATATGTAAAAACAGTAGCATAGCAAGAAAGTACAGAATCGTCAAGTAAAAAAAAACTCTTAATTTGTAAATTGGCGACAAAATTCAAGTGTATGGCGTCATGCTAATGATTGACGCAGGGCCTCTGAAATTGTTTTTTCGCCGGTGATTTTAGCTTCTTCACATTTGTTATCTCTATATTACAATCTGCAACTTACTATTATAACTACGTGTTTTCGTTTTTCATTTAAAAGGAGTGACACTCGTGTAACACTCAGATCTTGAGCAGTGCAGACTTGTTTGAATTTTGTCTCTACTCATTTTAAAGTATGTTAATTACAAAATAATTCAAATTTTCAATTAAAAATACTGTAAAATCCTTGGAAACTAGTCTAATAAATTTTATATTTAAACAATGTATTATAATTTTTATTAACGATGTAGATGGGGATGTAATGATGTGCTTTTCTGTAAATAAATGTGACATGTAACAGTCAGAAAATTAAAATGAACTAACATAATATGAATATCACCTTACAATCAATAGAGAATAATAATTTTCAATCAATGCTGCATCAGCATTCCACATTACTTTATAATGTTCGTGTGAACGAAGAGAACGTAAGAACTGACGCAATAAACGTGAGTGCCACTAGACCGTCATTGCAGAAATGCACTCAAATTTCCCCTACAAAACATTCTCTATTACCGCCTCTGATAAACGAACTCGTCCGCAGACAAATGTTGTGTATTACTACAATGACGGTCTAGTTATACACTATGTGACAGTGAAAATGAGACATCAAGAAGGATTGCGCAGAAAGTGATGAAAATCGGCAAACAGAGAGAGACAGCAACGAACAATAAGTGATGTTTATTGCAACATGATACACCTATACACTAAGCGATAACACCGTCTGATCACCCCACCACGGTTGAAGCACCACAGCGAGCGGCGAAACAGGCAGCAACGCGTCTAGGGCTCACTCCTGCTGGTAAATGGCATTGGGCATCCCCTGAAGGAAGAGTAGTGTCAGCTGCCGCAGCATGTCATTCACGTATCGTTGTGTCGTCAGAGTGCCCTCAATTTGGATCAGAGGTGACCTGCTATCATAGCCGATGTCATAGCCTCCCACGTGGCTCTATATCCCGACACATACAGATTCAGACATGTAAAAAGTACGAGAACAAATCGATTAATTCGGAGTGTAGGTCTCCGGCGGATGTGTAGGTCTACGCGTGCTGACGTCGCTCTGGCCGTACCGGCACCCCTTAAACGGGTCACATTCCCTTGTTCCAACCATCTTTGCCACAGCCGGTGCACCATGGATACGTGGCTGTCCGCTGAGATTTGACGTATTGATCAACATGCCTTACTGAGTTCGATCACCATACCCCTCATGAAATCGTCTGTCTGCCGGAACTGACATTCTCTGCTACTACACGTTTCCTCTGAGACAAAAAACATTGCAAAATGATTTTCCTGGCACACAACCTGCGCGACTATTGCCGATTCTGCAGGTTCCTTCCCTTATATCGCACTCAAGTTGCGCGGGACAGCTACTCATTTCGCATCAGTTACATAACTCGGTGAGCTGTGTCTACCCTGAAATTTGCATATTTTTCTTTCCACTCCTTCTTGGTGTCTCATTTTCACTGTCGCGTAGTGTATATACACTATGAGACAAAAAATTCGAAGCACTAAGAGATAATTATTCAAAGGGGACACAATTCAGTACGTATAATGTGGAAGTACAGAAAAATATATAATTAGAATTTCAGAACACTTGGGTGATTAATTGCACTGAAAGATGTACACAAAATGAGCACATTAATATGGCGTTGGTCCACCTCTGGCCTTGATACAAGCTATTACCCGACGTGGCATTAATACATAAAGTTGCCGGATGGTGTTCTGAGGGATGTTGTTCCAAATGGCCTCCAATTGAAGAGCTAATTCGTCTATATTCTGCGATGGTCGCAAGCGACGCCCCATCTCAGCCCAAAAGTGCTCCATAGGCGAGAGAGCTGGGAATCTGGCTAGTCAAGGAAGTGTCGGAAACCCAGACGACCCGACTGACGCAAAGGTTTACAGCAGCAGTTTGGGTGGCCGGAATCGGGACCAAGGAAGTCTGTTATAAGCACGCAGACAATCAACAGAAAGGCGCGCCGTGTGTGGCTTGGCATTGTCTTGCTGAAAAGTTAGTCCGGGGTGTTGCGAAAGGAATGGCAATGCAACGGGTCGAAAACCCAGACCACTCGACTAGCCCTAGGACAGCCATTTGAGTGGTCGGTAATACAACGGATCGTAGAATGTCGGAGACTTACCGTTGTACTGTGATGGTTCCACGGAGAACTATCAAAGGGGTCCGGCTATCAAACGAAATGGCACTCCAGACCATAACTCCCTGTTGTCGGCCGTGTGGCGTGTGACAGTAAGAGAAGGATCCTGACGACGTCCGGACCGTCTCCAGACACGTCTGCGCTGGTCTTCGGGACTCGATTCGAAACGATACTCATCATTGAGAACAATTCGTTCTCAATCCGAACAATTCCACGTTGATCGAGCCCGGCACCATTGCAATCGCTGTTGACTGTATATACTGGTCAGTGGTAGGCGGCGTAATGGGCGCCGCGAGTATGAATTCCGCTCCCATAGTCTTCTATTAATGGTACGGATGGACACTTCCGTGGTTGTCACACGTTGGATGGTTGATTACGACTAATCTCGTGCTGTCACTGCTGCTCTGAAAATAGCTCTATCTTCCCGTTCTGTGGTCGCTCTAGGCCATCTGCTGCCCGCTTGCCGACGAAATCTGCCATTCCGGACCCATTCCTGCTAACATCGTCTAATAGCTTCATCGCTCCTACCCACATGTCGAGCGATTCGTCGGTGTGACCATCCAAACTCATGCAGTCTGACAGCACGCCCTCTTTCAAACTCCTTCATATGATCGTAGTGGTCGCGAGTTCGCCGGCGAGGCATTGTTACAATCAAGGTACATAAACACAATCGAAATCCACTGCACGTTTTGTTCCCGAAAGCGAGGTTCGCTCCTTATATACACCACCATGGTGCTCAGTTTCAATGCGCTGTAGTTTCGACTATTCATTCATTGATCATTTGCATATTCGGTCGAAAGGTGTTTGCGTGTAAAGTTTCATTACTATTGGAATATTTTGCGGGGTGCGCCGATTTTTTTGTCGAGTGTATATAACGTTCGTTTAAAAAAAAAAAAAAGTAGGAATGAAATAGCTAAAATCAACGGTAATAAACACCATGCGAGGCAAAATGCCATATGTTTAGTTAACTTATATACATAGTACAAGGAAAGTATTGTCACGGGGTCGAAATTTCGAATTCGAGTTTTTGACGAGAGAGCACGTTTTAAGCATCCATGAACACGAATCGAACATTTTTGAGGTGATGTGTGTGTGGACATGTGTGTGTGTGTGTATAAGTACTGTGTGTGTGTGTGTGTGTGTATAAGTACTACGTGTGTGTGTGAAAGTATGTGCGTGTGTGTATGTGTGTTAATGAGTCTAAGGAGACAATATCTCACGAACGAATGGAGCGATTCGAATGATATTTGGTACAAAAATTACACTCCGTGAATACTCGAAGCTTATTGCTTTTAAACGCAATCGAATGTTCCGACCGCCCCCCCCCCTAAATTCTCGAGTGAATTTTGAAAATATCATTAAAAAATCGAAACCTTTAATAAAGTTCGCAAATAGACATTTCTTAAGTAATTTTTGCTTAGAAAATGATTGATACAAATTTCAGAACGATAGCATGAACCGTTCTCGAGATATTACACATTTTTCAAATGCATTTATCAAAGAATCACATGAATTAAAAAAATATATTTTAACTATTGTGAAATATGTTTACTTTTCATTTGTAATATTATGCAATAAATTTGGTGACATCATTCTCGTGGATCTACCTCGTTCCATTCATGAGAAAAGATACATTGGGTAACACTTTTGTATTTGAATGCCAATAGTCATTTATCTGCTATAAGAATAATTTATTTCTCCGTCCGTAACGCTGGGGGACGGATTTGACGAAATGTCGCCAACATGGCGACTTTTTTAAATGTTGCCAAATTAACGAAAATGTCGCCTAATTGTTAATAGTGACGCTAAATGAATGAAAATGACGACTAATTGACGAAAATTCAATATCTTGGAAAAAATATAACTAAATAGTATAAGAATAACCTATTTTTTGGTCCGTAACGTTTGGGAACATTTTAGTGGCGAATTTGTCGGAATATCTCCAACATGCAGAGTTTTTAAAAATTACCAAATTGACGAAAATATTACCCAATTGACAAAAATTTGCCAAATTCATGAATCCGACGAATATAAATCAATAAAATTACGACTAATTGAAGTTCAATATCTTGGAAAGAACATAAGAGTAGACAATACGAATAACCCTTTTCCCTGTCCGTCCGTAACGTTTGGCAAGGAATTTAACTTGACGTCACCAACTTGACGACTATTTTAAATGTTGCCAATGTGACAGAAATGTCGACAAATTTTAAAAAATGACGCCAAATGAGAAGTAATGTTTCCCAAATTCTGATTTCCGTCATATGACGGGCATACCTTCTAGTGTATAAAAAATGTTCTTCTCTCCGTTTGTCTGTAACACTTGGTAATGCATTTTAGCGAACTTGGCGAATAATCTAACAAAATATCGCCAACTTGGCGATATTCCGCATCAGATTGACGAAAATATCGTCAAAATTGCAGAAATTACGCTAAATTAATGAAAATGACGCCTAACTGATGAATTAATTATTAAAATATTTTAAAATATGGACTATATCACTTATTGAGAATGCTAGCAATGTTGATAATTGTTTATTTAAAGTTGCGGGAAATATAAGTTAATTGGGTTCTTTGAAATAATTTTGAATGTTTTCATCCAGAAAATTGTCAAATGTACAATTAAACGATAAAAGCACTGTGCCGTGGATATTATGCATTATTTTTTTTACTGTGAAAGGAGTATATTCATTGCATTATATAAGGAAAGTAATGTGCTGCATACATCAGATATTTTTTATATAGATCGATTTTTACTTTCCTTATATACATAGTATAATGTATAAGGAAAGTATTGTGACGGTGCCGAAAGTTCACATTCGAATTTTCGACAGGAGAGCACGTTTCAAGCATCCCTGAACACAACTCATACGTTTTTGAGATGATATATGTGTGTGTGCGTGTGTCAGTTTGTCTGTGGAGACGTTATCTCACGGACGAATGAAGCGATTCGAACAAAATTTTTACAAAAATCACAATCAGTAAATACTGGACGCGTATTGTTTTTACAAGTAATCGAGTGTTCAGACCCCCCCTAGATTTTGAAATGAAATTTTGAAAAAAATCATCAAAAAATTAGAACATTTCATAAAGTTACGTCAATAATCATTTCTTATGTCATTTTTCATTTGAAAACGATTGACATAAACTGTAGAACGTTCTCGAAATATTGCACATTTTTCAAATATTTTCATCAAAAAATCACATAACATTGAAAAAAAGTATTAACTATTGTGAAATCTGTTCACTGGTCATATGTAATATTATGCGATAAATTTATTATCATCATTCTCGTAGATCTAGCTCGTACCATTCACGAATGAAGGGTAATAGCTTTGGGTAATAGCTTTGTAATTTGACGGCATTAGTCGTTTATCAATTATAAGAATAACATATTTCTCCATCCACAATACTTGGCGAAATTTTGGCGACGAATTTAGCGGAATATCGAAAACCTGGCGAGTTTTTAAATGTCACCAAATAAATGAAAATGTCGCCTAATTGATAAAAATGTCTCCAAATTGATAAAAATGTCTCCAAATTGATAAAAATGTCCCCTAATGATAGGAATGACGCTAAATCAATGAAAATGACAAATAATTATATAGTTTGGAAATAATATAAGACTCTACTATAAGAATAACTTATTTCACCATCTGTGACGCTTGTCGACGAAATTTGGCGGCATGTCTCGTCAACTTGGCGACTTTTTTAATTGTTGCCGAATTGACGAAACTGTTGCCAAATTGATAAAAATATTATCAAATTGATAAAAATGTACCCAAATTGATAAAAATGAAACCAAATAGGATGCAATGTTTTGCAAATTTTTAATTCCGTCATATGATGACCATATCTTTTATTATATAAGGAATGCTCTTCTAAATATCGCCCACTTGGCGATATTTAGCCTCACATTGACAAAATGATCTTCAAAATTGCAAAACTGATGCCAAGTTAATGAAAATGGCGGCTTATTGAAGATGCTATCAATATTGATAATTGTTAATTTATATTGTTAATAGAGTTGCGTAAAATATTGGGTACGAAATAGTTTTACATGCTGTCATCCAGAAAAGCACCAAATGTACAATTTCAAGTTACAAACACTGTGCCGTGGATCTTTTCATCGCTTTTCTTCCTTTAAAGAAGTAAATTAATTGCATTATATAAGGAAATTTATGTGCTGCTTATATCAGATTTTTTATTCCTAGAGACAGGTGAATATCATATGCAAAAATAATTATCATTGTAGTACGACTTCTCGAAATACAAATATTTACCTTTTTTTATAATCTATTTTACACACACAAATTAGTATTACAATAACTGTATTACGTGTGAAACAGATAATATAATTATAGTTAACATTTTTCAATTTATTTTACACGAACTGCGATAAATCTATCATCGTCTTCACATAGTTCTTTAAAACATGCAAAAGTAAATTTCTCCATTTTGATTGATGACTGAGAAATTCTCCTTAGAAACAATTACATTAAATATTAAACATTTTTCAGGACGCATCGCTTAATTTCTTACTTTTTTCTTTAACCTCTTGAAAGTACCGGTAAAAATGTTGGATCTTCGTTTAAAATAAATAATTTTGTAAAAGAATAAATTTTTACACTCAAGAGCATGTCTTCCCGGCCGTCCAAATAGCTGCTCTTAGTCCTCTGGACGAGTCGGACGGTCTGGGTCTTCAACTCAAGAGCATGTAAAAGGTTGTGTGTGTGCGTGTGGTAGTAAAGATGTTACTTAAGATATAAATCTTGGAATGCACAATAAATTACGCGTTTACTTTCAGTAGATGTATTTGTTACAGCAAATGGGCAATTTCTTTATTTTGTTTTCAGCATAAACAAGAGTTTCAGGAACTGTCTTTTTTTATTGATTTTTATATTGACTTTTTAAGGTGCATAATACAATTATAAGAAAAATTACCAATATTTTTCTTAAATAAATTTACTTTTGTAATTATTTCATGAGAGTACGCATATGTTGAAGCAAAATAATAATAGAAGAGGTGAATGCGGGGAAACCATATGCGAGAATTTAATTTAACTGGACATTAAGAAAGTGAAATAGGTATTAATCGAATGTTACTGTTGCGTTTAAAGTCTTTAACCCACATAAAGGGGGTTACCTTTTGACACCTATTAAATTTCTGAAAGGTAAAAATTCATTTTTGAATCCACATAAACAAGCTTGTTTAACATCTATTTTTTTTAAACTAGCTTCCAAAATTAAATTCATTGAAATCAAAATTAAGTTTACATTCATATATTAAATCGGCAATGTAATGACGCCTAAATAAAATACCATTGATCTGTGAAATTGAAATTTTCAACAACATTTTCTGTCTTGAAAATATATCCACCAAGTAATATTTAAATATTCATAAATGTCTTTACTAGGGATTGAAAGTTGTGTAGTGCTCTTGGTTTGGCATCTTTTGAAAAAAAAATACTATTTACCGAAAATATCGCTTTTACTGAATGTGGTGCACATTTAGAAAATAGAACTTTAAAGTTGAGTATTTTAGATTATTATTATTAACATATCTTAACATGGCCGTAAATTGATCGTATTCATGGAACTCATTATTATTTTATACATTGTGTTGTTTGCCGCTATTAAAACCCTCCAATTATTTATCTTTAGCGCGAGTTCTGCAAAGGAATATTAATTAACACAATACTACTCCATTAATTGCACCATTTTAACTTTAGCAATAAATTATTTATTAACAACACAAAATACTTAATTACAACAATTATTCCTCTTGTTCGCGCCGGAGAGAAGCAATGTGAGACCATTATTAAAAATACCAAAATGTATTTAGGACCTGGTATCATATTTGAGGAACACATACATTCAAGGCTGTCTTGGCTTGGTCACCAGCACGTACTTCGCCGATCATATTACTGGAATTAACTCGATGTGTAATTCGCCGATCATATTGTACTGCTGGCTCGAACACTCGTACTTATGTCATTCTCTTAGTCTGTTCTCTGTAAGTATCGTACTCGTTCTTATGTCATTCTGGTAGTTATATCTTTCTAAGTGTCGTGCCTTATAATGTCATACCGTCGTCGTGCTGTAAGTCTGTATTTCACCAAGTGTCCTCGTTCTTATCTTTTCGTTCCGTCTTAGGCTGTGGCTATTTTGCCTCAGGATTGACACTCCTCTTTTTGCTCCTATTGGCCGCATTCATGGCGAAGCCACAAGAACCTTCTCCATTGGTCAGACTTTTTATCTAATGTCGCTACTTCACATTTTCTTCAGAGTTGTTCGACCCCTCTGTCTCGAAGCGCCTAAATTTATGATTTTCTGACCTATGGGTTAGCGTGTCGTAAACACTGGAGTCATTCAGACTGGAGGTATTGTCTGATGTTTCAGACACAATAAAAAATGTACATAAAGCTGTCTCACAATAACTAGTGTGAGATATATTTCTGGTCTCACACTAAATATTAACTGGCCTTGTCAGGAATATAAAACAATTTACACAACGATTTGAAAAATACATTTTGAGACTTGCTTTAAGGTTAATTGTCGTTATTAATAACAACATCTCGTGCATATTTATCAGCATCAGCTATACATGGTTGCCGAACATCATTGCAGATACCAACACCCTTGGACTAATTTCGTGCTTAGTATGCGCTGGTCAACATGGGCACAATTATTGCGAGCTTCTATGGGAACTGATAACATCTGTCATTCCACGTGGCCTGTATAAGGTTAGGGCCGTAGCCAGAGACGAAATTCAAGGAAGGCTGGAATGAAATTCAAGGGGGGCTCGCTCAACAGTCCTCAAGGAGGGGCTCACCAAAAACACAGTTAATCATTAGCATTTATTAACCATAATAGCTACTATTATACATTTCAATTTATATAAATTATTAACAAATAATTGCATATTTATAAGCTAAGAGTTGCTAGGAAAATCCATATAGCTACTAAGCATGATTATTAATATATAAAAATTACAATTTCTTTCAATATAAACATTAACTAGTAACAAATCTGTTAATTAATCAAAGAAAATTTCAGAAAGTTAATACAAATTAACGCTTAATATTAACTTTTAACTAGTTATTAGTTGATTTTGGTTCTATAATCTATGACAGTGAACCCCGCAATAAGACAAAAATATTCAAATACTATTGTCTTAATTTTTAAATATTTTGGAATTAAATATGTAAATAAATTGCTCATCAATATAACCACAAATTCAGTTAAATAAAAAAATCTTTAATATAAAGTGATTTATAAAAAAAATCTCAGAAATTTTTTATACAAAAGTTGGTTGACATGTTGGATGAAATTTCATATCACTACTAAAAATTTAATGTTTTTATCAGGCGGGGGGGAGTATACCTCTTGGGAAGGCTTAGCTCCCTCTGGCCCCTGCTTGTCTGCGGCCCTGCTTAAAATTCGTTTACAATTTAGCTCCGGTCACACAAAGGTGAAAAGGGGAAGTTCACAAATCACGCCTTTAAAGGCGTTCGTAAAACTTAGTGATACAGTTACACAATCAACTACATTCTCCTCTACGGTTGCTGCAATTAATTATCATCACCAATGTACCATACACACAGCTAATTTTAAATATCTCATCTATAACTTATTATTGCTTAAGTAAATAACTTCGGATTTTACATTGCATACTGTGTAAAATGTTCAGCTAGTTAACTATATAATAGATCATAAATATTATATTTGTTCGGCCTATAATTTCTTCCCCATCTTTATTTGGGTTTACCTGCCCCCCCCCCCAGTATTTTCTAACTATTGTTACATAGCATTACTTTATAAGTTTCAAATAAATTTCTGTATATGTTTGTAGTTTTATATTAGAAATCGGCTGCAATTTTTTCGTGCATCAGGATTTAGACAGTAATACATTTCATTACTTATTTTTTCGTACTGTATATTATTTGTATATAATTTTCATTTCTCAGCGTAAATTATATATAATTTTCAAAATTGTATTTGGATAACATTTTTGACGCCTCCATTTCATTTTTCTATCCATAATTTATAATGGCTCCAAAGTTAACTGATTAATATTATAATAATAATTATATATATATATATATATATATATATACATTTTATAACAATTATTATTTTAAATACTACTTTGGTCATTATTTTTAATGTTATGCGTTGCGTTCAGTGTTAATGGGCGGTCTAGGCGTTTAACCATTTCCCAAACTCATGCGAACATTTTCACAGATTAATCTGTGTAAGATGAGTTTCATTAGTGGATGTTGAACTGAACGCCTGGAAGTGTTACAGCGCAAGTCATTGCAAATTTTTTTTAAAATGTTCAATAATTCCAATACTATCAATTAGTAATTTTGCAAACCATCATTGGTAAAAAAAATTTTGCCATACTGGTGTGGTTACGAAAAATGATTCCTTGAAACATCTATTTCTCATTATCTGTTATAGATAGAGCTCAGATAATGGCAGGTTTGGATTAAGGATCAAATTCTGGGAAAGAATAGGGAGTTCAGAAAGAATTTCCACTTCTGGTTTTTACCATTTCCCGGTCAAAAATTTTCATTTTACTTGAAACATCTATTTCTCAGGATTATCTAAAATTAGAGTTTAGATGATAACTGATCTGGATTCAGCATTAAATTCTGAAGGAGGTAAGGCGTTTTACTAAAAATTTTCACTCCTGGTTTTATATTCCCTTCCCGTTCAAAAATTTTCCTTGAACCATCTAATTCTCACGATAGAATCTTGACTTAGATAATTACTGATATGTATTTAGCATCAAATTCAAGAGTGGGTAAATAGACTAAGTATTTCCACTTCTGGTTGCGGAGATGTTATTTTTGATTAAAAAATTACATTTTCCTTATAACTTTTATTTTGCAGATCCATCATAGATACTGATTACAAATCTGCCATAGATATATGATGACTGATACGTATTCAGCATCAAATTAAAGAGAATAATGGGAGTGCTCACTAAGGATTTCAACTACCTTTTCTTTTCCACTTCCTGTTCAAAAACATTTCTTACAACATCAATTTCTCAGGATTGTAGTATAAATAAAGCTTAGATGATGACTGATATAAATTTACCATTACATTCTAAAGGAGATGGAGGATCCACTAAGAATTTTCCCTTTAGGTTCTGGAGGTGTCAAGGTGTCTTTTCAAAAATTAGTATGACTGTAGAGCACATGGAGAACTGACATGGAGAAATAATGTTTTTTTCACATCATGACCCCTCCCCCCCTTCGTAACCATTAAGTCTGTGTCTGCCAGTGATGAAATGTTTACAAAATGCATACTGTGTATAATGCAGTTATACAGTAACAATTTCAAAAAAATCCTTCACAGATTCCCAATTAATCTATCATCATTTTGACATGTTTGTTTAAAACAAACATGTAAAAAGGAATTTCATCCTGCTTAACTGACAGATAGGATGTCCTAATAAAATTCAAATATGAACCTTTTTGCTTCGTTTTCAGCGTTTTACTTCTTGTTTTTTATAGTTTTTTTTAGCTTTTCTGAGGAGGGGATACCGGTAATAATGTTCCGTCTGCAATTTGAAAAAAGGCAAATCGAGTCAGAATCTGAAATGTTCAATGCCAAATTAAATGAAGCCTGAAAAGATTGAATTATTTAAAGAACGGTACGGTTGCCTTGTCAAAGGAAGATATTTCATTATGCGTCCGGGGAACTTTGTCAGTGGAGGGCTGTCTGAAAACCACTTTTTGCGTTCGAGAGCAAGAAGAGGGATTTTTACGGTATTGAAAGATGTTGCTTTAACTTGTGTTTTAAAATTTGAATAAGCCGTTAATTTTTTGTGATTTTTAGGCGATTTATTTTGTTGAAAACATTCATCTATTTCTATATTTTTGCAGCAGTCGCCTGATGGCCGAGTGATCAGCGTGATAGGATGCGAGTGAGGAGTGAGGTGTACGACAGTCCAGTGGTTAGCGCGCAGGGATTGAGCACTTGAACGATCCTAGTTCGATTCCCGTCTCTACCCAAACGGTCGCGTGTTCAAGTGGAATACGGGCGCGTTAAATATGTGGGTTCGTAAGTTCTTCCGTGAGGTTGGTGGTAGGGAAAGGAGCGTACGATCCCTGCGGCTGTCTCCCACACTGCTTTCCGTTCTAATTTGGGTGGCACTTCGCCGTCGTTCAAGCAGAACCAAATCCGAAGGTGTAAAGTACACTTTTTGGGTCGATCGGACGGTCTGTGTTGAAGAAGATGCGTGGATAGGGAGAGCATACATGGATGTGTATACATTGATGAGTATACATGAATATAGTGGCTCAGAATCCACTTTAATCTGTAGGTCCAGAAAAGTGTAATATCAGCCGCTTACTATTTTGCTCTAGGTCTAGGGGTTTCATGTCAAAATGGCTAACTTCTCGGACGCTTCTATGGACGATTGCTTGTAAGATGAAATGCCTGGCCATGTGTTTATACAAGGTTTCAAAGAAAGACTTTAAGCACCCAAATAGCTTTTGTTAGGAAAGGTTTATGAGTATGCTGTTAGGTCTACGTATAGTGAAGTAACCATGCTCGATCGAATAAAAGTGATTACAACGTCTCCAGCGACGAATTTAGAAAGTTGGAATTACGAACTTGGCAACAAATTGAGATAAAATGAGAATATCAAATGCAAAGCTACAAAGCTACATTGCCTAATGAGTAGTGATCGACAAAAAGATTATTACTGTGAGGCCAGAATATGTCCTCACATGAGACATTTTTATTGCAATATTTATGGTGCCTAGAACGGCTAACAAAGATTTTAGTCTGGCTGGCGCCGGAGTTTACAACAGTGTGAACTTTTAGGTCAAATGCAATAAATTTGGGTGTTCCAGGCCACAAGGGTTAAGAGGAGCATTGATATATGAGAAGTGATGCCATTGGGTTCAGAGGAACCAATGAGCGCCAAGGAGAGGAAGGGCAGAGCTACCCCTCCCCCTCCGAAGGAATCACAAGTCAAGGAGTCTCATACGAAGTGTTGTTGCAGCTAGTTTTCATACGAAATGTTGTTGCAGAAGTAAGTCTGATACGAAATGTTGTAGCAGTTGGACGGATACGAAAGGAGTTGGGAGCAGATACTCATACGAAAGAGGTTGCAGTTGACTATAAGTACGAGATGCAAGCCACACACCAAAGAGTTATGGCCGTACGGTCAGCAATAAGACGGATGCAAGCCTCAGCGTGATGAGCCGAAGATTAAACTGTATGGTATGTGTTCATTTCCCCAGGTCATAGACACTATCGAAATCTAATATTTCTGGTCACATATCTCCCATTATTAAAGTAATTAAATGATAGTTGATAGTTATGATAAATTGTTGTTAGTGATCAATTGATGTTGTAAATAAATTATTTTGTTAAAGTTAAATAAGCTGATCTTTTCATAATGATTAATGAATTCTTTTCAGGACTTACACATAAGTTAAATTAATTGGAGGGTTATTGCGGCACAACGACGAGTAATGTACTTTAAATTGTAACTCCACTTATGAAGTCAACGGCCAAATATTAATATTAATATAATCTAGAAATATAACTTAAATTTCAATTCCACGTCCCACATTTGATGTTTTTAATGAATTTAATAATTAAAAGTGACTTATAATTTCGTATTGCCACATTTGGTTTCCGTGACGCTTTTGTGTAAGTCAAATTTTAAAGGAAAATTTTAATGAATAATACTCTCTCTCTCTGAGGTGAATAAAAATAATTTAAATAAAGAAATGAATGAAACTTTTAGAGGAGCATATGGTGACCAGATATTTTGCATTGGTAAAAATAAATATGCACAATCACTTTGAAAATGAAAAAGATTTTGAATATTTTATAATTGAAAATAGTGTGTGAAAAATTTATGATTAGTTAAGATTATTTTGTTGCATGAAGTATTTTATGTGCAGTATTTTATAAGTGTATTCATTTGTTTAGATTAAGTTAGAAAATTTTGGAAGGGAAACTTGTTGTTGTAAATGCCTAAAAGGAATACACGAAATTCGAGACGTCACATGTCTCCGGATAGGTCACAAATAGAAATAAGTGAAAATCAGAGAACAAGAATGGAAAACTTTAATTTAATAAATCTGTTACCTCTGTTTAATGGAAAAGAAAATGAGGACATTGAGGTTTTTTTTACGCAATTTCAAAATATCGCAGGTATGGCCGAATGGTCAAAAGAGAATAAAGTTATAATTTTGAAAACTAGATTGAAGGAAAAAGCTTTAGAATTTTTGACAAAAAAAAGGGAATTGCAGAATGCAAACAACATGGGAGAAGTTAAACAAATTTTGATTAAACAATTTAAGCCATCTGTTACTTTGCGCCAAAAGCAAATAAATTTAAATAAAATTAAAATGACGCCAGGCATGAAAGTAGCTGAGCTGGCGTTAAATATTTCTAATGCAACAAATGATTTTGTAGGAAATAACTCAACTAATGAAATGTTTGAAATTACAAATAATATAATGTTAGTTAAATATTTAGAAACTTTAAGAAAAGATCTTGCATTTGAAATTAAAAAAATGAATATTACTAATTTTGACAAAGCAGTAGAATTCGCAGAAAATTTGGAGAAAATTATGGAGGAGGAGTGTGACCGTTCGAAAATCAATGCAGTGTATAGCAAGGAGAATTATAGTAGAAAAGTTAATGGTAATCAACGGGGAAGACAGGAAAAATCACAAAATGAAAATATATATTGCATAGGATGCGGGAAAAGAGGTCATTATTTTTCTACGTGTTGGCATAATCAAAACGGACAAAATTATTATGGGGAAAATAAATATGGGAGTCAAAATATAAGAAATGGGCAAAGAAATGGTTTTCGCAATACTCAAAATAGCGGATTCAGAGAAAGAAATGATAGTCGGTCAAATACCCAAACTTTTGCGAAAGAAAGAGTTTACGGACAAGAAAGTAGTCAAAATCGCGGGTCTTTAAACTGAGCGAGGGGCTTTGGCCAAGTCAAAATTTAAAAAATAGACCACAGTCCCAATCTAGAAGAGATAAATCGCCAACGCGAAATGAGGCATTAAGTAATAATAAAAACGCAAATGAAATGCAAAATGATAAAAGGGAGGTTCGCACGCGAAGCCCAGGTCCCAAAGTTAAAACAAAGCAGCATAATGAATATGAAAATAAAAATGACAATCAATATATAAATACTGTAGAAAGCATGCAAAAATTTACATGTATTTCCTGCCCGAGAGATGCCGTGCTTGAGACTGTTGTAGATTCGTTGGCGCAGCCCGAGTGGATGAGGTGCGATAAAATATTTGTCCAAAGTCTAAAAAATGAGGCAAATATTAATAAAAAGAAAATTGAGGAAAATACATGTGTAGAAAATAATAGAGGTAAAAACATTACATGTAATGAAAATACAGGAGTTAAAGGAGATATTAAAAATAAAAATTATGCGTGCAATGCAAAAATAAATTTAAATGATGAGTACAAAAATGAAGTTAACTCAAAATCAACTCAGATCAATAATAAAAAGTATGATGAAATTAAGGAAACTAGTTGTAAAGTTTCGCAAATAGATTCACAAAATATTAAAGGTAGCCATGTTAATGACTATACTTGTTCAAATGATGAAAATAATAAAAATATTGATACAGAGAATGAGTTTAAAATTGTGACGAGTTCGAAAAATCCAATTGTCACACATGATGAAGTTAAAGGCATATTTGAATTTAATGGAAATATTAAAAATGGTTATTATGACAGTAAAAAAATTGCACAGGTCGATGAAGCCAATTTTCCTAAAAATGAAAAGGTTAATGATTTTGCTGAAAAAGAATGTGGTAATGAAGAGTCAAATCTTGACGACCAAGTCTATGTCATGCTCACACGCAGGATAGCTTTGCAACAAGGTCAGTTGATTGCAGAACAATTCGACATAAGTCAGGAAATTCCGGATAAGGAGGTTATCTTTATCCCCACAAAACACGCGAAAATTACTCTTTCCATTTTGTGCAATTCGAACTGAAATAAAAAATAAAAAAACTCATATTGTAATTAGTAATCAAAAAAAGGTTAAAATTACGTTAAATAAAAATATGCGAGTTGGAGTGATTAAAAATTTCAAAAAAATTACTAATGTAGAAATGCAAATCGGAGATACCGTATTTTTGAAGGAAGAAAATAAACCAAATATGTTTCAAGATAGGTTTCAGGGACCGTTTCGAATAATTGAAATTGGAAAAGCAAATATATTGACCATTACAAATAAACATAGCATAAAAGATGAAACAATTAAAGTTCACGCTACCCAATGCTATATCGCACAGGAAGTACAAAATGAAAGTAAAAGGTTGGAAGAAAACCAAAGTCAAAACAAAAATCATGAGGTGGAAAATACTCAAATTGTTAATTTTCAAGAAAATAAAAGTCAAAATCTTAATGGTCAGGAAATACAAAATGAAAGCCAAAGTCATGATAATGAAAATACTCAAAAATTACTTGAAATTAAAATAACGGATGTTCTGGTTAGTCAAAATGTCAATTTTGAAGGTGGTCAAAATACAACTAAAAGTCATACTAAGGAAAATATTCAAATTTCAGAGGACAATAAAATAATGGAAGTTTTGGAAAGGAAAAATCAAAATTTTAATTTTCAACAAATTCAAAAAGAAAATGAATATGGAAATCATGATAATGAGAAGCAAAATTCAAATGTTTGTAAAGGTATTCAAAATGAAAATAATGAAATAATAGGGGATAGTAATCACAAGGATAATGAAGGTAATGATATTATAAAAGTAGATACAGAAATATTTCAAAATCAAAGCAAATATAAGGAATATGTTAGGCAGAAATTAGAGTTAATAAATGAAATACATATTTATAACACAAATGAAATTGAAAACATTCATGAACAGAATAAAAAAAAGCTAGGTCAAAATGTTTTGATGAAATCAAAGACTTTTAAAAATTCAAAATTTGCTGATGATTGGTTTTTGAAGAATTGTAAAATGAGAGAGAGATAAAAAGAATAACAAATCAAAAATGAATTAAAGGAAAAATGATATGGAATTGAAAATATTGTAAAAATGAAAAAATGAATAATGGTATGATTTTTTTTAAAAAAAAAAGCAATAATGAAAGAATTGTTTATGAATGATAAAAGAATTGTTTATGAATGAAAATGGTATGAATTTCTAAGGAAAAAAATAATAATCATGAAATATTTAAAAATGAACATGGTATGAATTTACAAAAATTGATAATAATTGTACAAATAATGTTACATGTAAAAAAATATTATGCAAAGAATAATTATGCAAATAGATCTACAAAAATTGAAAGGTGAAATCAAATATGTTACCTAATTGGGTAGATAAAGGGTCTGGAGCCAAATACAGGCAAGGACAAGGTTAATGGAAAGCAGGGCCAGTCAAATGCTTCATTTTTCAAGGTGGGGCAGGTCCGGTCACTTCATTTTGTCTTCAAAGAAAGGCAGGAAAATGATGAGTCTTTCAAGGGAGTCTTGAGGCTTAAAAATTGAATGACAGGTTTAAGTAAAGTAAAAAAATAAGTGATGAGCTGAAAGTGAGAATATAAAGATTAGTCATAGATAGTACAGGGTTGTTATAATTAAAGTTCGCCTATTCAGAAGGCTCTAGAACCGGTTCTATGGCTCCAAACGAAACAACATTTAACTAGTATGTAGTACAAGTGATGCGCTCTGCGAAAATTGAAAAAAAAAATTAGTTACAATTGTCGTCAGTAGGTGGCGCTGTGCCAATAGCTAAGACGATTGTTGCAATTTGTTTGTAAAATAAATAAAGGAAAATGTATTGCATAGTTGGTACAATGACAATTCGCTGATGCAGAAAGCTCTATGGCTCCAAACAATACAGAAAAAAGGAGATAATTTCATGTGATGCAATTTGCGTCCAGAAAAATAAAACATGTCGCTCGCCAGCTACGAATAACAGCATTACGCATGCTCAATGAACCCTCCATTATTTGCAATCACGCATTCCATTCTCAGAACCGTGTTTTCTACTGCAGAGCGTAAAGTGTCCTGTGGAATTGACCCGATGTGACGCCTAATACTGTTCTTCAGATCAGAGATAGTCCGACATCTGTCTTTAGACACAGAGTCTTTCAAGCATCCCCAAAATCGCATGGTGTGAGATCAGGCGATCGTGGTGGCCAGATTGTTGTAAAATAACCACTTATAACATGGTCTTGGTGTGAAATGGCGTTGTAAGAAAGTCCGAACTGTTCGAGTAATGTGATGTAGTGTACCGTCTTCCATAAAAACGGTATTTTGAAGGCAGCCTCGCTGTTGCAACTCGGGAATCACGAAACGTAACAACATATTGAGATATCTTGTCCCATTTACGGAACATGTAATGGGTCCTGTGGGTGTTGATTCCTCATAAAAATATGGCCCTATCATAAACGCAGCTGTAAAACCGCACCACACTCTCACTTTAGGTGCATGCAATGGAACTTCTTGAACAACGTTAGGATTCTCTATCGCCCAAATCCGACATGTGTGTGTGTGTGTTCACTTGTCCGTTTACATAAAAATCGCCCCACAGAATATTCCAGGGCCAAGAGTCATCCACATTTATTCATGCAAGAAATTGTAGTGCAAATGTTAGCCGAGTTCCTGTATCACCCTCTAATAGCTAGCTGTTGCTCCCTCTCAATCTTGTATGGATAGTAGCGCAAAATTTTACGCATCACTTTTCTCACCGTGGAAATCGACATGTCGACTTCATTTGCAATAGCTGGCAAACTTGCATTACCATATGGTGAATGGTTTCATAAATCCAAGGCTGCATTAGTAATATCTTCAACGCTAGAACTGTCCACTTGTTTTCGTCCTCTGCCAGGAAGAATGTCGAGTCTTCCTGTTGCCACAAATTTGTGAATCATTTTGTGGTCAGATCCACGATCAGACACTGGTCCACGTCTAACATGTTTCTGTTTCCGGAATTCTCGAAGAGCTGCAGTTGCGTTGCTATTCCGTTGATAAAATAACTTTACGAGTAGAGCCTTTTCATTCAACGCAACCATTTTCCACAAAGCGTCAGATTCTAACACTTTTCAGAAACAATAAACTCGTCCAGTATCAAAGGAATTACAGACACACTTTGTTAGCTTGCTTTAAATCGTAAGTTGATTTGAATCGTATTTCAGTGTTTCGAAGTTGTGACATCACTACCGTACCGTCGAAGATTTGAATAAACAAGTGATCTTCTTCAAGCGTTTGTTGAAATTCTGTACACTTTTGTGTGTTTCGTCTGGATTGACCGAAATTGATGGAATGAATCTGCACAATTTTACTTTTACCAACTGTGACATAAATTTTCCATTTTTTTTACAACGAAGCTTGCGAAAATCACCTAGATATTGCAGCAGCGCCACCTACTGACGACAATTGTAACTAATTTTTTTTTTCAATTTTCGCAGAGCGCATCACTTGTACTACATACTAGTTAAATGTTGTTTCGTTTGGAGCCATAGAACCGGCTCTAGAGCCTTCTGAATAGGCGAACTTTAATTATAACAACCCTGTATAAATTTTATGTCAACATGTAAACAAAAACATAGATAATCGAAAATTTTAAATCAATTTGAATTTAAAATGTTAAATTATGAACAGTCAAAGTAGCTGTAAATTGCCCGTTGCAATAAAGCAATCGAGGACACGATATCTCGCGTAGGAATGTTCAAATGTGAAAATGCTTAGATAAATACATGTTTGAGTAAGAATATAAATTGTATAAGCAAAGTAAATAACTAAATTAATCCTAAAGTGACAGGATAAATGAATTAAATTTAGTTAAAATCTTGTGCAGTGAATAAATGAATAAATTCACAGAAGGTGTAAAAAGAGGTTGAAATAAAAAAAAATAATAATTGAAAAATTTTTGAGTGCAAAATAAAGCATTTTTGGTGTTAATTTACAACTTAAGGAAATGTTACGATAATCATGTGTGTATAAATAAATTTGGATATGAAAATAAAATGTAAATAAATTTGGTAATGAAAATAGAATGTAAATATTGATTAGGAAAATTGTACGATAATGAATAGCTGTGAAATACATATGAAATGAATATAAATAAATATGTAGTGAGTATAAATGCATTTTATAAAATACTAAATAATGTACATGTTAGGGGGAAATGTAAATAAAAACATTAAAGTTATCATTGAGATATGATAGCAACCGGAAGTGTTTGTAAACAAACGGTAATCTACGTAAAAAAAAATAGATACTCTGTTATTAATGTCATAAAATGGTGATTATGTATTTTTATATATGAAAAAAAATTATGAAAAGGATATTCTGAATAAGGTGTTGAGAAATGTTATCATAAACAAGAAAGATCAATCATGCTTAAAGCATTGATTATGAAACATTTTCCAACTTCAATGCAATTTTATTTAAACAAGTCTAAAATGCAATACATTCCTCGGTAATATTTTGAAACTTATCACAATACTGCATTAATTTATTATATTTGAAAACTTAAACATTCATCGAATAAAATGAACTTCATTCAAATGACGGCATTGAAATATAAATTGCCTGGTTTAAACATCTCTAAAATGTTATATATTCCTAGGTAATAGTTTTAGAATTATCATAATACTACGATAATTCATTATATTTGAAAACTTCATCGAAAACAACTGAAATTAATTTAAATGACGTCATAGAAAAAATAACACGCCTGGACCTCTCTATAAAAACAGGATTTCTTTCATAACTTTCTCCCATTCATTTCATTCATCACAATACTATAATAATTTATTTTATTTAAACATTTTATTTAAGACCATGGAGCTACAAATAATTAAACTCTATGCTTAAAACTTCATCGAAAAAAATCGTCCTTCTCTTTATAAAATCAATTAATATTTCATTCATATCAGCCATGCAGACTCCATGGACTAAATTATTTTGTGTTAAAAAATACAGGAATTCTAATACAACTCATTCTACATATTTTACTGTTTGCATTTTACATAGGTGTAAAATAAGGTTAGTTGTAGAAATAATCAAATTTAGATGAGCATTTAAACTTAAATATATTGTCATTGCGTTGTTTCAGTATGTAGATGCACAGAATTTAAGCAAAAATAAAGTAGTTTTAGGACGGATACAACACTCAATATGAATTAAAAAGAACTTAAAAAAATCACGATTTTGAAACAAGATGGATGCCATATATCATTTTGAAGTGGGTCATGTGATCGTTTCATATCATGGTCACGTGATCGTTTCATATAAGAGGTGTAATTATTATTTTAATTTTTATTTAAAAAACTACTGAATATATTTCGCTGATTTTTTTTTTATATATTTTATGGAACAATTTGAATATTACCTAAAATTGTCGAACCAATTTGTGAATTTTAAATCCGCTTAAAAAATGTTTGAAAAATTTGGTCCCATAGGGCTCAATGTATTTCATTTTTTCAACCCGGGTTCAATCTAAAACTAATTGGGTGATATTATTCATTTATATTCCCATTGGTCCTACAGACAGTCTGAACAACATACTAAAATTTCATTTTGATTAAGTCATTTTTACGGCAGTTATCGTGCTAACGGACAGTCAGACAGACAGACAGACAGACAGACAGACAGAATGAACAAAGTCATAAACACTTTTCAACTTTGTTGTAAAGTGTTAAAAATAGATAAATGCAGCAATAAATTTTCCAGTAAGTAGAAAATGAACGGAACTCATTGTAAAGAAGCATTAAAAATAAAAATTTACAATTAAGTAAATAAAGGATTTTCAAACAAGAAAATAAAGGCTTGAATGTGTTTAAAAAAATAGCATAATTTTATAAAATTTTATATAAAATGTAAAAGTTATGAACGTGTTAAGCAAGGAGTAAAATAAAAAAAATTGAAACAAATTATATAAAAAAATTTAAAAGTTTAAAATTGCAAAATTTAAAAAAAAAAATTCAAAAGTTTTTTTTAAAATTTCATAAAGTCATATGGAAGTTATAAAAATACAAGTTAAATAAGAGAGAATCTTAATAACAATTGGAAAGGTAAAATCTAAATAATAAAATAATACAATAAAATATTTTCAAATATTGAAGGAAGTCAGTATAAAAGGGTATGCAGTCAGGTCATAAGAAGGTAACATTAAGATGACTTTGATAATTAATACAAGCCACCTCAAAGGAACCAACTGAATAATATTTAAATAGGGGAGGAAAATAGATAAATTCTTTAAATAAGTTTTTAAAAAAAGAGAGAGAGAGAGCTATACAATGCTAATATAATGTACAAGCCCGTCTGAGCATTATTTGTATAAAGGTTAATTAGCAGATATGATTAATAATTAAATGATGAGGAGGTATGTATATTTAAAAGACTAAGTCGACATTTATATAACACGCCGAATGGGTTAATAAAGGGTTTACAATACTTGGTTACAAGCTTTTGAAGAGCGCGAGAAGAAAGTCCACGCTGCACGTTGTCCTCTTCGAACTGCTTTGTCATTTGGGAAGAGTTGAGTTGAGGAAATGCGTTACTGCTAATCACCATTCAATAAACGTTTAAAATGGAAAAGAAATCATTACCGAGAGTCCGAGTTTCGGAAAGGGGTTTTGAACGCTTCCGACTTCTCACTTCCGGTATCGAAGCTTTTAAAAAAGAAGGGGGTTCTTCTAAGCGATCCTTTTCAAGGTGATCAATCAGTACCTGTCACAAATCAGGGGTTGTTATTGTTTGTTTACATTCTTGGCCAAGATGTCCTATTAAAGGGAAATGTCTAAAGGTGGTGGAAAAGTTAAAGTTACTGACTTCTGTGAAAACTATATTTGCAATGGCTGATGTAAAGAAAAGTAAAAAATATGTGATTGCATTAATAAGTATGTACAAGTATCAAGGTTCAGCAAAAATGTTATATATGTGATGAAGTTATCAATTATGAAAAATGTTAGATGAAGTATGTAAAGAATTGTGTTCAAAAAATAATAATGTGTAATTTGTAAAAAAAAAAAAAGTGTGTAATGATGTTAAAAATATAAAAGTAGATAGTAGTGTGTAACATTTCAAAGTGAATGTGCATATGTTTAAAAATCTTTTTAAGTACTCAAAATTTAATTTAGCTTCAATTGAAAGCTGGACCTGGTAAAGTTCATGAGTACGTAACTTATGTTTATTTTGTGTATATAATGAATGCAAAAAACTTTTCTGTTACAGCAAGACTGTTGAACTTTTTCTAGACGAACGTTGTCCAAAAGAAAGTGAAAAATGCCAATTACAGAGTTTCAAGTGCATCGAACTTTGGTTTCGAACTCTGGTGGTTTAAAATTTTTTTTTGTGTGTCGGTGGGGAGATATGTGAGGCCAGTATATGTCCTCACATGAGACATTTTTATTGCAATATTTATGGTGCCTAGAACGGCTAACAAAGATTTTAGTCGGGCTGACGTCGGAGTTTACAACAGTGTGAACTTTTAGGTCAAATGCAATAAATTTGGGTGTTCCAGGCCACTGGGGCTAAGAGGAGCATTGATATATGTGAAGTGATGCCATTGGGTTCAGAGGAACGATTGAGCGCCAAGGAGAAGGGCGGAGCTACCCCCCCCCCCCCCGACGAAGGAATCACAAGTCAAGGAGTCTCATACGAAGTGTTGTTGCAGCTAGTTTTCATACGAAATGTTGTTACAGAAGTAAGTCTGATACGAAATGTTGTAGCAATTGGACGGATACGAAAGGAGTTGGGAGCAGATACTCATACGAAAGAGGTTGCAGTTGACTATAAGTACGAGATGCAACCCACACACCAAAGAGTTATGGCCGTACGGTCAGCAATAAGACAGATGCAAGCCTCAGCGTGATGAGCCGAAGATTAAACTGTAAGGTATGTGCTCATTTCCCCAGGTCACAGACACTATCGAAATCTAATATTTCTGGTCACATATCTCCCATTATTAAAGTAATTAAATGATAGTTGATAGTTATGATAAATTGTTGTTAGTGATCAATTGGTTTTGTAAATAAATTATTTTGTTAAAGTTAAATAGGCTGATCTTTTTATAATGATTAATGAATTCTTTTCAGGACTTACACATAAGTTAAATTAATTGGAGGGTTATTGCGGCACAACGACGAGTAATGTACTTTAAATTGTAACTCCACTTATGAAGTCAGCACCAGGGCAACTAACACGTAACTTATCTACCAAATTTTGTAAAATTTGATATATTAGTTTTTCAGCTAGTCACACAGACGCTACGCCAAAAATAGTGTTTTTGTGTTCAAAAAGGTCCCAAAACGTGTAGATTCATCGAAAACTCGAGTTGCGACTTTCGACATGATTCCAATACTTTCCCAATACATTACCATGTATTGCAGGGAAAGTAAAAATATTTAAAAACTTAGTTAAAAATGTTAATCCTCTCCTTTGGAGAAATAGGCTTCCCTTTTCACGAAAGAAATATTCAATAAATAGGCAGAAAACTTTTAAAAGAATACCATGCAATCTATCAATGCCTTGATATATTTCTAAAAACATTTAAAAATGGATTTAACGTCTGTCATCTGTTTGATGTATGAGACATTATCCTTAGAAACAATTACAATAAATATGGAAATTGTTTATGACTTATCCTTATCGTCTGATTTGTCGTGATGTTTTATTTTTACGCTGCTCGAGTAAATATGCTCTTGTTTCATTTAGCAAAAATGCATCAAGTCAGACTTAAAAAATAGTGAAATATTATATGACAAATTAAATGAAACTTTAATACATCGAATGGTTTAAAAGAACTGTACAGTTAATTCATTAAAGAAAAATGTCTCATTATCCTATGTATAATTTTTCACCTGTTAACCCCTCGAAAAAATTTAATGTGGGCAACACATGATTTTCCTTATATAATGTAATGAATTTACTACTTTTACAGTAAAAAAAATGGGTTTTTCTTATAGTAGATACTAATATTCTTTCCAAGATATTGAATTTTCGACAATTAGTGGTCATTTTCATTGATTATCCATTTGGCAAGATTTTCGTTAATTTGGCAACATTTCAAAAAGTCGCCAAGTTGGCGACATTCCGCCAATTTCGTCGCCAAAATCTCGCCAAGCGTTATGGACGAAGAAATAAGTTATTCTTACAGCAGATAAATAATTATTGACGTTTAAATACAAAAGTATTACTCAAAGTATCTTTTTTCATGAATGGAACTAGCTAGATCCAAGAGAATGATGTCACCCAATTTATCGCATGATATTACATATGAAAAGTGAACATGTTTCTCAATAGGATTTTTTTTCTATTTTATATGACTTTTTGATAATTGACTTTTTGATAATTGAAACTTTTTGAAAAATGTGCAATATCTCGAGAACGGTTCATGTTAGCGTCCTAAAATTTATGTCAATCGTTTTCAAATGAAAAATTACATAAGAAATGTCTATCTGCGTAACTTTATTAGTGGTTTTGATTTTTTGACGATTTTTTCAAAATTTCATTCGAAAATGTAGGGGGGTTCTGAACATTCGATTGCGTATAAAAACAATTGGCTTCCAGTGTTTACGGATTGTGATTTTTGTACCAAATTTGGTTCGAATCGGTCCATTCGTTCGTCAGTTATCGTCTCCACAGACCCACAGACACACACACACACACACACACACACACACACATACTTTCACACACACACACACACACACACACACACAGACATCACTTCAAAAATGTTTGATTCGTGATCAGGGATGCTTGAAACGTGCTCTCCCGTCGCAAACTCGATTTCGAATTTTCGACCCCGTCACAATACTTTCCTTATACATTATGTATATAAGGAAAGTAACTAGCACAGCGTAATATATTATATACACATTCGCGCTGCGTAATATTACATACACATTCCCGCGGTGTATTCATTGCGTTAATGATTTTTTCTTAGCCGAATTCCTTGTTTTGCACATTTATATCTAGTTTTTCTTATTTAGTTTTCTACTAAATTTTAGGTGCGTAAATTTTATAAAAATATATTCAATTTTAATGTCAACAAGAAAGATCAATCATGCTTAAAGCATTGATTATGAAACACTTTCCAACTTCAATGCAATTTTATTTAAACATGTCTAAAATGCAATACATTCCTCGGTAATATTTTAAAACGTATCACAATACTACATTGATTTATTATATTTGAAAACTTAAACCTTCATCGAAAAAAATGAGCTTCATTCAAATGACGGCATTGAAATATAAATTGCCTGGTTTAAACATCTCTAAAATGTTACTCGGTAATGATTTTAGAATTATCATAATACCACGATAATTTATATTTAAAAACTTCATCGAAAACAACTGAAATTCATTCAAATGACGTCATAGAAAAAATAACACGCCTGGCTCTCTCTAAAAAAGCAGCATTATATTCATAAATAATTTCCCATTCATGTCATTCATCACAATACTATAATAATTTATTTTATTTAAAAATTAAGACTATGGAGCTACAAGTAATTTATCTCTATGCTTAAAACTTCATCGCAAAAAATCGTCCTTCTCTCGGTAAAGTCAATGAATATTTCTTTCATATCAGCTATGCAGACTCCATGAGCTAAATTCTTTTGCGTTAAAAAAATACAGCAATTCCTACACAACTCATCCTATATATTTTGCTGTTTACATTTTACATAAGTGAAGAATAGGCTTCGTTGTAGAAATAATCAAATTTAGATGAGCATTTAATCTCATATATATTGTTATTGCGTTGTTTTAGTATGTAGATGCACAGAATTTAAACCAAAATAAAGTGGTTTTAGGACGGATACAACACTCAATATGAAATAAAAAGAACTTTAAAAATCACGATTTTGAGACAAGATGGATGCCATATATCATTTTGAAGTGGATCAAGTGATACTTTCATATCATGGTCACGTGATCGTTTCATTTAAGAGGTGTTATTATTATTTTAATTTTTATTTAAAAAACTACTGACTATATTTCGCTGAATTTTTTTTATAATTTTATGGAACAATTTGAATATTACCTAAAAATTTCGAAGCAATTTGTGAATTTTATAGCCGCTTAAAAAATGTTTGAAAAATTAGGTCCCATAGGGCTCAATGTATTTCATTTTTTCATCCCGGGTTCAATCCAAAACTAATTGGGTGATATTATTCATTTATATTCCCATACGTGCTACAGACCGCCTGAACAACATACTAAAATTTCATTTTTATTAAGTCATTTTTACGGCAGTTATCGTGCTAACGGACAGACAGACAGACTGACAGACAGACAGCAGACAGACAGAATGAACAAAGTCATAAACACTTTTCAACTTTGTTGTAAAGTGTTAAAAATGGACTAAACACAGTGTACTTTTCATTTCAATGAATCATGTTCTGTTTTGTCTGAAGAGAGGTTTGGTGGAGTCTCATTGCAAGTACAGAAATGTCATTATTATGTGAGCCACTAAAGTTTCAACTCCAAATGGGGCACTTAGTACGCCTTGCGAGTGTGGAAGAATTAACCCTTTGAAGCATAATTTTCATCAAATGTATATTTTTATAATTTTTTTTTTGTTATTTTCGATTAATTTAGATGCACATAACTAAAATTAGTTGCAATTTCGATTTTAAACATGTGGAATTTTAAAATATGAACCGGGGCATGTCCCAATCTGTCTTAACGACAAAAGTAGTAAAGGATACTGATATCCCATTCTGCCTTAAAGATAAATTTTTAGCAGAAACAGAAGGAAAATTTCTGAGTTTTATAATTAAATAAATCAAATTTCCATTCAATATATATTTTATTTGGCTACATGCTACTCCCTAAAGCAATTTTTTCTTATTAGATAAAAATGCCAGTAACACATTGTACTGAAAATATTGGTAGAGTTTTCGATTTCTTCTGTCTGATCAGTTTTTGCCTTTTTTTTCTTTCTTTGTCTGATGCTCTTCTGTATCAACAACATCTAAAAGAACTTTGTTGAAATTTTCAATTATTGACCGAAATTTAAACGCTTGAACATGATTCATATAATGTGGGAGCATATTCTTGTCATTATTGTTGAATGTTGAAGTTCAAATTTCTCCTAATGTCAACATATTTTTCATAAGGAATTATCGTTGCAATCAGTTTAACTCACAAAACACCACCGGTAGTCCATTAATCTCCTAAACTTGTCAGAATATGGTTTTCCATAGCAAAGTATATACCCAGATAGACATTTATCTTCTCTCAAGATACCTCAAGCACTTCATCTTTCTATTGAGCGTATAAATCAGTGTATGGAGCAATGTCTTCAACTAAACTTTTAAAATTAGACACAAAAGATATGCCGTCTTTTGTGGATTTTTCCAAGAATAACTTTATCTTACCCCATTCAACTTTAATATCAGCATCTGGTAAAACAGCAGGATATATTTTACTTGACTAATCCACCATTTATGTTTTCTTTAATTTGCTTTCCATTTATTGTTTGATTTTCAGTCTTCATTTTTTATCGACCAGATGAAAAAGGACACTTTAACTGATTTGTTTAGTTTAGGACTTCTATATTTATCAGTATTATTGAGGTTTATGCGTTCTTCATTTCCTATGATAGTTAACTTTGTTTCGTCAATGATGACAGGCATTTTTCACATTTACTTTTGAAATATTGTTCTAAGAAGTCTACATCTTCCTCGTCTAAATTCTCACAATCACTACTTTCTGCAAGCAATATTACATTAAGTTGATCTAGCATCAGTTCAAATTGCTTTTATCTGCAATTTCTATAGCGTGCTATTTGCATTGCGTACAGCATCACATCCGAAATACTAGCACGGCCATGGCTCCCTTTAGTGCGAAACCTCAACGTGCTGATCACCTTGAAATATATTTGGTCAAGATTTTTTTTGTATAGAAACTCTAGACCAAGCCTTTGTAAAAACCTATATCTGATCTATATGAAAAAACATTCCAGTTCTTTCTACTGCACTGGATTGCAGGAGATACGCACTTTATTTACTTTTTGTATAAAAGTATCTTTGAAACAGATTGGGATACATATGTTCTTTAAGATATATACCAATACTGAAGATGTACTAAATATATGCATTTTTGTCTTTTAATGGAATAATGTTTATTAAATTCATGGGAAATGATAAATGCTTTTAAAAATGTTCTAACAAAAATATTTTACTGGAAACGTAATTTTTAAATTGGAAAACAAAAAATTTTTGAACTTCCAATTTCAGAAAATAATTTAAAACATAAATATTTTACCAAAAGTATTTTTAAAAAATTGTGAGTTATTATTAAACCTTCTTTAAAAGCACACATCAGCCTAGAAAAATTTTGTAATAAAAGCTAAAGACTATTAAAAATAAAATACAAAAGGGATACCGTGTCCTATCTGCGTCAAAAGATTAAGAACAGCTCATTTTTTGTGCTTAAGAGCAAGTAAATAGCTATGTATGATATTAAATTATTATCTTACTTGCTGCGTATATCTTGAACCGCGCAATCAGGTGTGCCATTTCATGAGAGATTTATTTCTTTACATAGAAGGATTCCCCGTACCAACCGTATGATTTATGCCAAGTACAAAAGGCAATCCACAAATGTACACTGCCTTAGTCCATCACTGTCTTACAAGAATGGTTCACTGGGCTGGGTTCAAAGTACACCTACTAAGCAAAGACTCCAATTTCCCTCAGCTTTGTGAAAATATTACAAAATTAATCCCCAACACAGTCACATGGAAGAGTCCGTATGTGGTAGGCAGAGCACATATCCGTAATTAATAACCTCACCACCGTCATGGAATCATGTTCCCTGTGGTGGAGGTGGGCCAAGGCTACATAGTCAAGGCCTATTAACCCCGAAAAGAGTTATGCCTCTGTACAAACTTTAAAAAATGATATTGTGGGAAAGCAATAACACAACTTCGAACATTCTTATAACTAGATAGCGTTCGAAATTCATAAAGTCCATGTTGTTACCAATTGAAACCATAGATAAATGATCATTGGCGAATTGTTAGGCGTAAAGATATAAAACTATTACTCAAAGTATCTTCCGTATTGAATTGAACGAACTAGATCCATGAGAATGATGTTAATAAATTCATCGCATAATATTACATATGGAAAATGAGTATATTTCAAAATAGTTAATATTTCTTTTTCATTTTATGTGGTTTATTGATAAATTTATTTGATGATGTGCAAAATATTGAGAAAGATTCCTGCTTTTGTGAAGTTTGCCTCAATAGTTCTCTAATGACAAATTACACAAGAATTGATTATTTGCGTAACTTTGTTTGAGGTTTTAATTTTTCTAAATTTCATTTGAAAATTTGGGGGGTCTTCTGAACATTCGATTTATTTTCAAAACAATAGCTTCCAGCATTTACTAACTGTAATTTTTGTACAAAATTTTAAATTGTCAGTTTTGTTCAAATTGCACAATTCGTTCTTGAGATATCTTCTCCACAGCCTCACGGACACACACACACACACACACGGACACACAGGCATCACCTGAAAAATGGTTCTATTCGTTTTCAGGAATGCTTAAAACGTGCTCTCCCGTCAAAAACTCTAATTCGTATTTTCGACACCGTCACAATACTTTCCTTATACATTATACTATGTATATAAAGAAAGTGATATAGTTCATATCTTATAATATTTTAATAATTATATCATCAATTTGGCATCATTTGCAATTTCGACTATATTTCTTCAATCTAGGGTGATATTACGTTAAATTAATCACCAAATTTGTTAGTTTTTACGCGAAGCGTTACAATCAGATGAAGAGAAGATCTTTTTTTATATATAAATGGCTATTGGCAAATTGTTGGTCGTACAAATATAACACTAATACACAAGCATCTTCTCTCGTGAATGGAAGAAAATATTTACACAAGAATGATGTTAATAAAATTGTTGTATATTACTGCATGAAATGTGAACTTATCCCCCTATATTTTATACTTTTTATAACATTATGTAATATTTTCGATAAATTTATTAGAAAAACGAAGAATATCTCAAGAACAGTTCACACTAGTGTTCTAAAGTTTGCGTTATTCGTTTTCTAATGAAACATTACATAAAAAATGATAATTTAAGCAATGTTATTAAAGGTTCTGATTTTTAAAGAGTTTTTCAAACTTTTGTAGGGGAGGGGGATGCTGAAGATTCGACTACGTTTAAAATCAATAGGCTTATAGTGTTAATTGATTGTAATAGTATTTCTGGCGAATTTCATTCGAAACGCTCCAATTGTTCGTGAGATTTCGCTTCTACAGACTCTCGGACACACGCACACACATATATACAACCATCATTTCAGAAACCTTCGATTCCATTTCAGGGATGCTTGAAACTTCCGTTGAAAGCTCACATTCGAAATTTTGACTCAGGCACGATACTTTCCATATAGAGTATACTGTGTATATAGGGAAAGTAATAACCATGCCAAATTTCAAATAATTCGTAAATTATTACTAGTGATTTCGCGCTCCCTGTTGAAAGGTAAAATATCTAATATACCAACATCGGTTTTTAACACTTTACAACAAAGTTGAAAAGTGTTTATGACTTTGTTCATTCTGTCTGTCTGTCTGTCTGTCTGTCTGTCTGTCCGTTAGCACGATAACTGCCGTAAAAATGACTTAATCAAAATGAAATTTTAGTATGTTGTTCAGACGGTCTATAGGACCTATGGGAATATAAATGAATAATATCACCCAATTAGTTTTGGATTGAACCCGGGTTGAAAAAATGGAATACAGTGAGCCCTATGGGACCTAATTTTTCAAGCATTTTTTAAGCAGATTTAAAATTCCCAAATTGCTTCGAAAATTTTAGGCAATATTCAAATTGTTCCATAAAATGTATGAAAAAAAATTCAGCGAAATATATTCAGTAGTTTCTTAAATAAAAATTAAAATAATAATAACACCTCTTATATGAAGCGATCACGCGCCCATGATATGAAACGATCACATGACCCACTTCAAAATGATATATGGCATCCATCTTGTCTCAAAGTCGTGATTTTTAAAGTTCTTTTTAATTCATATTGAGTGTTGTATCCGTCCTAAAACTACTTTATTTTTGCCTAAATTCTGTGCATCTATATACTGAAACAACGCAATGACAATATATTTCAGTTTAAATGCTCATCCAAATTTGATTATTTCTACTATTAAGCCTATTTTTCACCTATGTAAAATGCAAACAGCAAAATATGTAGAATGAGTTGTATTAGAATCGCTGTAATTCTTTAACACAAAATCATTTAGTCCATGGAGTCTGCTTAGCTGATATGAATGAAATATTCATTGATTTTAGAAAGAGAAGGACGATATTTTTCGATGAAGTTTTACGCATAGAGTTTATTTATTTGTTGCTCCATGGTCTTAATTTTTAAATAATATAAATTATTATAGTATTGGGATGAATGACATGAATGGGGGAATTATTTATGAATGAAATGTTGCTTTTATAGAGAGATCCAGGCGTGTTATTTTTACTATGACGTCATTTGAATTAATTTCAGTTGTTTTCGATGAAGTTTTCAAATATAATAAATTATCGTAGCATTATGATAATTCTAAAACTATTACCGAGGAATGTATAACATTTTAGAGATGTTTAAACCAGGCAATTTATATTTCAATGCCGTCATTTGAATGAAGTTCATTTTTTTCGATGAAGGTTTAAGGTTTCAAATGTAATAAATTAATGTAGTATTGTGATAAGTTTTAAAATATTACCGAGGAATGCATTGCATTTTAGACATGTTTAAATAAAATTGCATTGAAGTTGGAAAGTGTTTCATAATCAATGCTTTAAGCATTATTGATCTTTCTTGTTGATAACTACCAAGCATTGATATCAATTTATTTCTAACGAGCTGCATACCCGTTCTTCGTACGGAGTATATAATATAAAGAAACTTGAAATTCATAATCATGCCCAAATTCTTATAGTATACTAAATGACATGTTTAATCAAAATATTCTGTTAAAATATTTAATATAATGCTCCTAAAAAGAAGTTTAAGAATCTCTGTTCTCGCTATATAAAATTATCTTCATGGACATATCTGAAGAATAAAACATCTTGGACCCCTTATGTAAGCAAATATAAAAAAAAATATGGAATTGAATCAATATAAGCAAAATAAAAGCGTTAAAATTGTATGGGACCCGTACTAATTATATACGCGAATATTAGAAAATATTAGCTGTATTAGTAGATTACATGTATAAATTGAAAATACCAATAAACCCGTAATCTTTAAATCTGAAGACAGTCATTTATTCCAATATATGTCAAAATTAAAGTGCTAAAATTATATGGGAAGATATACACGTACTACTTATAATGTCCGATTATTAGTAGAAGATTACCCGTTTTGCAATATGAGTCACAAATGTTTTTTGGTAAAATACAACAGACGACGTAATAAATTGAATATATAATTAATCCCCTTAATCTTCATACCAGAAGACTGTACTTGATTCCAATATATATGCCAATATATGTCAAAATATATGCCAATATACCTGTACTACTTATATTCTCGTAGGTTAGAAGATATACCCGTGCATTCCTAGAAGATTACTCGTACAACGTACAATATGCGTGTGTCAGCAATTTTTGCGGCAATAAAACAATGGCGTAATAACTTAAAAATATCAATAATCCCTGAATCAATAATTCCGGAAAATATCAATAATAATAATGTTTAAACCTGAAGAGTATAATTGATATTATCCAGTCCAAAATGAAATGGCAATGAAATTTATTTTATATACATATCTTCATTATTCAAATCGGAAAGGATTTAATAAAAATCGTCTGCCGCATAAACACATTGGATTTAAATCCGTTGCTAAGCGACATGATATCATTTGCTTCAAATAAATTGGTAGATAAAATATCGTCTAAATAGTTATATTTCTATGGAACATTTGGCGACAGTTTCGTCAAATTAGCGACATTTTAAAAAATCGCCAAATTTATCGCCAAGTGGGACTGTAGAACTGACAGTTCCACTTTGCGACAAATTGACGAAATATCATCACAATACTATCCCCTAACAAAAAACAATTAATATCATTTATGTAGCGCAATTTTATCAATTTCAAGATATTTTTATAGATTTGAAAACATTTTTATCAATTTGGTGACATTTTAAAAATTCGCTAAATGTATTACTAAGTAGGATGGTTGGTCTGACAGATAAATGTTAACCAAACATCATTTCAGTACTCTCTTCTAACAAACAAAAAAAAATTTCATTGATATGTAGAAGACCCAAGCCACACGACCAACCCGAAGGTTTATGGCAGCTGTTTGTGTGTCGTTTATATCAATTTGGCGACATTTCCGTCAATTTGGCAAAGTTTAAGAAAAGTTGTCAAATTAGCGATATCCCTCCAAATTCGCAGATCTGAATGAAACATTCTTATCCCGTTTCAATATACTAAATTAAAACACTACAATTGTATTAGAAGATATACTCGCTCTACTCTTTTTCTGTTTCAACAATCGGCTATATGAATTTATTGGCTAAACACAATATATGAGTTTAGTAGCTAAATACGATATAAGCTTGAAAACTCTTTGCCAAAATAAATGAAATTGATGTACGCAGTCAGCAATTAATATAATTAAAAGAAAAATCAAACCGTCCATTCATAAGATATACTTTTATATCCATTTATCCATTTATTTATTATTTAAATCGAAAAAAAATAATAAAAACATTAACAAACACATTTAGTTTAGTTGTTAAAATTTAATAACCACTAACATCACACCCGTTATTCGTACGGAGTGTATAATTTAAAGAAACTTAAAGTTCGCAATCATGTGCAAATTCTGTTAAAATATTAAATTTATTGCTCCTAAAGAGAAGTTTAAGAATATATGTTCTCACTATGCAAAATTATCTTCACGATCAGATCTGAAGAATAAAACATCCTGCCCCCTTTTGTAAGCAAATTTACAGAAGAAAAAATAGGAATTGAATGAATATATGCAACCCCGTACTAATTATATTGTCGCAGATCAGAAAGTATGCCAATGTGTTAGTAGAAGATTACCCGTATTACAATATGCGTCTCAAAAATATTTGCCAAAATAAAAGAGATGACGTAATAAATTGAAAACATCAATAATATCCGTACTCTTTATACCAGAAGGTCGTAATTGATTCCAATATATGCCAATATATATCAAAACATATGTCAATATACCTGTACTACTTATATTCTCGTAGATTAAAAGATATACACGTGTATTTGTAGAAGATTCGTACAACATACAATATATGAGTTTAAACAATTTTTGTCATAATAAAATAATTGCATAATAACTTGAAAATATCAATAATCCTTGAATCAATAATCCCCGAAAATATAAATAATAATAATTTTTAAACCTGAAGACCGTAATTGATATTATCCAGTCAAAATTGCTATAAGAAAAATCAAATCGTTCTTTTCTAAAATATATTTTTATATCCATTTATTTATTATTCAAATCGAAAAAATAATTATTAAAATTAACAGACAGATTTAATTTAATTGCGTTTCTGAGTAACATGATATAAGATAGAATCTTATAACATGTTAAATATGTCATGTCTTATAACATAAACTGCGAAATTAAATAACGATTTTGATTTCTCTATACTTCTCATTGTTCCGTAAAAGCTTGTTTTAAATAAACCATGAACCATGGAGATAGATTTCCCCTTTAAATCATGTTTCAAACAATTCATGTTTTCAGAAAGTGACTAATTAACGCAAAAAATCTCCCATCAAACTCAGAGATTAAATTTTAATTCACTTTCAAACGATTTTCAAGCTTTTCGTTTGGATAAACCGCGGAGTTAGGGAGTAGAACTCCTAGGAAAAAGTTCCGTTTTTCATTAATATCTCGACAACCCCAGGTCTTAGAAACTCGAAACTTGGACAAAATTTATCGGGGGATATTTCAAGGCTATTCACCAAATTTCATTAAATTCGGTTCAGCCGTTTTTCCGTGATGATGAGACAAACGAAAATTTCGTTTTTTACTAATATCTCGAGAACCACTGGTCGTAGAAACTCAAAACACGGATATAATTTTAAGTGGGGCTATTTCTGGGCTACCCACAAAATTTCATCAAATTCGGTTCAGCCGTTCTCCCGTGATGGTGTGACAAACAGACAGACAGACAGACAGACAGACAGACAGATTTTCATTTTTATTTATATAGATTAAAAGTATTTACAAATCACTCGCACATTGAATAAAGATGAACATACTTGATTGTCTATGATTGTTGTTCACTTTTGTTTAAAAAAAAGGTGCAGTAATTCTTGAATACAAATGCTTTCGTTCTGTAAATTGTGTCATTCGCTGTGGGATAAAAAATTACAAATGGCAAGGATATTTTGCAAAAATTGTTTAAACATATTTATATTTACATAATTTAATTCGATTTTTGACAAAAAGTATACGAAAAACTAAAAATGTTCCTCTAGTTCGGGCTCCTCAGAAATTTATAAGCCTTTGATAATTGTCCATTGGAATACTAGCATAAAATTTCATTTGGATTTACTCAACATTTTACAAAGTGTGTAAAAGTTATATTTTATAACATCGTAAAAATGACTCGTGATAACTCTTAAACAATTGTGTCCAATTACTTTTGTTATACATATTCACAAAAGGCTAATAATAATGAATATAAATATCCAATTATTTTCTATTTTGGATTAAAAAAATGTACAATATATTGTGCAAAACATTTACAATATATTACTAACATTCTGTAAATGTGATCATGCGCTTTGAAATAAAATAAAATACTTATAAATGTCTCTGTTTATAAACTTTTCGCATATTTATTTTTTTATAATTTTTTAATCGATTTTCAAAAATAAATATTCGAAAAATGCATGACTTTCCCTCGATCCAATCATCTTGGAAATTAAAAAGCCTTAAACGTTCTTCGATTAAAATAACCATGTCAAATTTCATTAGATTACCTTAATTTGATCGGTATACTATCATCTCTACAGACAGACACATACATAAACATCGTTCAAAAATAGTATATTCTTATTTAGGAACATTCAATACGTGTAGATCCATCAATATCCGATGATCGAATCACAATACTTTCCCTTTAAATACACTTTGAATTGGAGAAAAGTATAAATGCACACCTCATTTTGATCATATCATGCTTTATCTTTAAATCGTTTATACTTTTGAGAGTACCAATAAAAAAGTTTCTCTTTTCCTTTAGAAAAATATTAAAGAATGGCAAAATGCTTTATGGAAATTAAATGAAACCAAAATTTTCGAATTATTTAAAGAGGGTGTACGCGGTCTTTTTATTAAAGCAAGATATTTCATTATCTGGTCTTTGGGATTTCTCCCGGGAAGGGCTGTCGGCAAACCACTTTTTGCACTCAGAGCAAGTAAAAGTTTGTGTTTGGTACTAAAAGACATTTCTTTTACTTCCGATATAAATCTTCGAATGTACAGTTAATTATTTTTCGTCCTTTAGGAGATTTGTTTTCTTTCTGAAATGGGCTATTTATCTGTTTTTGTTTCAGCAAAGACATGTTTTCTCATGATATTCTTAAAAAATATTTACGCTTTACTATTTAAAGGCTTATTATAATACCTTTCGAACTTTTTTGTATATTTACAAAGTTGAAGAAGTACAATTTTGGTCTTCCGTTGTAGATTTGTTTATCAAAATCTCATTATTATTGAGATGTAGAAAATCTTTTAGAATTTTCATGCCAAATGTTTACTATTTATATTTTGTAATTTTGTGTTTATTTGAAACTTTTGCTTCATATATCCTATTGATATATGTAATTGTAAAATCTACTGTTCTTTAAGCTGGAGAAAAACAATTTTTTAATGCTAAATTTTCATTGATAATAAACTTTTTAATGGCCATTTATTGAAAATGAAACTGAAAACTGAACAAGTTTAAATTACTGAACTCAAATATATAAAAGTTTCAATTAAATCGTGTATTTTCAAAAGATGATATGTCTATATTTTTTTAAATACGTTTTCTTGTAGTTTATTGTAAAACAGAGGTATTTGCGTTCGCTTATGTAACAATACAAGTCTAACCTGAATAAAAGCGATGCAAAATCATGTTATTAAATACTTGTAGATGGCGTTTCCTACCCGTTGGAAACTGATATGTTAAAGAACTGGCGTAGCAAGGGTGTTATAGGCACTTACTACCTTGCCAAAAAATACTTTGAAAATTTGGTGATTTAACCTAAAAATTTTATATTCTGACTGTTTCTTTCATATAAATTTTTAAAATACTTTATGCATATTTTCCTCATAAACATTCACATTCAGTTTAATTCTAAATGAATATTAAGATGTACAGAATTTCCGATAGAACTTCTGTTCTGTATAAGATATATGCCAATAAACTTGAATAGAAAATATGAAGAATAAATTGGAGAACTCAGCCGTTCCTTTCATGCAAAAGACTGAAAATAGCAGATGGCTTCGCTCGACCATCAGCCACGATCGGAGAGGACTTTTGCTAATTACTGGAGGAAGATTAATTCGCAGAGTGATAAGGGTTATAAAATTGAGTGAAAAAGACGATGCGATTAGGTAATTTGACCGTCAATTCAGAATCCCCATAAATGACTCTTTAAGAGCATTTTATCTTTGTATATGTTATATAATTTTATTTAAAAATGCATTTTCTTTCAAAAGATACAAATCGTGTGTGTGTGTGTGTGTGTGAAACAGGGGTGACAGTGTAAATATGTGACAATCCCCTTGTTTATTTTCGAAACCTGACAAGGCCATTTCAGGTTTTCATGTTTATATTTTTTGTATGTGTTTTAAAATACATGAATAAAGCTTTTCATTCCAAATAACAGTCACTGCAATGACAATTTTATTTTATTTTAATAATTGCATGCATAGTTAGTGATAAGTTTTCTGTAGCTGGTAGAAAATATTAAATTCTGGACACAACTTTTAAAAATGAACTCTTCAATTACACTGGTGCTCAATACATAACATAAACAATATTTTACATTAAGCCAAGAGCAATGTAAAATTATATTTTTGAACATTACTTCGACAAGAAAAAGTACGTTGAACAAATAAACAAATATAGTGCATATAAACTAATATATCTATAACTAACAAAAATAATTAATAAAGAAAAAACAAAAGTAAGATATCTAAAGCAAGCCACTATGACAATTTAGACATGACTACTAATCAGTGCTTCCAAATCCTTTAAAAATAAACACTATCTACTATATTCTTAAATTAAACAACTAACAGTTCTCAAATTCATGCATTGTACTCTGCACTTTTTCTTAATATATTTTAAATGGATTCAGAGGAAAATATTTGAATTTCTATCCTCCTGATAGAGAACACACTCGAAAAGCCTCACATTAGCATTAAACATCGTAATGTGGACAGCACATGACATAGCATGTGGCCCTACATAATAACTTCACTTCTTTCATAACAAAATAGGGGGGTACAAAATCCACATTTTTAATGTTAAATTGCACGTTTGGAGCTTTTCCTGATAATAACATATAATCCAATAAACTTATATTTTGCTCAAATATAACGCTGCAATAGGCAATATTATCTATGTTAAAATATTTTGATTAATAATTTAGCAGTTTGGCGCCATTTTCATTAATTTTGCGTTATGTTTGCAATTTTGACAATATTTTCGTCAATTAGGTACAATTAAAAAAGTCGCCAAGCTAAAAATATGTCAAATTTGTCGCGAAGGTCCTCAAATTTATTGCCAAATGTTACAGACAGACGAAGGCAAAGGGTTTTCGTATATATAAAGAAATGACTTCTTGCGAATTGTTGAGCGTCAAAATACAAAATATTACACAAAGTAACTTTTCTCGTATATGGAACGAACTGTGATGAGGTGAATTTTACACATAAATACAGAAATCAGAATTATAAATACACTGAATATTACTCACCACTAGTGCCTCTCAGCTCAACCGCGGTTCGTATAGTGGAATCCAAAAAAGGATTAAGTACATTGCATAATGCTAATTAAAGAGTCTAGATTTTGTGGCCACTTAACAATTTATTAAAAGAACACATGAAATACTCAAATTGACACTAATAATAAAATACACAATTACAATTACTTCCCAGCTACGCAGCTTGACCTCGGGGTGTACGTTCACTTTAAAATTAATATATAGATTTTCTAAAACTCAAAATTTGCATTAATTACTTTCAACTTTGTTCAGTGGGCAAATATCCCAAAATTTAAAGTTAACATTAACACTGGCGATCACATCGAGACATACATATAAAACATTAAAATCAAAGATAAATCAGCATACATTTTACAGGCGGCTCTGACACTGCAGAGAGCTGCTGGTAGCAATGCCTCTGTACTATTGAAAAGGGAAGCACTTCACTAATGGGTTCTCAGTTCAGTCAATGAAATTTCGTAAACCAATTACCTTCATTAGGCTCAGACCGGTTGAAGCGGCGACCGGAAAGAATGTTTCAAACAGGATTAACACCAAGATGGGCACACATTCCACTTCCTTCTCCTCCTCCTAACGTCGAGTTTGGCCTAGCGATTCCTCAGTACGTGCGTATAGGCAGCTGCCGGTAAGTCGTTTTCAAACAGGGATTATCCCAGAAATGGAACACAGTCCACGTCACTTTCCTCCTCCTAACGTCGGTTTTGGCCCAGCGGTTACTAAGAACATGCGTACAAGCCGCTGCTGGTAGGTCGTTTTCCTCCTAAGTCAACTCCTACGGACCGCACTGATTCCAGTAGATGTCACCCTGTTGACGCGTGATGTGCCCAGCATAGAGGCCCGGGATTGACGCCTCGCAAAACTTTTGTTCGCGTACACTCTTTGTGAAGGAGATATACGTTGTGCTGTCACTACGTCCTTGCAGTCCACACAGCTGCCACGACTTGGATGTAGTTAAGGGAGCAAAGGGTCCCACACTACGGCGTTTAGGATGCAGATCTGTGTTGCACTACGAAATAAAGTGGCGAGTTTCTCACTGCTTCGATGTTCGCCACCGCCCGAAGAAATGCGCGCTCGGTGCTGGCACGATTTGGGCTACGAGCCGTCATAACTTAGATAGTTGAAGGTTCACACCTGACCACTAGCTACGCCTAAATGTGCTGGCTCGCACAACCGGACACAAGACGTCGGTTCCTAGCGTATACACTGGCCGCCCTAGATAGGGGTCACGGATACCGTGCCTGAAGATGCATCACACTGCATGCCGGATCGGGCTTCCAAAAAAAACAAGTGCCACGCACTTGGAGTGCTCTACTCTAGAGATCAGTAAGGCATCTGAATTTTAGATTTTTCTAAAGCCCCAGCTGAAATTTTAAAACGAGGGGAACGAAAATTTAGGGAGGAAGTCCCCCGCTTTCCCATTCGATGTTTCCAAAGCGCAATAAAAAAAGCGGTCCACACTTTTTGCCTCACACTATTGGTTTGCGAAGAGACGCTCATTCTCTATGCGCTCCGATAAAATTCGAGAACCGGAGGCCTTCTACAAACCGGGTGGTCCAAGGACGGACCACGACGAGAGCCACACCTGACATGGGCTATAAATTTCAAGAGATTTGTAGCTCAAACTTGACATTTTGTTACAATTAATTCTCCGAATATTTACACCTATGTCAATTGCGCATACAAACCAAAGGCGCCCAAAAGTCCCAATTTCGTCTGTGCATAGGCATCTCTATACATAACACAATACATATTATATACATACCTTACACTTGTCCCTTTTCCTCCCTGGGCTACGTACAAAAAAATATGGAAATGCTTCATAACACGAACTAGGCATATGATAATGATGTTAACATCTTTCTTATTATATTGCATATGAAAAGAGAACATATTTCACGATAGTTAATTTTACGTAGTTTTTTTATACATTTATATGAAAAAAGTACAGTACCTCAAGAACAGTTCATGCTCGTGTTCTAAAGTTTGTATTTCGTTTTTTAAGGAAAATTACATAAGAAATGATTAATTATATAACAATATTCAAGGTTCTGATTTTTGAATGATATTTAAAAGGGAATTCATTCTGTGGTGCACAAAACAGAAAACATTAAATGCAAAGCATACTTTAACTTAAACTCTCTAAACATGGCCGTAAAATCGTAAAGTCGTGAAACATTAAAACACATTGCGTTGTGTTCCGCTTAAACCCATCTTATTTATCTTCAGTGTGAGTTCCTTGACTAGAATATATTAACATACTACCACAATTAATTGCAGCAATTTAACTTTAAAATGAAATCATTTATTAAGAACTTTTTATTAAATTCATTACAATTATCATATTACTATTTGCGGAGGAGATTGCAAATGTGACACCAGCTAAGTGAAAATGCCTAAACTGCATTAAGACCCTCTATAATTATATATAGGAACACATACCTCCAATTTTGTTTTTATACATTGGAACAGCCACCTTTGGTTCTGTTTCATCAGTGTGCACCGTACTGTACCAACTCACGGTGTGGTACGGCCTCTTGTACGGAAGTCGGTCACTGAACACAAATCAAATTGACCTCATCATGACTGCATCGCCAGTCGTACAAACTCGAGGTCTTGTACCCTGGCTTCACTACGACTCCTGTCTGCTCCGACTGCTCTTGTTGAACTCGAACTCTCGAACTCTCTTTCTGCTCTCTCTTTCTGATCTCCACTTATCTCTAGAACTTCCCATATGTTTCAACCTCTTTTAGCCTGTCTCCCCCTCTTCGTGCTTACCTTTGGTTTACCAGAGAATTAGTAACAAAAGACCCACAACCCAGATTAAAAAAGATGACGTTGTTGAATGTATTGATAATGGCTGTCTGCTAGGGGAAATTTAAGAAGATAGAGTAACACGAACGGTAACAACGTGGGATAGAAAAAGATCCTATTACAAAGTTGCAGAGATTATCTAATGTGAAAGACCCAGGCCACCCGACTCACCCTAGAGTATGAACTGCTGGTTGAATGGCCGGGGATCTAATGTGTAGTAATTTACACCAAGAACGAATGAACCGCGTATACGGAAGTCAATAAATACCTGTAAAAAGATTGTATCATTAGGGCTTCTAACACTGTGACACTCTTAACACTTGTCGAAGTACGTGGTAATATTCTTTCTGGAATTCAAATGTACTTTGTTTCTGACGGAGGCCATTTTAAACAAACATTACCCTAAATTTATTTTATGCACGATTTGTTAACTGTATCATTCCTAAATATGATAGGAATTCACCAATAACCGTTTTGTGTAAGATAAATGCTTCCTGTAACAATTTTATTGTCATTTCATTCTAATTAAACAATGATTTACAATTTTGCAATTGGCTTTTTCGTCTATCTCACTTTCTTCCGCAGTTTGTTATCCTAATTTATTAACTTCTCTGCTAGGGAAGCTGCAATCACTTTGTTTGGATCAGGCATGGTCACTTTATTATAGATGGGCCTAATGTGTACAATCATGGACTTTTTTTTTTGCAAATTTATTGGAGTACTTAAGAACTTTCCTAGGACACCTGCATGTACTTGAATAGCGGTGTCAATTTTTCTGTAGAGCATTTGATTTTAATTTTAATACCAGTCACTTTCATTTGCATGCAAATCAGTACTGATAAATCAAATTTTATTGCCTGAGGACAATAAATTTATTTTCCTGAGGACAATCAATTTTATCGCCTGAGGATAATCAATTTTATTGCCTGAGGACAGTCAATTATTTTGCCTGAGAACAATAAAATTTTCACGATCAGACATAAAGAATAGTTTCATAAATTATTGGGAAAAAAATCATTTTTGTATATGAATTGCTAACTCCGTTAAAACGCATATTAAAAGAAATCAAATATTAAAATGATAAAAGTGTTTTCTTAAAACAGCTATTCTCTCGACTACAGTAAATTTCTTTGATTATTTTACAGCCAGACCAAACACGTAATAATCTGTTGTTTAAAGCATATATTTTAAAGCTGACATCATAATTTAGAGATACACCTTCTATTTATAAGAATATCGATTCTTGTATTATACCAAACACGGAGAGCTTCGAACAAAGCTTTCTTATGTGTTTATTCAACCAAGCGCTGAAAATCAATGACTCTTTTCTTCGAGAGAACTGATGTACAATTTAAAATTATCCCCTAGATTAGAATTCTCAAAATGATCGATCGAAAAATGTAGCACAATTTAATTTAAGAAATGTGAAGCGATATTTTCGTTAGAGTAGTAACATGATGAATTGAAGGTTAGAATAGATGCAACTCATTTGACTTTAGAAAACCTGTGATTTGAATATTTTGACCAAACAAATTTGTATTGATTTGCAAAATTTAAGCTGCGGTATTTATTCAACCTTTTTTTTAATGCAAACATGAGAACCTCGTTTTGTATTGAAAAATGCTGTAGTAAAAAACGTCCATGCTGTAGCAAAAAACTGATTTATTTGTTTGAATTTTATTATGCGTGCATTTCAATTTGTTTATTTTATCGATTAAAAGGTCTCGGTGCATTTGAAATCGTTTTAAGCTCCACGTATTTTGATTTGAATTTTTTTAGAAAGAGGAAATGGAAAATATCAAGTGGAACCCAACAAATTCACATTATTGATTTTAAAGGCTCTTTTGTATAAACATCTTGATAATTGTTGATGAAATGAAAACAAAAAGATACTCGATATTTCTATAAGGAAACACTTTCCAATCTACACTCAATTTATTGTTCGAAAAACTGTACTGACAAATGTTTGTCCTAGACTATATATACTAATTTCCAAGCGTTTGCCATTCTATCTATCACTCCTTTTCTTCTTCTACTCAGACCGTCCGGCCTACTCGAAGCTGTATGGACGCTGTTTGGACGACCGGGAAGTGCCCCCAATTTAGATCGGAGCCACAGGGACCGTACCCTCCTTTCCCTACCACCAACCTCTCGGAAGAACTTACGGACCCATATGTTTAACATGATCGTACTTCGCATGAACAAGATGACAGTTTTGGAAGAGACGACAATCGAACTTGGGTCTTCCGAGTGCAATAACAGCGCTAACCCCTAAAATGTCGCCCTCCCATCACGCCTTTAAAAATTTACTAAAGAAACTTAAATTTATTAGAAGTTTTAAATTTATATTAGAACTAGGGTCTACGCCCTACTTTCTACGCTCGCCAACCTCAGGGAGTTCTTCTGTTCTTACAGTAATTTGCACACTACCTTATTAGCAACATAATATGTTCTGGCCTTCCTGCAACTACTTTAAACTGCACAGGTCCACAATGTTGGCATTTGGCATCTATGTTTTCAATAGGGGATTTCACTTAAGCTCCAGGAATTATGTGTGCTGCATATATTCCTGATGGCCTACCAGCAGCTCTAAAGCGTTTTCGAATCTCATTCTTAGTGCTATGACATTGTTTTCGATATTTTACTATAATAAGTTACGGAATCTGAGCTGTATCAATAACTAGGTAAATATTTAATTCGTAATCATTAAAAATTAGTTTTCGTAAAGAATTTGTTTCTAAGAATCAACAATACGACCTACCAATAAAAATAACACGAAAAACATTGATGGCAGAAACGTAAGACATTTTCCTTTATACGTTTAACTGTTTTTCTGCACTGATTTTTTGTCGGTTTTCTCTCTATTAAATTGTTTCAAATCATTCTGCTATCCGATCTCTTACCTACTTAATTTCTCCTGTTTTACCTCTGTGGTTTTGACCGTTCAATGTGTTTTATCTGCCATTTTGGTTTTGTCCTCTTTTATTTCTTCCCGCGGCGTTGGGAATTTTTTTTTCCTACCTTCAGCCTCATGGGACCATCGTCAATTACCGGTCAGATTTGAGTAAGTGAGATCACATAACACCCAGATCGCCTTTACCTTGGTAATTTGTCGGTCTTGAAGATGACTTTTTAATTGCTACTGGCCAGGCACTTGATGAATTTAATCATTCGCCTAAACATCGGCCAGAATCGTGAATCATTTAGTCCTCATAAGGCCTCGGCGCACCAGTTGGGGCGGAACACACTATGACCAACCACGCAACATCCATCCCAGCAGGTAGGACTCAAATCCACAACCCGCAGCCGAGCGAGCATGAGAAACGTTTGACTTGGCTGTTCAGCCACCGCGTCTGCCTCTATTAAAGAAGAGGTTTGTTATTTGACTTAGAAACAAGTTTATATTTGTATTTATGTTGCATTTACGAAGTTTTTATTTAATATGATATTACTGCTGCAGATTTTAAACGATTATTTGATAGAGAAAATATGTACTTAAATTATAGCAAATAAAGAAAGTTTCCGCCAAACCTTTGTGTTCTCAACGTGCCTAAATCAATGACTCGTCTCCGAGAAAATCTGTGCCGAATTTACAACTATCCTGTAGATAAGAATTTCTAAAATGATCGATGGCTCTAATGTAGCTCAATTTAACTTAAATATGCATCGAATTTTTCTTTAGAGCAATAATGTTGTGAAGAGCACGTATTTGACTTTTGAAAATCTGTGATTCGAATGTTTTAAATAAATACATTTGTATAGATTTGCAGTTTAAAATGCTTTATTTATGCACCTTTTTCCGATAAAAATAAAAACTGTATTCCAAACAGTGTAGCAAAAATATTTTGCTGTGGGGAAAATACTTCTTCTCGAAGTTTATTATGCCAATGTTTCAAGTTGTTTTATTGGGTAAACACTCGATGTTATTTCAAACTTCTAAATTCTCAGTTTTTAAGTTCGCATATTTTTAATGAAGAATAAAAAAACATCACGATCACTGTATACACGTTATTGGTGCCATGATCATATAGTGCATAGTGCATTGCGTTGTGGTCGCAATAACTTACATGCAAATTCTGGTCACGGCACCAAATCTGTCTCGACAGATTTTCATACACATTTATCTTAAGTTTTTTTGCCATTCTTAAAATTTAGCATTTTTCTTTACCTATAGCACATATAAAATATTTAATTGTCAACCATTATTAACATATTTTGTTGTTAACTAGTGCTAAAAATCTAACTCGAATTTTGGTGGATATTATGATGTTGTACGAATGCGACTAAACAATTTTTACAATATCTGTGCGTTTGTCTATCTCTGTGCATCTGTTTGTCTATGGGTATAATATCTATCGAACAAATAAAGCCGTTATAATCAGATGTGGAACTATTTTTTGAATAGGTGAACGACAAAGGCCTATTAATTTTTAGTAAGATTGGACTAAGGAAAGGCCATCATGTAATGAATAAATTATTCGCTAATGAAATAATTATTAAAACTAATTATGTTAATACTGAACAATTAACCCTATTATATTTAGTTTTAATTTTAAAGTAAATGACATACATTTATAGGACCGTAACATGTGCCGTTTTAGAGATATTTAGTGATTTTGATCAAAAATGAAACAGGCGGGGATTTCTATATAGGGATAACAATTAGAAATTTTACTGCACTTTTGAACACGAAGAACTCGAGTTATTACAAGTCTAATAAACTACTACTTTACTTTATTATAAAATAGCTGATATCAAGTAAGAATGCTTAATTTGGTATGAATGAAAAAAATTGGAAGGAGAAAAAGTCTATCGTTTTGCTCAAAGTACAGAATATTGACAAAAAATTGCTCCGTTTCCAGATTTTTTTCAATTTATCGGTGTAAATCCAACATAGCTGACAAAATTTCCAAGTTAAAATCAGGACTTTATGTTTCTTTCACCGGCAAAATAGAACTTTTCCGATATAATAATTTTGATGCGGAAGATGCACTACAAATTCCACACCACATGCATACTTAAATACTTTAAAGACTTCATTTCTGAAATAACAAGGAGTTAAAATCGCGCCCAAGAAAATATTACTTCCTGTCCCTCTCCCCCCAAGCAAGAAAAAAAAAAACTGAAATGCATGATGTTGCAAGGCAAATAACACATCAATGGACCTTTTCCGCCCTTATTAAGTGATTGCCAGATTAGAATAATCGTTATCTGCAATGTCATCAATAACACAAAACAGTATATAAGTCTACAAACATTGCCTTCGAAATAAATACATATTTCCAAGACGCTTTTTCCAGGTTAATATTGTCAATGGCCATGGTGAAATTTCCCGCGGTGAAATATCCCGCACTCATGATTGGCGAAAGAAAACGAATTTTCCGTATTCCTTTTCCCTCTTCTCTACACTATTTTTCACATATATAAAATATATTACTGAGGCAATCACACTGATGTGACACCCTATATTTGTACTTAATTTGCTGTCATTGAGTTGAGTACTTTCGAAAAATTGAACGCAAATTTAACGGGACGAACTGCCCGCCAAATTGACGGCAATTCAATATCTTTTACAATTAAGTTGACTTGAGAGATTGCAATGACTGATTTAAAATGTTTATTAACCCTGTTGTCAAATATCAAGCAATCAACGAAATGTTATTCAATAAAGAAGCATTTTATAATTGATATGTCGGCGCTTCAGTTTAGGAGTCGGTTGACTCGCGCCTAGTTTTAAAACATACCAATTTTAAATACTAGTTTTAAACATACAATAATTTTGCATGAAAAGTAGTAACTACAAATATAAAAATTTCGTATAAATACAGTATATACTAAAATTTAGGGGTCAATTAGATTATAACACAAAAACAACTTGCTCGTCAAGACAAACACGAAGTGCAAGGTCACTTTCTCAGGCAAGATTAGACATCTGCGGTACTATATAGCACACGTGGCTGGAGATAATAAAAAATTGCCATCACTGCTAGGTAAAGCCAATGAGGCAAGAAAACGTGTGGCAGGATACTACAAATGAACGGTAAAAATCATGAAAAAAAGAAATGATATCAGAAATTAAAGAACAAACAGAAATAAAACCGAGCGGTAACAGAAAGAATAGTGAAAAGAAACAACTGAATAGTGAGTAAATCTACTAAAACAGTAACGTAAGAATGTGACATTTAAACTATCAGTTAAAAACATAAACAAGAAAAATATTGAATACAGGAATAAAAGTGAAGAACAATTATGACATAACAAACTGATTTTGCAGGCTATCCAGTGTGGTTCAAAAGGTCTTAGACAAACTTAGGTCAGCCATACAAAAGCAGGCCCGTTATGCATAGGATCATATGGCCGCAAACGCCAAAAGGGGGTACTACAGATGCAGGAAGAAGCAAAACGAATGGAATGCAGATAGCACAACATAGGTTTATTAGACATAACAATCACAAGTATCAATTTCAATTGTTTATCATAGTATTAAGTAGGTGGCATCATAATATTAAGTTCTTGCCATCAACAGATATGAATGTCTGACAACGTCGATGTATGGATTGGGGAACGCGTTCAAACATGCCAGGATGCTCGTGGCCACATGCTGTTGCTTCAACGACTCTAGCGACGAGGTCAGCGTCAGATGTTACAGGGGGTTTCGTAAACAAGGCTTTTGTAACTCCACTGGAAGAAATTGTGGTGAGGTGAATTTTACACATAAATACAAAAATAGAACACATAAATACACTAATATTACTCACCAATAGTTTCACTCAGCTCAACCGCGTTACGTATAGTGGGGTCCGACTGGACCTAAGTACATTGCATTCCCTAATTAAAGAATCACTTCCTTTGGTAGCCACTTAACAATTTATTAAAAGAACACATGAAATCTCAATGAACACTAATAACAAATATACAATTACAGTTACTTCCCAATTACCCAGCTTGACCTCAGGGTGTACGGTTAATTTTACAATAATTTGTATGTTTTTTAAATTATCCAAAACTTGCATTTAATTACTTTTAAAGAAAACAATATATAAAATTCATTGAGCAAATATCCCATGAAGCTTAAAGTTACCCTTAAACACTGTAGATCACATCAAAATACTGTTTCACATTACTTATTGTGGCACGAGTAATAAAATTATGTTTAATTTATAAGTTTAAACTATATTAATATTAATAATTAAAGACATGGCCGTTGATCTCATAAAGTGGAATTAACATTAAAACGTACATTGCTCGTTGTTGTGCCGCAATAAACCCTCCAATTACTTTTCAACTTAAGTGTGAGTCCTGTAAAGGAATTCATTAATCATTATTAAAAGATTAGACTATTTAAACTTAACAATAACATTTATTAATTTACATAACTACTTATTGACTTCCAATACATTATATTACTCTTAAAATAGACTGGGATGGAGACATGTGAGACTATTTGAACCAATATCTAAATATTCATTAACCGTTGGATTGTTGATGACACATACCTTGAGTTTTGGGCCTTGTTGGGAACCGTGGTCAAATTCGTCTGTAGTTGTTCTCTCCATGTCATGATGATACTCTCACTACTTGAAATCTGCTACTCTTACGATGATACTTGTCGTCATCTTACTTGTTCATGTTGCTAAGTCAGAATGCTGATGCCTTGAATGCTGAAGTCATGATTTCTCTAATACTCAAATCTTTTTATAACTGCTTCTAAGTCATCTTACTTGTTCATGTTCTCTTACTATCTATTACAACATACTCATACTAATACTCCGATAATGCTAATACTATTACTGATGCTATACTCCAATTCTACTATACTCTACTCCGATTCTCGGATCCAAACCTGAGGTCCACTCGGTGGGGGGGGGACTCCGCCTTACATCTTCCATGGCACTGATTGGCCACCCCTCACCCAATGGCACGACTGTACTCTCATTCCGTCCCAACTCTTATATGGCCTCCTAAATTTACTGTCCTTTGACCTAAAAGTTCAAGTTCTCATAAAATTCGGCGCCAGCCAGACTAATGCTTTGTTGGCCTTTAAGGACACCATAAATCTACACATAAACTTGTCTCACTACATGTGAGAACATATTCTGGTCTCACACTTATAAAACATTTAAAATCAAATTATAATTCCCATACCTTCATTACAGACGAAATGACACTCAAAGGTGCTGGTAGCAATCCCTCTGCACATTGGAAATGGGTGGCAAGATTATTTGAAGGTTAGTTCAGTATTGGACATTTCACAAATATTACTGTCAGTCTGAGCAGCTCGGTTGAGGTTAAACAGGTGACGAAAGTTCAGACAAGGATTAATCCGGAGATGGGCACACTGTCCACTTCAATTCTCCTCCTCTTAACGTTGGCTTACGCCCAGCGGCTCATAAAAGCTTGCGTACATACGCTACCAGAAAGTCAAGAGCAATTACGTTTCAGTAGAAATTATCTGCCACGGACCTCACTGAATCCATTCGATGACACCCAGTTGATTTCGTCTGCTGCATAGGAGCCAGGGATTGATGCCCCGACAAGACTCCGTCCACGTACCTTCGTAGTGAAAGATTAGGCTAATCAGTCGGCACCGTTCTAATAGCTGTGAATAAGCACTGCAGTGACTGCAACAAAATGAAAGGCTGTTTCAGGGAAATATACGCTACCCTAGAGTCTGGTACCCCTGGTCAGGTAAAAAAGCGCCGGTTCAGTGAAACTTGCATGTACTGCCGTACGACAAGTGCCGTCTAGTGCCGCCTAACTTCGTTGCACGGATGCTTTCCTCACACAAGTGCTCAAAGGGAAACCAGGAGACCTTTCTCCATGAAAATCAGATTGCGTCTGAACTTTTTACATTTTTCTAAAAACTTCCAGAAATTTTAAGACGAGGGGAACGACAAAATAGGGAGGAAGTCCCCCAATTCCCATTCGCTGTTTCCCAAGCGCAATAAAAAAGGGCGGTCCAAATTTGCTTCACACCATTGGTTTTTGAAGCGACGCTCATGTTTTATGCGCTCCACTAAAACTCAAGAACCAGAGGGTTTTCTACAAACCGGGTGGTCCAAGGACCTGACCCCGACGCGAGCCGCACCTGACAGGGCTATAAATTTTTAGATTGTGTAGCTCAACTTTGACATTTTGCTGCAATTAATTCTCTGAATATTTACAATGCATGTCAAGTGCGCACACAAACCAAAGTCGCCAACAATCCCAATTTCGTCTGTGCAGTGGCATAGCTATATACATAATACAAAACCATTATATACATTTCAAATATATTACAATTGCCCTTTTCTTCTCAGGGTTACGTATAAAAATATGGGATTGCTTTATCACAGAAATCAATAGAGGTAAGTCTGGGGCTGTGGTGACCAACTCATGTGTTCTTCCCGACTGATCCATCTCGCAGGAAAGGTCCTATTGAGATAGTTCTGCACATTCTGGCTGAAATATGCATAACTTCGGATGGCAGAAAAGTAGAACACCTACTTTAGTACTATGATAAACAATTGTAATTGATACTTGTAATTGTCATGTCACATAAATACGTGTTGTATTTTCCGTATTCCTTTCTTTTGTTTCTTCCTGCATCTGTAGCACCGCATGGAGGCGTTTGTGGCTGCATGTTTCTTTGCAAAACGGGCTTGTTTTCGTATGCGTGACTTTACCATTAACGTTTGTCTATGATCTTAAGGACTACCCTGTATAAACTAACTTCGTCAAATAAAATTGCGGAAAATAACTAAAATCGGCAGACAAATACCCCCCCCAAAATATATATATATATATATATATATATATATGTATATATATATAATAAAAATAAAAGAAGCAGACTGGAGTGGGAAATTATACCAGATATTTCCAAATGGAAGGAAAAAAAGGACAATGTTCCTTAATACAAAATTTAAGAGCCCTTTCGGTGTGACCAATAAAACCAAGAACTAGAATCTAACACCCCCAGCGAATTAAAACAAGAATGGAGTTTTTAAGTAAAGAGGAATGAATGTTGTTGATAAATTTAAATTCACACCTAAAATAGAAACGAGAATGAATATTAATAACCTTATAGCAAACAGATGAATAAAAACGCAAAGCTGTAGAATTTTGAGGACACATCTGCTGTAGAATGTTAGAACCTAATTTCGGCTGAGAGTTTTGTGATTGACAATTAATTTAAATAGGTGAGTTTAAAAACATCATAAATCACATTTTGTTTTTACAAAAATCTGATTATTACGGTTTCGGACTCTTTGAAAGTAGTTTCATATGTTGTGCAAAAACAGCAAAAGTCTCATTGAATATAGCATGTAATACAGGCCCTTTATTTCTGCCATTAAAACAAGCTTATACTGCTAATAAAATACAAATAAATAAAAAGAAGATTGACAATATAAAAGGAACTCGAGAATAACATTACAGATGAACGTCAAAACTTTTATGAGGCAATACTGAAAGATAACTGAACAATTGGAAGGTACCAATAAAAACGAGGTGGAGTCAGACGGCGAATATGACATATGCCTTAAACAAATGTCCTAAATTTTTCACAAATATATTTATATAATAATGCTATAAAATAATTATATTTTTTGGATAATATAATCATCTTTAAAAGTATTTTTTGATTTTATACTTTCGTTTCATGCAAAATGTCATAAGACAATGAATTAGAAAATGATATATATTCTAAACATTTTTCAACAAAGATTCTTGTAGAAAGTGCAGACATTATTTCCAAATATGTTGTAAAAACACATGTTGAAATGTTTTTGTTATTTATTTTATTATGATTTGCAGTTTTATGCAGTCTTATTAATACCTGAAAATGTTTGAAGACATGGCTTATGCTGTTAATAAAAAGACCGATTCTTTTGCATTCAAAATATAAATATGATAGATGGATCTTAGCTCACTTATCGCCACAATTTTAGATATGGAGAATATTCTAAATTAGGAAAAATAACTTTATCTGAGCTTGAAATAAATAATTGACTGAATACAAATATTTATATATACATTCAAAGTCTAGACACATATAAATCATACATTGAAAAAATATAAAAATTCTTAAGTTGAAAATGTTTTCTCAAAATATGCGATCTTCCCAGAAGAGTAAATTTATTCAATGATTTTACACTCTATTAAAAGATTAAACATGCAATAATCTATAATCAAAAACACAAATTTTAAAGTTAAAGCAATATGTTACAGACACACCTTTCATTTATAATATTATCGACCCTTGAATTATTGCAAACGAGGAGAATTTCGAACAAAGCTTTGTTATGTGTTTGTTCAATCAGGCAACTAAAATCAATGGTTCTGTTCTTCGGGAGAATTGGTGCGCAATTTAAAATTATCCTTTAGATTAGAATTTTTAAAATGATCGATAGAAAAGGCAGTTCAATTTAGTATAAGAACTGTGTAGAAAATTTTCTTTGCAGCAGTAACATTTTGAATTTAATGTGTGAGTAGAATATATATTGACTTTAGAAGATCTGCAATTTAAATGTTTTGAATAAACACATTTGTATTGATCTGCAAAGTTTAAAATTCAGTATTTTTACTTCCATTTTTTCAATAAAAACAAAGTAATGATGTGAGAAGAAAATTATTTTTATGTAGATTTTCTGTCTATATTTTAAGATGTATAAAATACAATGTATATTTGACTCTTGTGTTTATCTTAACAAACCCTCAAGAAGCCCGTTAATGACTTAGAAGGCTGAATCTTTGCACACTTGTGGTACAGACTGCGGCAGTAGTGCGCAAACTTTTTACTTTCTATATATACATAGTATACTGTATAGGGAAAGTATTGTGACGTTGTCGAAAATTCGAATTCGAGTTTTTGACGGAAGAACACGTCACGTTTCAAGCATATCTGAACTCGAATCGAGCGTTTTTAGGGTTAGGTCTGTATGAATGTGTTATTGTGCAAATTTTTCTAATAAATTTTTCTAATAAATATATCAAAAATATTAGATAAAATTAAAAAAAAGTATTAACTACGATAAAATTAAATATGTTAACTGTTTATGAAATAAAAGGAAACAAGCTTGTTAACAACATTCTCGTGAATCTAGTTCATTCCATTCACAAAAGAAGGTACTTGGGAAATAATTTTGTATTTTCATGACCCATAATTCGCAAATAGTCATTAATATATTAAAAAAGCTCATCTCTCTGTCTGTGTGTAACATCTGGTGATACATTGATTGTGTGAGATTTTGAAAGCGATACCTTATGAACGGATGGGACTTTTTGAACGAAATTCGGTACAAATATTACAATCGGTGAATACTGAAAGTCTATTGATTTATAAACGCAATCGAATCTCGGGGAGATCACCTAATTTTCGAATTAAATGCTGAAAAAATCACAACTTTTAAAATTGTTCTGCAAATAGTCATTTCGTATGAAGTTTTCCATTAGAAAACGAATGACATAAACTGTATAACGCTAGCATGCCGTTCTCAAAATATTTCACATTTTTCTAATAAATTTATCAAAAATATTAGATAAAATTAAAAAAAGTATTAACTGCGATAAAATTACATATGTTAACTGTTTATGAAAAAATAGGAAACAAGCTTGTTAACAACACTCTCGTGAATCTAGTTCATTCCATTCACGAGAGAAGGTATTTGGGAAATAATTTTGTATTTTTATGACCCATAATTCGACAGTCATTAATATATTATAAAAGCTCATCTCTCTGTCTGTGTCGAAAGCCCAGACCATCCGACTCATCCAAAGACATAGAGCAATTTAATGGATGGCCGCTCTCTGTCTGTGTGTAACATTTGGGGATAAATTTAGCAAACTTGTCAATATGTCCCCCAGATTGATGGAAATGTGATCAGAATTGCGAAAATGATGCTAAATTAACGGAAATGACGCCAAATAGTTGAATTAATTGTTGAAATTAATGAAATTGATATTAATATTGGTAATAGTCAATTTAGAGTTGCGCGAAGTATAAGTTAATTGGGTACTTCAAAACAGTTTTACAAATTTGAAATAGTTTTTTTGTCAAATGTACAATTCCCCAAATGTGCAATTCTTCAATACAGCGCCAAATGTACAATTCATCAATAAAACCATTGTGTCATGAATATTATATATCATTTTCCACCACGAAGGAATAAAATTAATTGCATTATGTAGGGAAAGTCATGTCATGTTGTCCATATCATATTTTAGTTAGTGCGAACCAACCGAAGCAATATTTTATTAAGAGTGACCTCATGCCACCGCGTAAATAAAATTAGCATTAAATTTATAACTAAATACGCAATTTTGAAAAAGCATTCAATTTACATTCGCCAATACATTTAACATATAACAAATTTTTACATTTAACAATTAAAACTGTCAAAATGTTTCATCTTGCTAAAATAGTATGTAGGATATTTTTTAAACAAGAACGCACTATTAAAATAAAAGTGATTACGCAAAATATTTGACAGTACTTATGTGAAATTTGTGTTTGAATCTTTATTCATGAAAATACAAAATAAACACCATTTAATCTTTGTATCCTTTCTGTCTTCCATAAAAACCATTTCCAGCCATCCCTTAGTAAATCATCAAGACACCAAATGGGTCGCGATCCAGCAATTGTGCACCACTGGATTACGATACAAAAGTAACGGAGTCGGAATTTGGATTTATCTCATCGGGGGGTGCGGAAAATGAAGGGTTTCGAAAAGTCTTTCCTCCAGACTCACCAAAACATCCCATTGGTCCAGGAGGCTAAATATTTGCATATTTATAGTAATGACTATGGTATAAAATCTGAGTCGGTTTTTATTTTACCCTACCCCCCGGGACGGAGGATATCAAGAGTCAAAAATATTTCCAAATGTCAGAAGTCCCTCTGTTCATCTAGAATTCTGAACCTTTGCACGCTTATAGTATTAAATATGAGGGGCGAGACAGCCAAGTGGTTAAGACACAGAGATTGCACTCAGAATACCGGAGTTCGATTCCCAGATCTGCCCAATCCTCGTGTTCATGCAAAGTACGGGCATGCTAAATATATAGGCCTGAATGTCCTCCCGAAAAATTGGTGTGAGGGGAAGGAGGATACGATCCGTGAGGGGTAAGCTCCACTGGATCCCGGTCTAAATTGGGTGGCGCAGTCCAGATTGTCCAAACAGATAGTTTGTATCTTCGCGTAGATCGAATGGTCTAGGTTTAAGGAAAGAAAAGGAAATATCGAATATGGTGCAGAACCCAACGGAGCAGGGTTTCCGATTTACATCTCCCGGGAGTAGAAAATGTGGTTAAAAAGTATTTCCAAACGTTCCCGAACGTATTTTCAGTTTTTTCAGACGTCCCCCCAATTATGTAGAATGCTGGATCTTTGAATATATATATTTAGTTCTTTGAACACACTTATTTCTTTCAGCGCACTTATAGTTCTTCTCACCTTTTAATTCTACAAAATGTAGAATAAAAAAGTGGCAAATAGGACAGGAACATTAGAGAAAACTTAACGAACTAGAAATTCTGTTGTTTGTCACCTATTATAAATGACTCTTGTCCAGGGTGTGTTATGTTTTAAGGTTGTTTCGCTGACACATAACGTTAATACGGCATGTATGTCTTAATCCGAAAATATAAGAAAAAATAAAATAAAATAAAATGCGTCTTTCAGTGATGGACCAAGTCTCGAGCGACATCCAAGCGCTTGAGGAAATTTCCTTTTCAGCTTTCTATTTGTATTTTGGCTCATACTCTAGAAATAATTTCAAGTCGAAGTAGAAATTAAAGGCAGAAATTAAGCTTTAGCCTGGTTGTTACTTTGATATGGAGTTTTGTTATTGATTTGTGCCAAGGGCGCTATTTCAGGCTTTGTCGTTCATCGGTTTAAGCGGTAGAGCGAACTCTTATAACAGAGGTAGGTATAAATGATTGTATTTGCAATAGAATTTGTCGCTCTACTATAAGAGTGCCCTCTATCAAACGAGATGGACCTACGATCTATAAGCTTGAAATAAATAGGGTCCCATATGCGAGGTCATGTTCCCTTCTCGGCTATGTGGGGTTTGCTGTCGCAGGTTCTGGTCACCAGTGAATCTTTTTTGGAGGCATCTCTTCCCTCTGGTATAGCTTCGGCAATGTACAGGTGTGGTGATAAAAATAATTAGTTAATTTAATTTGTTATTTAGTCAAGTGATTATTAAGTTAGGGTTTTCACATTAAACTTAATTTAGCCTCGTAATAGTGTGTACATAATCCTGTGTGTCTAACCTATAACCCACCTTTTTGTAGCATCCGATATCAACCTATACATAAATAAACATAATTCCTAAACATTAGAATACAAAAATTACTAAATGGTTTTTACTTCGTTTTGTCAAACCTAAATATTTAATAAAATTATTATTATTATTCCTTTCCGTTAAGAATTTAATTTTACAATTCTACTCATAAAATTTACAATTACCAATATTTATAGTTTATAAACAATTAAGTTAAATTTGGAGTCATCTGTGATGACATATATTTTGATACGTGATTTCAGAGTCAATTTATTAATTAAAATATTAAGTCCTCATGGACGCTAAATTGGTACCTGTTGCTTTTCTTGTCTTGTCATTTGGAAGAAACATCTTTGGCCGCAGTCATTGTTGGCACATTTATTAAGAGCTCATTTTGATGACAAATGTTGACAGATTTACGCGATTATAGAATATTTTATATTGGGATAATGTGGAGTACTAAGAATAATAAACATCAGGTCGAAGGTTAAACAATAAATGCAAAGTTTCAGCTAACAATACAGGCAGATTGGCTGACGCCAAAATTTTATATTAAATTCTAAATAATTTATGTTGGGCATTAACATTGGCCGCATGCTTTTTCAGAAAGTACCTGATTCTTGTGGCTATCGAGTCAGCTGGAAATTATACTCAGAGATCTCCAACCAATGAGTCCGTTCTTGCACCAGATGGCTCAAACCAATGGAGACGGAGCTATGGGGTTACATGGGGGTGCTGCCAGCCGATAGGTCAATGTATGTAAGGGGGGGAAAGCAGGAGAAACCACCAAGAACAGTTGGAAAAACACAACAGCAGTTCAAGTTCAGTGAAGTTAAAAAAATCGAGTTAAGATCTGGAAGTTCATATAGACAATTCCGATATGCGAGTGCATAAATGTGACCAGTTCAGATATGAGTAAAAATAAAGTCCCAAGTTCTAGATGAGTTCAAAATGAGCTCATAATGAATTTGCCAACAATAACCGCAGTCAAAGATGCTTCTTCCAAATGACGTGGCAAGAAAAAACATCATTTTAGCGTCCATGAAGACTTTTTTAATTAATAAAATTACTGTAAAGTCAAGTATCAAAATATCTGTTATCACATCCAGCTCGAAATAGAAATTTAAAATTTAATGATTGATGAACTATAAATTGGTAATTGTTAATTTAATGAGTTCACTTGTAAAATGAAATTCTTAGTGAAAGGTAATAATAATAATAATAATTTTAATAAATATTTAATTTTGACAAAATAAAATGCTGCGTTATTTAGTAGGTTTTGCATTTTAATGTTATGTCTTTTAGGAATTATGTTTATTTATATGTTGATACCGGGTGTTGGGAAAAATGGGTTATATATCGGCCACATAAGATCATGTACACACTATTGCGGAGACCAAATTATGTTTAATATGGTATAAGCTTTAATTTAATGATCAATCGACCAAATAGCAAATTAAATTAATGAATTACCTTCTTTTCACCACAACAGACATGGAAATTACTTACCAAATGCAGAACTTGTTAGTTAGGAAATTGTTTCAGAAAACATAAATAACAGTTCTAAAAACCTGCAACGTTTTATGACTAGTATCATGGGTGGTAAGGAGAGTTTTATCATGGGCTTCCAACCAAATAATGTATGCCTGAACCATGAATTACAATACTGAGAGTTTGGAAATAATCTTGAATACTTTAATTGATGAAATAATGACTTTACAATTTTGAAATTCTGACAACATTGTTATAGAGAACTAGCCTTACGATGGATTTTTAATTGAGAAGACTCTCCAAGAAAAATATTTACAGTTTGAAAATAATACTTGACATTACGCAACACAATTCAAATTAGGCCAATTTTTGATCAACTATGTTAAGTCAAAAAAATCTTAAATTCAAATTTAAACTCTGTGTGTAATAACGCATGGATGACCTATTTGATAACAACGTTATTTAGGGACTGACTGCGAAAACTAATTACATATCTTTGTAATACTTTAGAGACACATTTTTCGAAAATAAATTAGAATCGTCTTCATCAGCGAAAAACAATATTTGATTTTGATTAATATGTTCTTTTCAAAATATAGATCTTGCAATTTTTTCGAATTTGAAGTCAAAAGTTTGTATTAACTTATAGAATTTCTTTTTGTATTTTATGCTTATGCCATTGCACAATAAAAAGGTGCATCCAAATATCCCGTAAGACAACGGTATCTAGTTGTCTTGTTGGAGGTAATTTTTTTTTTTTGTTAGATAAATAATTTAACCAAAACTTCCTTCAGTCGACGACGCATTCCTCCGATTGGATTGGATGGGATTATTTTGGCTATTTGCAGTTTATTTTGTAATTTACATAAGAGAACTACTTTTAATGAAACTACGGTTCAAAGTGGCATACACACCGTTACAAGGATGTATATACATTCACACTGCTTTCCGTCTGTATCCGGAGGATTTAAACCCATGTTCTATGTATCTGAAAGCAAGTGAATTATCATGGCTGTAGTCAGTGATCATGAATAAATAGAGAATACATTTTAAAGAACAAACTCATAAATCCTCATCATCGTTAATTCCATTGAGTTCATAAATAATTTCATCCGTTCTCTGTAATCATACGGACAGATAAACTTATTATAAATAAATAGTATCGCAAAAACGCACTGACAGAGAATATTATTATAATCCATGTACTACATCGAAATCATATATAAACAAAATTTGCATTTCACCGTTCATTTCCAACATTGTTCATTGCCGATACCGTCTGAAGATGCGTCTAGTTGGCTCGAACAACCAACCCCCTAGCAAAGAGCGAGCGGATGGACATCACGGTCTTGTGAAGGAAGACGGACGTTTCTCTAGATACGCCGTTTTGCCTTTATAAGGCTAGTTGGGTTTTTTTTAATGAGTTTATGCTATGGCATTTGTTTTGAAGGCATATCTAAATTAATAAGGCAGATATGAGGACGCGAATGAAAATATTTACATAGCATGGGCATTTAAAAAAAAAATTTAGCATCTTTATTTCAAAATGATAGTTCTCAAGATTCCTCGTTTTGCGATCACAAGGCCGATCAGTTTGTCATCATAGTATGCCCTTACCTGTTTTCCGAATCTTTGCACCTCCGAGACACTTCGAAAAATTCATGCTTCTATTCACGCTGTTTAGTCGCTAACGCAAAATCAGCGAGATTAACGAGCTCAAGTTAGAAAGCAAGTAAACTACAGGCATAACCCAAGCAATCTCATGAACAGGGATTGTGTCGGCTATCACTGGACTATCAGACTCACCGTACCATCAAACTACAGAAATGAAGTGTTATATCCGAGCACGAGATCGGAAAAGCGAAGTAGAAGAAAGATATTCTAACAAAACCGAGAGCCTCATTAAGAATAGAGAAGTAGCCACTCAAAACCTGGTCTTATGGCAACCTCTGACCTCCATGGCAGCTTACCTTCAATTAAAGTGGCAGTTATAAAATGCTAGAAGCATTCAAATATCCTGTTTCTAGTGTATACTGGACAACTTCATATGCAGTTGCATAACATATATTGCATGTTTTTCCCAGTGCAGTTGAAATAACTTATAAAATGACTTGTTTGAGGTTTTGAAATAAGCAGACATTGGTTTCGATGGTCATGTTGAAAGAATAATATCTTCCTTAACGTCAACATGTCGAAATCCATACAGATAACGGCGGTGATCATGCGAGAAGGATAGTAAGGATAAGTCTAGACAAAGCCAAAGAGATCATGTACCTCAACAAGGGCCCTCGGGTTAGTCACAGTGTAGGAGTCATCAAGATTTAGGAGCACACAGGAGCACACAGCCGGAGTTGGCTCTGGCACATATGGGAATAACGATATGTTCCAGCAAAATAATCTTTAAAGTCAGGATGACTGCCACCGGAGACGTTTTAGCTCTTTTAAACGATGTGTCATTAACTACTTGGCGTACTTACTGTAAATTTATATTTCTCACAGTTCTATAACATCACAGAAGCTCTCCAAAGCCCCATAATGAGATCTTAAACAAGTTGCGTTAGCAAATTGGTCAAACAACTAAGGTGTCATAGTGAATCTTTCACTTAACGTTTAGCTTGTTTGTAGTGTAGAAAAAAATCCAATCATTTTTGAAACGATTATCTGCTTTCTACATTTCATTTCCGTAGAAATTTTTGTTGTGGTTTAGTTATTTATTATTTGTGCAGAAAGGTCACATTTCATATTTAAGTAAAATTGATTAGTTACTGTATTCAGTATTCCATAACAATACATCTTTAAGTTATAAATTTAAAACACAAAATATTAGATGGTGTATCTTTATTAAGTGTTAAACAAGAATATAAATTAACATTATTTGTAATGCACATTTTAAACAGAAGTATATTGCACATATTATTTTCTTAATTTATAGTTTCTGTTACATGCAGAGAAAAATACATTCTGCAACTTTATTAGTTTTCTAAAAGAGTTAAATCGACACATTCTAAACTAAAGAATGAAATACCTTCAATTTACAGTTAATTACACCATGGGACCATGTTACTCTGCTGCTTGATTTTCCTGATAATCATTACGCTTCGGAAGGAACAAATTAGCTCTCTAAAGTGTCTTTCAGAAATTTGTTGGCTCTGTAACTATTATCTTCTAATCTGCAATTAAAATAAGTATAAGTTCAGCCATTCCAATGAAATATAGCATTCATTTTCAAAAACCCAATGATTCGTAAAAGCGAAGCTAATAAGATGCACAGCTAATAAGTGCTCAAATACAACATCCGAAGCGTAAAATCGAAATGTTTAACATATATTTGAACTTATCGAAATGTGTTTATGTTGCTTATTTAACATTAGTTTATGTTATATGACTAAAATATATGTGTTACTAGTCATACATTGATATCTTCCCATACATTGGAAATGCATTTCTGATGTAATCATCGGTATAGATGGACCGGTTTCTGTTTTTTATTATGGCAAATAGAGAGTAAGGGGAGAGGGGGAACTGTGGATAAATTGGCCAATCTAAGCACAAATTGATTTTTAAATTACTAATCAATTTAAAAATGGTAAATCATGCTATGAATCATAATTATGAATTATGTAGATTTATGCTTTTGCATGAATGCGGTTCTTTATTGATTATATTGTAAAGAACCTTGCAGACCCAACCGGTAATCGAACACTGGATCTGCGAACTGGCAGGCCGATGCTCTACCGTTGAGCTACTGGGACGAAATTGCAAGCTTTTATCGTCTAAGTAGACTTTACATTCTCCACCCTCTAATGTCAGATTGGCAAGCAAGTGGCAATTTGGTTGACCACCTCCTGCTAATTTTACCTCAGGTTAGCCTCCTGCTACTACTATTTTTATCCAGGTTAGTGTCCGGCGTGGTGTTTATCCTCTCAATTTGAAATCGGCTCTCAATCTTCCAGAGTCCACTGAAAATCCGTACTAGTCGTACTAGGATCATTTTCAGACCTCGGACATTTTTGCACTAACCTACAGGGTTGATTTATTTGGGCGTCATTGTAAAGAGCCTTGTTGCCCCAACCGGGATTCGAACCCTGGATCTCCGAAATGGCCAGCCGACGTTCTAACTTTGAGACCGTTCTACCGTGGATTCTACAATGTGTTTTGTAAGAAGTAAAATAATATATTCCTATCTGTGGCGTATAAAAGTTAAAGTTAAGCTTATTGCTTCCTGAGTGGAGGTAAATTTTAAATGGTATATTGCGGAAGTGATAACCAGCCAATTAATTTTCTGGGTAGCCCGGTGTTATCTGAAATTACAAATGGATTAATATACATAATTATCTTCCCTTACAGCAATGAAGAGACATAATTGGTTGAATCAAAATGTATTAAAATATTATTTACGTTAAACTTGTTCAAGATTAAATTTCTCATTCCATAATATATTTACAAAATTATCAGTTACCAAAATTATTGTTACAGAAAATTTTATTTAGAGACAGGGAATGTGATACAGTGGCACTATTGATGACTTATAATCAGGCTTACTAATTTCCATAAATATATCATTAAAACGGTTACCTGTTCTCTTGCGTACTTCACCTTCACTTAACATCTTTAAGTTCACTTCAACAAAACAAAACGACTGATTAACTTCACCTTTTTGAAAAGCACTGTATTTTGTACTGACTTCACATTTTAAAATGAACAGCACTTTTTAGCACCCCGAACGTTTTAAGAGCATTTGCGGCCACAGTCAACGGGGAGAAATCAAGGATTAAGTGGTGACATCACATCGTCACGTCAACTCTAAAATCCAAGTCATAATAATGAACTTTTTCAATTGTGCTGTACGGTGTTACTCCGCATAAATGTTGTCCATCATAAATATACATCCATTTTAAATATAAAGCGGGCACCAAATTGAAAATAGCAGAATACTTTGTAAAATGACTAAATAAAGAAAAAATAAATGTATGTATAAATATGAAATAGCAGAAAAAAATCTGATAGCTGTTTCGTTGACGCAATGGGTCATATTCATCATTATAATATTTATCCATATTGGTTTCCCGTGCCCGCCTTAATGCCATTGTGACTGCACGTTACTGATACTAAATCTATGAACATTGTTATTGTTATAACAAGAAAGATCAATCATGCATAAAGCATGAATTATGAAACACTTTCCAACTGAAATGCAATTATTATGCAATATTTTGAGGAAAAATTTTTCACACATTTTACGTGATAATTTGAGTATTTCCGAAAATTTTCATAACAATTTGTGAATTTTAACTCCGCTTAGAAAATGTTTGAAAAATTAGGTCCCATAGGGTTCAACGTATTTCATTTTTCAACCCGGGTTCAATCCAAAACTAATTGGGTGATATTATTATTTTATAGTCCCATGTGTCCCATAGATCGTCTCAACAGCAATAAAATTTCATATTGATAAAGTCCATTTTACGGTAGTTATCTTGCGAAAGGACAGGCAGACAGTCAATCAACATGAACAAAGTCATTAACATTTTACAACTATGTTGAAAAGTGTTAAAAATAGACTTTATTATGTTATGATAAACTGCTGCTGTTGAAAATTAAGGAAGGAAAAATAACATTTTCTTATGATTCAGTCATAAAAATTGAACTTACTGATGTGAGAGCAATAATACTGGTGATGGAAATAGAAAGGAGAAAAGCTGCGAAATTAAATTCCCTCCAAAGCTAGACAAGAAAGATCAATCATGCACAAAGCATTGATTATGAAATACTTTCCAACTGCAATGCAATTTTATTTAAACATCTCTAAAATGCGATACATTCAGCGGTAATATTTTTAAAATTATCACAATACTACAATGGTTTATTATATCGGAAAACTTGAAACTTCATCGAAAAAAAGGAACGTTATTCAAATGACGTCATCGAAATATAAAACGTCTGGCTCTCTATGTAAAAGCAGTACATATTTCATTCATACACTTCTATTCCATTCCTTTCATTCATCCCAATAACACAATAATTTATTTTAGTTAAAAACGTAAAACCATAGAGGTAAAAGTGCTTTCTAACTCTATGCTTACAACTTCATTGAAAAAGTCAATGTAATAAAATCGTCTGTTTCTCTATGTAAAATCAATGAATATTTCATTCATATCAGCTTTATTCCAGACTCTAAAGCTAAATAATTTTGCTTTGAAATATTACAGCAATTCTTATACAGCTCATCTTACAGCTTGATGTGTTTACATTCTGCGTAGGTTAAAATTAGGCTTCGTTGTAGAAATAACCAAAGTTTGATGATCATCGAAACTCAAAAGTATTGTAATTGCGTTGTTTCTGATTATTGATGCACAGAATTTAAGCAAAAATAAGGCGCTTTTAGGATGGACACAACACTAAATATAAATTAAAAGTAACTTTAAAAATCACGATTTTGACACAAAATGGATGCCATATTTTATTTTGAAATGGGTCACATGATCTCTTCATTTAATATGCGTGTAATTATTATTTTAATTTTTATTTGAAGAACTACCAGATATATTTTTCTGAAACTTTTTTTATATATTTTATGGGATAATTTGAATATTTTCAAAAACTTTCGAAGGAATTTGTGAATTCTAAATTTGCTTAAAAAATGTTTGAGAAATTATGTCCCATAGGGTTCAATATATTTTATTTTTTCAACCCGGGTTCAATCCAAAACTGATTGGGTGATATTATTAATTTACATTTTCATATGTCCCACAGACCGTTTGAACAGCATACTAAAATTTCATTTTGATAAAGTCATTTTTATGGCAGTTATTGTGCGAACCAACAGACCGACAGACAGACAGAATGCACAAAATCATAAACACTTTTATAAATCATCAACTTCTATAACTTTTGATTGAAAACGAATAATGTTGAATATTAAACCAATATTATGTATTAAAAATCATATTTACCTTACATCAGAATCCGTGAAACACACTTTTTTAAATGTATCTAAGTGGTCTGTGGTTAACCTCAAAAATTAGACTCGATCAAATTGGTTTACCTTATTTCCAATAGTTGGCAGGAAATTACAGATGACAAAATAGCACATACCTGCTTTATACAGACAGCCTCGTTATCCACACCTCCTCCACTGCAAGTAACAGTTAATACCACCATGGATTATTGAGTCCACTGCAGTCATTAATTAGCAGCTGTTGACCGTTGTACTTTCTGAAAATATCTTGGAACCTGTCTAAATAGCACCAGAGCTTTTCTTGAGATTTTTTTGAACGGTACTGTAAAATATTTTCAACATGCGCATCTTGTCAACATGCGCATGTTGAAAAGCGCATTATGCTTTCAACATGCGCATATTTTCTTGTAAATGTTTGGAAACATTTGCAAGAAAAAAATGTAATTTAAGTGATTCAATATAAAAATCAAAAATCTAAGAATTTATGACACATGACTTACCGATTCATGCAAAACGTTTCTGAAAATGTTCGAAATGTTTGAAGTTTTTCTGAGAACTTTCATCTTTCCCTCGAAACATTTCTCAACATTTTTAGAATGGGGCATAACCAATAGCTTCGGTAGAATCGTTTTTTAGTCAGATTTGATTAGATAGTAAATATGGCTGGTGCGATCCACGTGATAATGTAGTAGAACATTTACTCTTACATTATACTTACATTATACTCCTACATTATACTCTTACCTTATACTCTTACATTATACTCACATTATACTCTTACATTACACTTTTAAACAATAGTATACATCTATTATGTATATGTATGCTTAAAACAGAAGAATATAGCACAAATTTATATCTTAATTATATAGTTTCAGTCATATATTAGGAAAAAATAATTCTACAACTTTATCGACTTACTAGAAGAGTTAAATCCACACATTCCAAACTAAGTAATTGAGTAACTGCAATTTACAGTTAATTACACCATGGGTGTAGACCGCGCTACTCTGCTATGTGATTTTCTTGATAATTATTACGCTTCAGAAGGAGCAAATGAACTCTCCAAAGTGTATTAGAGAAAATCGTTAGCTGTGTAACTATTAGAATCTAATCTGAAATTAAAATACATTTAAGTTCAGCTATTTCAATAAAATATTGCCTTCATTTTGAGGGAAAAAATGATTTGTAAAAGAAGAGAAATTATGAAGAAATTATGTGCAGTGAAATTGTGTACATACTTGTACAGTGTTGATAAAATAAAACTGGCCCGGAAATGTCTTCTAATGATCTCCTTGCTGTTTAGATTGCGTTTTAACGAAATTCCGAAAAAACTTTTCCGGGACAGTTTTATTTTGGCAATCCTGTATATATAAATACAGGGTATAAAATAAAACTGGCCCTTTTCCGGGCCAGTTTTATCTTATCAACCCTGTATATACATTTTTCGAAACGCAAAATCGAACTATTTGGCCTGTACCTGAACTTTTCTGAAAAAATGAAAGAAACTTTCCAGTTAATGTTGTTTATTTAGCATTAAAACGAATAACCCTACATTTTCCGTATCTTAAATACGTAGCCGATACTTGCATAATACAGATACAACTACTTAATTACCAAATTGTATGTTTTGAGCCAAAATCATTTGCTCCTTCCGTTTCAATGCAAATCCTTTAGTGTCAACGGTTTTATAGTCAGGCGCAAATATTTTCCCCAATGCCTACTCTGACCAACTTTTCCCCAGATGAACGCCCAGCCCAATGCGTAGCGATGGGAAACGAAACAAAAGTATAGCACTTAATTAGCGGAATTTAAAATTTCAGTGTTTGTTTGAAAATTCATAGAAAATCGAATAATTTAGTAATTATTTTTTTTTTAAGAATGCGAAGGTATACGCTCATATATTTGCAAAAGACTGAACTTATGCTAATCTTCCATTTTCAGAACGAGACAACTTTACCAATGCATATTTCGGTTTATTTAAAAATAAATAAATAAACTTAAAGAAATTGTTCTACGAATTCGATTCGAAGATCATTAGAAAAAATGTTCTTTGATCTTTTCGATTGGTGCCAAGATGGAAACTCCGTGTTAATATTTTCGATCGCTATGTACCGATTTGTGCGAATATCGCTCAAAATTATCGTGTTTCAACGTAAAATAACTAAAAAACGAATTCGAATGTTTAAAATATTTCGCCTTTGTATATTGTACCAGGAGCTCCATTAGCCCAATATCGAATTTCGTTGCTGTCGGAAGTTTAGATTTTCCGCTGCGGAAAACACACATGCAGACAGACAGACAAGCATATTTTTTTAGTATGTAAGATTGATTTATGTTCTTTATTTAGCATTTATTTAAATTGTTTCTTTATAATTGGTTTGTTCTGTTTATTCAGCATTGATTGGTGCTTCTTATTTAGCATTGGTTTATGTTATAAAATTAAAATATATATATGACTTGTCATAAATTAAGAGCTCCCCATAATTTGGAATTATATTTTTAATGCAATCATAAATTTTGAATTACCGGTTTCTCTTACTTACCACGCAAACATAAATTTCTTATTGCAAGCAGGTGTGGTCAAGAATTATCAAATTATCAGCTGATGACCGTTGAAGTGTTGAAAACCCAAACCACACGACAGACCCGAAGGTTTACTGCAGCTAAGTGTGTGGCCGGGAACTAGCTGATGACCGTTGAACTTTTTGAAATATTTTTTACAGAGACGCTGTAAAATATTTCCATATGCAGTTCTTATAAACTTTTGCAAGGAAAGGTTTAATATTAATGGTTTAATAAAAATGTAAAAATTATTTTCCTAGCTCAAATTGTAAACACTAGGAACTCGTGCCGGATGATTAATGAATTATTTTACAGATAACATTCGTAACGTCCCGGGCTTTTCCGGAAACTCCTGAATATTATCCGGAGATTTCCTTCAAAACTTTTGCTATGAGATGTAACAAATAGCTGCTGTAGAAACATTTTTCTGTCGGTTTGATTGGACTGTATATTTGATTCTCTGCGACCCAGCTGAAAGTTTGGTTAACTTTTGAAATTTATAAAGATTCTAGATTTATTTTACAGATTTTAAAGATAACCTATGTAAAAGAGGTCATAAATGTTTGGTTCATTTTAAATCATTATAATACGAAAAAAATCGATCGTTCGATGACTATATTAGTATTGATTCAAAATTAGTATTTATGAATATTATTATTAATAAAATTATATCATCATTTTATTCTGTAGATGATAATAAAATATGTGAGGCAGGGGGAGCATAATAAAAATATATGATCTCAGTGAACAGTGTTAAGGCTAAACGTCATACTATGGAGCAAACACAGTCAAATAATAATTGGCATGGATTGCTCATGATTGTTAAGTTAATTTGTGTGGCACGATATATTGATTAATTTTTTACATGCACAATGATTGGTAGGTATTGTAAAGTACTGAGACCTGTTCGGTCGCCATTGTAAAGTACTTTTTTCCTACCAATCTAAGTCTGTGAGCTGTTCACAACAGTTAGATTTGTCATAACGGTTTCCCGCTCGACACGGCCGACCGGAGAATTCTAACTTTCTCCAATTTTTACAACCCAGGTTCAAAACTTCTCTCGTCTGCAAGTAAAACTCACAGATGACCTGCCGCAAATACAAAGCGTAATAATAATAAACCCTTACCTTGATTGGATGATTCTTCAGCTAAAGCATGGAGATATAGAAAACACAGAATATTGCAAATAATCACTAATATCCAAACTCAATGAACACACAGAAATTAACTAATCCAATCTTTATTAAATACGTAATTAATAAGTTATATTATGGAGTTACACCTATTCCTAAATTATATCTACGCACTGGACACCGGCAGGATATTATAACACAATTTGCCACCAAATGATAAATATAATATCAAGAATTTAATACGTTACGTGGCACACACATTTCATATAGAACCACAATTGAATAAAATAAGGTATGGTCTAAAGTATGGTAATAGGCAGACAAGGGCAGAGCACAGGAGAGAATTATAATCACAAATAATAATACTATTTAGAATTGTTGATTCTAGGAGTTAACACAAGGATCTGTAAATATGATAGTTCTCCGTTCTTGGAGATATCTGTTAGAACTTAAGGAATTTCGGAGAAAGTCTAATGGCTCCGCCAATGCATGTAAAGGAGCTTACCTTCGTACACAGGATAGTGTGAATAGGAGAGAATTACGTCATTGATTGCTCACAGTACAGGTCATCTCAGTTCCCGGTCCGGCAGAGACGAAAATACATCGCAGAAGATCTAAGTCGGCGTATCAGATGAATTCTCGGACAGATGTTCGGACATGAGAATTTTTCGGCAATGTCCGGCAATGCTACCTCGGACCCCTTCTTCTCCGTGGCGGCGGTGGCGACATTCCCAACTCGCGAACCCCGGATTCCGCAGTGAGAGTCGGATCCCGGAGCTCTGGGCGAGCATCGAAAGTAAATTGAACTACCACATCTCCGTGTAATATTCAGGATGGGAATGCGCCACGAACTTTTGCGTTCCAAGCTTATATAACCTTCCGAGACTCATAGGACTCAGAACCAAACAAGAAAACATACATGCCGAGAAATAAGTTCTCACCATCATCCGCAGGCTTGCCCCGACACTCAGTCTAGACTTTCAGTACGTTGGACCGCTTGCATATACATAGAACAATCGAAACCTTTACATTACTTCCGATTTCAACTGCCGAAGAACATGTACATATGAAATCTTACTAGGCTTTTCATCATCCGAATGCAGACCTTGAACTCATAACGGAAAATAATTCTCTCTCTCACAGTGCGCGTTAAAAGAATTAAAATGGCTGAATATTCCTTTGAAACTGATAGATACATGTAGAATATAAATTGCATATATATAAGACGAGAGGGATATAATAACAGGATTGAATATATTAAAGGATGCATAAAAATATAGATATAAAAATATAATATAGATTTCCATGATTTTGACATATTTTTACACAGGTGTCGAGAGATTAAGAAATCTCGTCACAACACTCCTCCCCTCCTCGAGGCAAAAAAATCTGACTAACAGGAGGATTTTTTTTCATCACAGGATGTAGGCGCAAGTAGTTATTAGGTCCTTGAAGTCCTAGGCCCTTCAAGAAATAATTTCAGCAAAAATTTTGCGGTGCAGCTGATCACCAAGGGTTCTTGACACGAACACCATCCCACATGGGCGCATGTCGAAGAACCAGATCCAAATCGAACCTAAAAATGACTGCAAATCAGTCGATAACCCTAATAGCTACAAGCCCTTTACAGAAGTTCACAATATGTGAAATACCAATTATAAATTAAATAAAAATTCCAAAAATTAGTTTAAATATGTATATAGTATTCCTCAAGTCAACCAGTTAAATAAATTTTTAAATTTCCATAAATAAAATTTTTCAAATCAAACCTTCAAATCAATTTTCAAAGTATAAAAATATTTTCCAATTTTCATCAATTAAATTTCAATCCATAATATATTTCATATTCCTTATGTATTCAAATTATTTAAATATTAAAATGTAAACATGTGGTCAGCAGCAAATATCAGTTCAGTATATCAAGTGTTATTTATTTTTAAATTCTTGTAAATTAAAATTTTATGATCACTGCAAATCATTAACTTTTCAAATAATCAAAGTGTAAACAATAACCTTCCCTTGCAGCTCCTAATTCCGAAATTGTCTAAGTAGACACAGCAGCAATTACAATACATATCTTTAAACATTAATATAATATAAATACAGATTTAAATTAGGAAAGACCATACCAAAAACAATAACTTTCTACCTACCTTGTCCAGTGGTTCAAAATAAATCAGAATTCTTATTAAGTGTCTATTTGACACGACAATTTTTAATCAATATTTAACAATAAATATCTTCTTGACCATCAGCAATCAGTCAGCTGTAATGTGGATAACAACAAAAAGGCAAATAATAGCAATATTTTATATCAACAGTGACACAACACCAATTCTTAACTTTTTCAAATTTCACATAATTTCATCATTTCAAAATTATCAACATATTTTATTCAATATTTCTATTATATTTTGAAAATATCATTTCAAAAATATCACATTATATGTTCCATTCTTGTATAGTAAATTATTTTTTTTTAAATCAATTGTTTCTTTTAAACAATATTACTCATTTATACATAAACATCAAACATCATTCTATACCAAGTATTTATTAACCTTGTGGCAGAAACGAGGGGAACTCAGTGGTCGAAAACAATTTCAACTCAATTTAGAATTAAAACATTGAAATTAAATCATTTTTCTCTTTTCCACTATATCAAGTAAAAACAGGTGGCACAAAAATAAAGAATGACCGGATGACAGAGACAGAAATCAGTTTCGAAATTATTCCTTGAAATTATCCAAATATTAATTCTCAAAGTCTGTGACCCGCAATAAAATTATGTAGACAAAATGTCATACAGTAATTCAGTAAATATAATCTCTATATATGTGTGTGTGTAAACAGTAATTATATCCTCAAGAAATTTCCATTTCCTAATTTTGCAAGTAATACGTAATAAAAACTTGTTAAGAAATTCTCTATTCTTAACAAACACAAAGTAAACAAATGATATATACGATGCAACACCAATGTGGCAGTAAGGGATTTTTTTTCTTTTTTTTTTTTTTTACTCCACAAACACCGAAGAACTTGCAAATTAAATTGAACATCCTGACACAAGTGCAGAAAAACCAAATGTCCTGGCACACTGGTATTCGCAATTTTGATGAAATTTTGGAGAAAGGTAGTGTGTTTGCAACCACACCACCACACTACAAGATCAGAGTGCGGCCAACACTCAACACTTGCAGGGCAAAAGTTCCGACTAAGGCCAAAAGAAAGGATGTCAAAATTCCACACTTCATATACTACCCATTTGAACTCACACTTTAAGAACCGAAACGGTCACAGAGAATTTAAACCACAATATAATTTCTGTCACCACCGCGTCAATGTAGTAAATCAAGTTTTATTGTAAATAAATTGTGCCGCGAATTAAATGTGTGCTCTCTTGGCACAGGCACAAAATTCAAAGTGCTCACTGGCACACAGGACTCTGAAGTCTCTTCTTTTTTTTGTGATTAAATATGTCATATATTATTATTTTTCCATTTCTAATGGAGCTAGATCTCACTAAACATTGCCACCAAAATTAATTCAAATTTTGAAGAAACTTTTCACCACTCCCCAATCAAATTTTACCAATGCCACACAATTTAGTTCAAGTTCTTTAAATCAAACTAAATTTCAACATGTTACCAAAATTTTCAAACATTTGTAAATAAGTAGGTGTCACCTCATAAATTAATAAATTCTCTTTAAATCAAATAAATTTCTTTAAGATTATGTTGCCTTCCAATGTAATAATACAGCTGATGTCAAAGATAAATTTAAATTGAGTTTAATAAATTCTATTATTCCATTTTAATTCATTTGCACAAATTCTCAAGGACTCGTAATTAAATTAATAAGTGCAAAAATTTTAGGTAGTAACTCCAGAAATTAATTTGAAATTCAAATATATCCATTTGTGTAACTAACCTTCAAGTTTCAAAATATAATTCTTAAATTCAAATAAAAATTTTCAAAAAAAAAACAAATGGATTTCGGAAGTAAATAAGTAAAGTAAAATTTCAAAAATATTATAAGGTAAATTAACTTGTGGAATCCAATTCTTTTTTTTTTTTTTAAATTCTACATATTTCGCTCGTAAATAAACTAGAGTTCATCGACTCTTTCAGGATTTCCACGTCATATGCAAGTAAACAATGAAATTGAATGTACGTAAATAATTTTTCAGAATATTTTAATTCGAAATACAACACTTGTGGATTCGGTTTATAGATTCAATTCTATTTTCGTAATTAAAGAGTTCACTGACTCGAATTCGAAATCCACAATGTAGGGTCAATATCAAGACTCCAATTATATTTCTTAAATGTCATGTATCACAAGTAACTAGGAGTCACGAAAAATATTCCAAGTTTCAAAAAAAAATTCAATTTCAAAATGATTTCATATTTCAAATTTCATATCTTAAATTCAAATTCTATATTTCACTTTTATTTCAAGTTTCATTTCTCAACTTTTAATTCGCAGTCAAAAAGGTGTAGAATAAATATTCACGGCTTAATCCAAGTTCTCATGTCACAATCAAGCATTTATGCATAAAAAAAACAAGTCACAATCAAAGATAAATGTTCATGCATCAAAACCACAAGTTGAAGCAAAACGATCATGAAAAAAAAAATATGTGGTGTCAGCAGAACGAAATGCCAGCATTGCTTCGCGCCATCACGGATTGCAGTCTCGCATATCCGGAACAGAAGCAGCAGATTCACGATTTAGACTTTATAAACAAATGAAAACGGAGAACGAGCAAGGTCAAGATTTTTCAAACTCTTTTTCGTAATTATCGTTATTAAACATTCAATTTATCTAAAGGGAAATATTTGAAAGAGGAAGGGATACCGAGGCGAAAATCAAAATATACTTGTAATTAAATACAATGCCATAACGTAAATAAGTATTTGTATAATTCAATGGCAAACGTAAATAAATCATTCTCAAACGTAATAAGTCATTTTCAGATTATTTTCTGAAATTATTCAATATTCAATATTTTCATTTTTATATTTCAAAATATTTCTCTACAATTTTATATTAACATTTTTAACTTTTATGTTTTCAAATATCAATATTTCAACTTTGTCATAAAACATATTCAATCGTTTTTTAAAATTTTTCACTTGCCAAGTAAAAAACAACCCATCCTCAAACCTTTTTTCACAACTTATTAACGTTGAAAAATCATCTGAAAGTAAGATTTTGAGCAAGAATTTTTTTTTTTCATTGCTACCGAAATAACGTAGGCATGGGTGCAAACGGGGATTAAGAGGACATCATTCTACTCATTAATTTACCCTCGAGAATAGCAACTGATGAGGTATTAGCCTTCCCATCGAATTACGCTAGTTCGATGTGATATTAACGCACATTCCAAACAAAATAAAGTAAATTTCAATCCTAAGAACATCAGCTTTCTTCAAAATTGTTTGTGAGGCAATTCGACAAAAGGAAACTTAGGAAAGTCAAGTGCACGATATTACAAGAATAAAATGTTTGGATGCGACAAAACAAGGCAAGGAAACAGAAAACATATATTCAAGTGGAGAATCATATAGTCATCCTGAGGCATTCAAAAATAATTTACATTCATTCTCAGGGAAAAAATACGCACTCGGTCCCATTTATACATCACTTTTTCAAAATTTCAAATTTATTTTCAATAAGGTGTGGAAACAAAACTCCTCTTATTTTCAATTTTCTATCTTTCGTATTAACAGTTCCACAAAATTCAAAATATTTAGTATAATCAACCCCTTTTCAAAATTTTCCTGCTCTTCCCCTCATTTCATGAAATGACACCGCATTTTAAATTTTGTCACATATTATTCTATATTCATATTTTATATGAAATTTCTTTTTCATAGAGATATTAATGTTCTATATCAGTTTTTCAATGTCATTAAAATATACACAAATAGATTATTCACATTTTTCATTGAAATAATATCATCAACTATATATTAATCATGTTTTACAAATATTTCACTTACTTTGTTAATATATTCACAAACACAAGGCTTTTTACCTTCTTCTCGGTAGGTACATTTCATTTGCAATTAACTCACATTATAAATTATTCACTTTCAACTTTGGTGAAATCAAAACATTTTATTTTATTTTTATTATATTTCCACTTCTTGGGAAATCAAAACAATTTATTTTATTTTTTTTTACTTCATACTTCTTTCTATCCACCAACACGAATCTGTTTTCTACAGAATTCACAAAATGTGTGCTTTTTCAGCCACACAACATAATAAAACTTTTTAAAACATGAATTTATATTTCCAAAACTAGGTTACTCATTATTCTAGATTTCTCAAAATTATACTTATTTTCACATATATTTATATATTGTCACATCGGGTACTAAATTCTCAAATTTTTCAAGTCAAAGTCAGTTATGTTTTTAACCAGGGTGCATTTTCAAATTTAACACACAAGTATTTTAATATTTAAGTATTTGTATGTATATCAATATCTATAATTAGATTTAAATATTTGCAACTAAAATTTTGAGCAAAATTCTAGGAAACAACTCCCATTTCCGATCAAAAAATTCCATTTCTATTAAAACTATTCTACATTCCTGAGATTCAGATTCCGCCAACCCAAATTTTTCTTTTCTTTTTCTTTTTTTTTTTTTCTTGGGAAAGGGCTCAAAGAGCAGTCGAAGATAAATTACAGCGGGAATCATCTCCAAACATTAATTACATCAAACAAGAATTTTCAACCCGAAACCAAAAGAAATTTCCGAAAACTTAAAAACGAAAATTTTTCAAATAAGCTGTTATTTTTACCTTTTACAATAGTTAAATTCAACTTTTAAAATAATTATAATCAAATTTTTAAATAATCAACCAATTCTTAATATTTTTTTATATATAGATTCTAAAATACTTTTCAAAATATGTCACACCTGTTTATATGACTGTTATAATAAATATGAAATTCTTTAAATTTGTGCACTTTTTGCACGGTATTTTCAATTCTGGTCATGTGCCACTTTTGCACATGCCAATAGTGAATCATTTTTTCAAATGCAAAACACCCTACACACAATTTGTCACAGATATTGATATTAAATATTTTAAGTGTGCAACTTTGCGCCAATGCATTCAAATCCGACTACGTGCCACTGCACACTTTTGTAAATACATTTTCTTTTCAAACCCTTTATTTACTTGTAAGAAATTTGTCGATAAATGACATTTTATACACAAATCAATATTTTCTTTTCCAAATATTATAACAGAAAATTTCCTTTAAAAATATATATATCATAATTTCAAGTGCTCTCCCAGAATTTAATAAATTTTAAAAGATTCCATACCAATTCAAAACACGCAGTGTCCAGTGCAACACCAAAATTTCAAATTTTTGGCAAGCTAAATTTCAAGCAAATTTAAATTTTAAAAACTCCATTTTATAAAATTTCGTAAAGGACAGGTACTCGAATGGCAAGGTCACAGGCACCAATTGTCATAACGGTTTCCCGCTCGACACGGCCGACCGGAGAATTCTAACTTTCTCCAATTTTTACAACCCAGGTTCAAAACTTCTCTCGTCTGCAAGTAAAACTCACGGATGACCTGCCGCAAATACAAAGCGTAATAATAATAAACCCTTACCTTGATTGGATGATTCTTCAGCTAAAGCATGGAGATATAGAAAACACAGAATATTGCAAATAATCACTAATATCCAAACTCAATGAACACACAGAAATTAACTAATCCAATCTTTATTAAATACGTAATTAATAAGTTATATTATGGAGTTACACCTATTCCTAAATTATATCTACGCACTGGACACCGGCAGGATATTATAACACAATTTGCCACCAAATGATAAATATAATATCAAGAATTTAATACGTTACGTGGCACACACATTTCATATAGAACCACAATTGAATAAAATAAGGTATGGTCTAAAGTATGGTAATAGGCAGACAAGGGCAGAGCACAGGAGAGAATTATAATCACAAATAATAATACTATTTAGAATTGTTGATTCTAGGAGTTAACACAAGGATCTGTAAATATGATAGTTCTCCGTTCTTGGAGATATCTGTTAGAACTTAAGGAATTTCGGAGAAAGTCTAATGGCTCCGCCAATGCATGTAAAGGAGCTTACCTTCGTACACAGGATAGTGTGAATAGGAGAGAATTACGTCATTGATTGCTCACAGTACAGGTCATCTCAGTTCCCGGTCCGGCAGAGACGAAAATACATCGCAGAAGATCTAAGTCGGCGTATCAGATGAATTCTCGGACAGATGTTCGGACATGAGAATTTTTCGGCAATGTCCGGCAATGCTACCTCGGACCCCTTCTTCTCCGTGGCGGCGGTGGCGACATTCCCAACTCGCGAACCCCGGATTCCGCAGTGAGAGTCGGATCCCGGAGCTCTGGGCGAGCATCGAAAGTAAATTGAACTACCACATCTCCGTGTAATATTCAGGATGGGAATGCGCCACGAACTTTTGCGTTCCAAGCTTATATAACCTTCCGAGACTCATAGGACTCAGAACCAAACAAGAAAACATACATGCCGAGAAATAAGTTCTCACCATCATCCGCAGGCTTGCCCCGACACTCAGTCTAGACTTTCAGTACGTTGGACCGCTTGCATATACATAGAACAATCGAAACCTTTACATTACTTCCGATTTCAACTGCCGAAGAACATGTACATATGAAATCTTACTAGGCTTTTCATCATCCGAATGCAGACCTTGAACTCATAACGGAAAATAATTCTCTCTCTCACAGTGCGCGTTAAAAGAATTAAAATGGCTGAATATTCCTTTGAAACTGATAGATACATGTAGAATATAAATTGCATATATATAAGACGAGAGGGATATAATAACAGGATTGAATATATTAAAGGATGCATAAAAATATAGATATAAAAATATAATATAGATTTCCATGATTTTGACATATTTTTACACAGGTGTCGAGAGATTAAGGAATCTCGTCACAACAGATTGAAGTATGTACTCGGAGTTGGGCAGACTTATTCCGTTCAAAGTGACTTAACTTCAAATCTTAGATTAAGTGACACTGAGGCATTACGGCCAGGGACAGTAACACACTCATTCAGGATTTTAACTGAAATACATTTATTGATTTATTGTATACACCATACTAATACAACAGCTAGCTGCCTAAAATATAGACATATACCAACATCCAATATTGCAAGTTCCTGTAATTTAACTTTAAAATCAATATTGAATTTCTACAGGGACTGGTGATAAAACTTAAATTTTACTCCAACCGACGAAATAGAACATAAATAGTCGATTCTTACCAAACAGCACCCAAGGACATACATATCTTGTTCTAGACAACTAGTGGATATTAGATCCTTCTGATAGTTGTTATATCAACACTAGTAGCATGCACCAATGGGCTTGAACCTTCCAACTCCTACGCACTCACACACCGAATGCGGCTTTCAACAACACCCGAAGCGATTAGGCTCCCAATCTCTACCATGACCCGAAACTTATCCTGCCTATCTGCAGGACCGCATCGTTGTTACTTTGCTCGGTGATTGGTCTACATAACAGAGCCAGTCGAAGTTGTTAATATAAAGTACATTTGAACATAAAATGAGGGAAATAATAAACAAAGGTTAAATAGGCCTCACAGTGTTTATAACTGTATTTGCATTAGTAGTAGCATACTCAAAATTTTGTACCGTACCAAACATAGAAATATTAAAAGCATATCACGAATCATGTTTCACAGTAGGATGTCTTGATAAAGCGTTCGTCTCATGATCAAAAGTTTGCAAGTTCTGTACAAAATTATATTCGTGATACATAAACAATGAGAAATCAGGGGTATTTGTAAATTGCACCAATGATGTTGTTTAAATATATATGTTAATATATTTATGTAATGTATTTTATTAATTCTTTTATAATTTTTATGATAAAATATACTGGTAAAATTTTCTTTTATATGGTAAAGTATTCTTTTATATTTTTTATGGTAAAATATGACTATATAGAAACTATGAACTACAGTACTGATACTTTGCTAAATATTTAAGAATACGAATAGTATTACATTTCAAAAATACGTCCACTCAGTTTTATTTCGACAGCCCGTATCGAAAAAATGTTCGACAGTCAGACTTTACACTATACATGAGATTTTTAGTATAAAACATGCACCTAACATTTTCAGTCCATTTTCTACTTTTCAACTTCCTCTTAGGATATACAACGGTCGAGGTTTAGGAGAAAGGACTTTATGTCTAAGAACATTTCTTGAGATTCTGGAAGCGAGGATTTTATAAAGAAGTTTTTAAAAAGATATCAAGTCGGGATTTGTCTCAATGTGACTAGAATGGATCAGTATCAAAGAGGTTTTATTGAATTGCACATTTTCCAATTTTATTTTCTCTACAATATAGAGTAGGGGGAGATTTACGATGTTGACCCATACTTAATGTTTTTTATTTAAATCATATTTCTGGATAAAAGTGAGATGGTATCACTCAATACCTCGCAGAGTATTTAATTTATTTACGTTAAATGCTGATTACATTAGAAACTTCATAGGAAATAAAATATTGTTGACATCACGTGACTTCGCTCAGTTAAATACTTGTCTTACGTATTGGTGTATTTCCGAACCCCCCAGAAGCCCCCCGGTGATCTAGAAAGTTGAATATTTGCCCACTTAAAGTATCAACTACTAGAAAGAGTATAAAGGCGCGAGATATTTGATTTTTCCCCTCGCCAGGGAGCGAGAAAATGTGTTTTTCAAAAAGTATTTTCTAACCTTTTCCCCTCTCACCTGAAAGGTTAAATTCTTGCACACTTACAGTATCGACTATGAGACAGAGTCTAAAGAAGACAGATTTTTGATTTCTATTCCGGGAAGAACAAAGTAGAGGAGTCAAAAATAATTTACAGTCCCCCCAGAAGCCCCCTTTCCCGGTGACCTAGAAGGATGCAACTTTCTGCACTTACAGTATCGGCAGAACGTAACAGATAAGGATGTTCGGGAGCAGACGATATGAGGGTGTTGAAAATACTTCTACAATCCTCCAGAAGTCACTCCCTCCCCCCCCCCCAAAGTGACTTACAGTAGTGCTCAGAAATTGCATCACCCCGAAAAATTCAGTATTATCAAAATAAATGTTTAATATATCGTAACAAACCCGAATGTTGCATTCTATATTTAGCGCCTTACATGAAAATACGCTCTTGTCCCTTTACACGCGCTTTGTCCCTTACATGAAAATTTCAAGAGTCAGCTTTGTCGTGCCATTACCATGAGGCAGTAAACATTAATCCATGTCTTCTCTCGAAGATCTGACAAAACATTCTCTTAATTATGGAAAAATCTTAACTATTAAATATTTACTATAATAAGATTGTCACATATTTTGCTTTATTATTAAATAGTTATTAAAATAAGAATATCACATATTTCTTATTATGCATTTAGAAATATTTCACACAAGCATTCCCAAATAAAGATTTATGCATTATTGCATAATCCTCCTCATCAATGCCATACACATTAAATAGCACGGTCCTTTTTCTCTATCAAATCCATTGCAATTTCGGGATAATGCAATTTTTTAGAATAAATGTAAAAAGGTGAATCTTTGGACTGGTATATAGTATAGAACACTAAGTAGAACCTACATAAGTGAATTTTCAATTCAGACGACTATTTTCGATGCTAAACATCATACCTTCTTAATTAAAACCAATTCATTAAAAAGAAGTTGTAATTCAATTTAGACAGAATTTTAAATTTCCTGCCTTTGACAGACCTAAATACTAGTCTATATAAATAAAATTGAAAATATGTCTGTCGGTATGTTTGCCTCATCATCTCTGTTTCCGCTATACAAAATTATGTTCACGGGCATAACTGAAAAATAAAGGATCCTGGCTCCGTTTGTTTGTAAGCAGATTTATAAAAAATAAGAAATTGAATCAATATATGCTAAATAAAAGCGTTAAAATTGTATGGGACTCGCACTACTTATATACGCTTATATTAAAAGATATATAAAGTATTTGTAGATTACATGTGTGGGACGTAGAAAAATTATTAGTTAAGTTTTAAAGGTTATATTAATATTATTATTAATATTAATTGCTTATTAATCATTATAAACATGGCCGTTGAACTCATAACGTGGAATTAACATTTAAACGTACATCGCTCGTTGTTGTGCCGCAATAACCCTCCAATTATTTTTACCTTTTGTGTAAGTCCTGAAAAGAACTATTAATTATTATTACAAAGATTAGACTATTTAAAACTTAAACAATATCATTTATTAACAACATCAATTTATCACTACAACATTTTATCATAATTATCAACTATCATTTAATTACTCTAGTTATGGGGGATATGTGACCAGTTAGTTAGATTTCTAAAGTGTCTAGGACCGGGGAAATGAGCACATACCTTACAGTTTAATCTTTGGCTCATCACGCTGAGGCTTGCATCCGTCTTATCGCTGATTGTACGACCACAACTCTTTCGTGTGTGGCTTGCATCTCGTAATTATAGTCAACTGCCAAAACCTGCTGCAACAACACCTCGAATGAAACTTCTTTCAACAACACATTTCTTGTCAGACTTCCTTCTGCAACATCTCGTATCCAAGTTCGTTCTTTTGCATTTTGTATCGAAGTTCTTGGTTCCTTCGGCGGGGGGGGGGGGGGGGGTAGCTCCACCCTTCTTCTCCTTGCTGCTCATTGGTTCTTCTGAACCCAATGGTATCACTTGACATTTATCAAGCCCCCTTTCAGCCCCCTTTGGCCTGGGACACTCAATTTATTGTATTTGACCTAAAAGTTCAAGTTGTTGTAAACACCGGCGCCAGCCAGACTCGATCTTTGTTAGGCGTTCTATGAACCATAAATACTGCAATAAAAATGCCTCATGGGAGGACATATTCTGGCCTCACATATCTCCCCACAAACAGAAAAAGAAGAACAAAAAAAAAATTTTAAACCATCAGAGTTCGAAACCAAAGTTCGATGCACTTTCAACTCTGTAATTGGCATTTTCACTTTCTTTTGGACAATGTCCGTCCAGAAAAGTTCAACAGTCTTGCTGTAACAGAAAAGTTTTTTTGTACACATAATATACACAAAATAAACATAAGTTACGTACTCATGAACTTTACCAGGTCCAGCTTTCAATTGAAGCTAAATTAAATTTTGAGTAGTTAAAAAGATTTTTAAACATATGCACATTCACTTTGAAATGTCACACACTACTATCTTCTTTTATATTATTAGCATCATTAAACACTTTTTTTTTTTTTACAAATCACACATTATTATTTTTTTGAACACAATTCTTTACATACTTCATCAAATATTTTTTTATAATTGATAACTTTATCACATATATAACATTTTTGCTGAACCTTGATACTGGTACATACTTATTAATACAATCACATATATATATATTTTTTACATTGGTCATTAAAATATAGTTTCCACAGAAGTCAGTAACTTTAACTTTTCCACTGGGAATGACGCATTTAAACATTTCCCTTTAAAAGGCCATCATTAGAAGAACCCCTTCTTAAAAGACTCCCTTCTCCATCGAGAGTGCGATACCGGAAACTGCTTTCAACTATTCCTTGCGAACAACATGGAAAACTGACCGGTCTGCAAAAGAGACCCTCGACAATGATTCCTATCTATTTTAATCGTTTTTTTGAACGGTGATTAGCAGTAACGCCCCAACTCAACTCCTCTTGCTATGACAAAGCAATGCAGTTTGAAGACGTTGAAATGGACAACGTGGTGCGCGAATTCAAGCGGGCTAACAGAAACAGCTTTTTAAAGGCGCTTGTAACAAAGTATTGTAAAAAATTATTACCCATTCGGCGTGTTCTATAAACGTCGACTTATTCTTTTTAAATATAAATCTGTTCATCAATTTAATTATATTATTTATTCCTATCTGCTAATGAACCATGTATACTTGCATGTTGCAGATGGGCTCGTACATTATTTCAGCACTGTAAAGCTCTCTCTCTTTTTTTTTAAAACGCAACTTAAAATAGCTCCCTTATTTAAATATTATTCATTAGGTTCCTTTGAGGTGGCTTGTATTAATATCAAAATCATCTTAATGGTACCTTCTATATACTGACTTCATGTAAAATTTAACATTATATTATTTATTATTTAAATTTTACCTTTCCATTTGATGTTGATATTCTCTCTTATTTAATTTTGTTTTCTCTATGCCTTCCATAAGACTTTGAAGTTAAAAAAAAAATTGAAAAGTTTTTTTTTTTAATTTAAATTTTTTTTTAATTTTTAAATTTAATTTTAAAGTTTTTGATATAGTTTGTTTAAATTTTATTTATTTTAACTCCTTGCTTAATACTTTCATAACTTTTATATTTTATATAAAATTATTTCATCTTTTTAAATACACTTAAGACTTTATTTTCTTGTCTAAAAAACCCTTTATTTACCTAATTGAAAATTTTGATATATTTTTAACAATTGAAATCCTTTTTATTTATTATTTATCTAACAAATTTATCGTATTTATGTATTTCAATTCATTTTAATCCTTATGACTTTGAATACCTGACATTTATAACCATTTATATGCGCGATTGTTTCTCATTCTATCTCACACATTATTATCTAATTATTTATTTTGACATTTTATTAACTGCGGCTAACCCCTTTATCGCCGTAATACATATTATCATTTATGTATTTACCATATATGACATTTATTTCATCCTAATTTATTTTATTTATAATCACATTTCTCAACACCTTATTCAGAATATCTTTTTCACACAATTTAATATTTACAAATACCTAAACACCATTTATGTGACATTAATAACAGAGTATTTGTTTACAAACACTTCAAATGCTACAGTATCTCATCGATAACTTTAATGTTTTTATTTACATTTTCCACTGACATCTGAGTGCCCTACCATTTAACATATTCATTTATTCATTCCATATTTATTTATATTCATTATATATGTATTTCTCATTTATTTATTATCGTACAATTTTCCTCAACAATACCTACATTTTATTTTCATTACCATATTTATTTACATTTTATTTTCATATCTATAATTTATTTATACACACATGATTATCGCAACCTTTCCTTACGATGGAAATAAACAACAAAAATGCTTTATTTCGCACTCAAAATTCTTCACTTATTTTTTTTTTTATTTCAACCCTTTTTAACACCTTCTGTGAAATTATTCATCTATTTACTAAACAAATTTTTAACTAAATTTATTTACATTTATCCTTTCATTTTAGGATTAATTTAGTTACTTAAATTGCCTAAACAATTTACATATTCATGAAAAATTTATTCCGTAAACAAAATTTGAACTAAATTTAATTCATTTATCCTATCCCTTTAGGATTAATTTAGTTATTTAAATTGCCTATACAATTTATATATTCATGAAAAATTTATTCCGTAAACAAAATTTTAAGTAAATTTAATTCATTTATCCTATCATTTTAGGATTAATTTAGTTATTTAAATTGCTTATACAATTTATATATTCTTCCTCAAACATTTATTTACTTCAACAATTTCAATGGATTTCACACTTGAACATTCCTACACGAGATATCGTGTCCTCGATTGCTTTATTGCAACGGGCGATTTACAGCTATTTTAACTGTTCAAAGTTTAACATTTTAAATTCAAATTGATTTAAAATTGTCAATTATTTATGCCTTTGTTTACTTTTTTGACATAAAATTTATATCATCTATGAATAATCTCTAACATTCTTACTTTCAGCTCATTACTTATTTTTTCACTTTACTTAAATCTGTCATTCAATTTTTAAGCCTCAAGACTCTTCCCTCAAAAGACCTCTCTTCCCTCAGAAGATTTTTGCCTTTGAACACAACCTGCAGACAAACTGAAATGAATGGACTTGCCTTCCACCCTATCTTGTCCTGACAATGAAGTATTTGACTGGACTGCCTGCAGAACACTGCCCTTGCCTGGATTTGTCTCCAGACCATATATCTACCCACTTAGGTAACATATTTTGATTTTACCTTTCATTTTGTAGATTTATTTGCATAAATTAATCTCTGCATAATTTTCTGATCACATGTACATTTTGACTTAACATTATATTATGATATAATATTATTTTTGAACAAAGAACCATTTGTACAATTATTTAACAATTTTTGTAAATTCATACCATGTTCATTTTTAAACCATTCCATGATTATTCATTTTTTCCTTAGAAATTCATGCCACTTTCATTCTTAAACAATTCCTTCCTCATTGCTTTTTTCTTTTTTTAATTCATATCATTATCCATTTTTTCATTTTTAAAATATTTTCAATTCCAGATCATTTACCTTTAATTCATTTTTGATTTATTTTTCTCTTTTTATCTCTCTCTCATTTTGCAATTCTTCAGGTACCAATCATCAGCAAAATTTGAATTTTTAAAATTTCTTGATTTCTTGAAACAATTTTGACCCGGCTTTCTCTCCCCATGTTCATGAATATTACATTCAATCTCATTTGTGTTATAAATATGTATTTCATTTAGTAACTTTAATTTCTGCCTAACATACTCTTTATATTTGCTTTGACTTTCAATTATTTCTGAATCTGCTTTTAGAATATCATTACCTTCATTATCATTGTGATTAGCATCCCTTATTATTTTATTATTTTCATTTTGAACATTTTTACAAACATTTGAATTTTGTGTTTGTTGAAAATTATTATTTTCATCAATCAAATCATCCATTATTTTATTTTCAAGAGAATTTGGCTTATTATTATCATGATTTCTATTTTCATTTTCATTTTGAATTTGTTGAAAATTAAAATTTTGATTTTTTCTTTCCAAAACTTCCATTATTTTAATTTTAAGTAATTTTTGAGTATTTGCATTATCATGACTTTGACTTTCATTTTGTATTTCTTGACAATTAAGAATTTCATTCTGTTTTTCTTGAAAATTAACAATTTGAGTATTTTTATCATTATGATTTTGATTTTGACTTTGCATTTCTTCAAACCTTTTACTTTCATTTGAATTATGTACCCTTTGAATTTTAACATTTTCATTTTGTATAATTTCCTGATCAATATTTTCAAAATTTTTATCACCTTTTTGATTTTGCATATATTTGATATCCGTATTTTCGCTTCCATGCTGAATATTCTCATTCATATTTTGAACATTTTCAATATGTACACTTTGTACAGTATAACATTTTTTTGATTGACTCTCAATTATTTCACAGTTATCGTTATATTTATTTTCACTTTGTAACTTTTGTGCTATATGACATTTTTTTGCGTGAATCTCATCGATTTCACTGTCCATATCATATTTTCCCATCAATTCTTCCGCACTTTGTACATTTTGTTCGATATAACATTGGGTAGCGTGAATTTTAATTGGTTCATCTTTCATGTTATATTTATTTCTAATGGTCAATATATTTGCTTTTCCAATTTCAATTATTCGAAACGGTCCTTGAAATCTATCTTGAAACATATTTGGTTTATTTTCCTCTTTCAAAAATACGGTATCTCTAATTTGCATTTCTTCATTAGTATATGTTTTGAAATTTTTAATCACTCCTACTCGCATATTTTGATTTAACGTAATTTTAACCACCTTCTTTTGATTACTAATTACAATATGAATTTTGTTATTTTTTATTTCAGTACGAATTGAACCAAATGGAAAGAGTAATTTTGCGTGTTTTGTGGGGATAAAGATAACCTCCTTATCCGGAATTTCCTGACTTATGTCGAATTGTTCTGCAATCAACTGACCTTGTTGCAAAGCTATCCTGCGTGTGAGCGTGACATAGACTTCGTCGTCAAGATTTGACTCTTCATTACCACATTTTTTTTTAGCAAAATCACTAACCTTTCCATTTTTAGGAAAATCGGCCTCATCGACCTGTGCAATTTTTTTACTGTCATAATACTCATTTTTAATATTTCCATTAAATTCAAAAATGCTTTTAACTTCATCATGTGTGACAATTGGATTTTTCGACTTCGTAACAATTTTAAAATTATTTTCTGTATCAATATTTTTATTATTTTCATTATTTGAAGAAGTATAGTCATTAACATGGCTACCTTTATTATTTTGTGAATCAATTTGTGAAACTTTACAACTAGTTTCCTTAATTTCATCAAACTTTTTATTCTCGATTTGAGTCGATTTTGAGTTAACTTCATTTTTGTGCTCATCATTTAAATTTATTTTTGCCTTGTATGCCTCATTTTCATTTTTATTAATTTCTTTAACTCCTGTATTTTCCTTAATTTTCTTTTTATTGATATTTGCCTCACTTTTTAGACTTTTCACAAAATTGGCATCGAAGCGGACCCATCCGGGCCGTGCCAACGACTCTACAATAGAATCAAGAACGACATCTCTCGTGCAAGAAACATGGGTGAATTTTTGCATGCTTTCAATATTATTTATATTTTTATTGTTATTTTGACTTTCATTTTCATTATGTTGATTTGCTTCAATTATATTTAACTGTAAATTGGGACCTGGGCTTCGCGTGCGAACCTCCCTTTTATCATTTTGCATTTTATTTGCGTTTGTATTATCTCTTCTAGATTGGGACTTTGGTCTATTTATTAAATTTTGACTCTCATATTTATTTTCCCCATTATAATTTTGTCCGTTTTGATTATGCCAACACGTAGAAAAATAATGACCTCTTTTCCCGCATCCTATGCAATATACATTTTCATTTTGTGATTTTTTCTGTATTCCCCGTTGATTACCATTAACTTTTCTAGCATTATTCTCCTTGCGATACACTGTATTGATTTCTGAACGGTCACACTCCTCCTCCATAATTTTCTCCAAATTTTCTGCGAATTCTACTGCTTTGTCAAAATTAGTAATATTCATTTTTTTAATTTCAAATGCAAGATCTTTTCTTAAAGTTTCTAAAAATTTAACTAACATTATATTATTTTTAATTTCAAACATTTCATTAGTTGAGTTATTTCCTACAAAATCATTTGTTGCATTAGAAATATTTAACGCTAGCTCAGCAACTTTCATGCCTGGCGTCATTCTAATTTTATTTAAATTTATTTGCTTTTGAAGCATAGTTACAGATGGCTTAAATTGTTTAATCAAAATTTGTTTAACTTCTCCCATGTTGTTTGCATTCTGCAATTCCCTTTTTTTTTGTCAGAAATTCTAACGCTTTTTCCTTCAATCTAGTTTTTAAAATTATAACTTTATTCTCTTCTGACCACTCGGCCATACCTGCGACGTTTTCGAACTGCGTAAAAAAAAATTCAATGTCCTCGTTATCTTTTCCATTAAACAGAGGTAACAGATTTATTAAATTAAAGTTTTCCATTCTTGTTCTCTGATTTTCACTTATTCTTATTTGTGACCTATCGGGAGACATTTGACGTCTCGAATTTCGTGTATTCCTTTTAGGCATTTACAACAAAAAGTTTCCCTTCCAAAATTTTCTAACTTAATCTAAATACATGAATACACTTAAAAAATACTGCACATAAAATACTTCATGCTACAAAATATTCTTAACATATCATAAATTTTTCACACATCATTTTCAATTATAATATATTCAAAAGATTTTTCATTTTCAAAGTGATTGTGCATATTTTTTTTTACCAATGCAAAATATCTGGTCAACATATGCTCCCCAAAAATTTTCATTCATTTCTTTATTTAAATTATTTTTATTCACCTCAGTATTATTCATTAAAATTTTCCTTCAAATTTATGACTTACACAAAAGCGTCACGGTAACCAAATGTGGGACGTAGAAAAATTATTAGTTAAGTTTTAAAGGTTATATTAATATTATTATTAATATTAATTGCTTATTAATCATTATAAACATGGCCGTTGAACTCATAACGTGAAATTAACATTTAAACGTACATCGCTCGTTGTTGTGCCGCAATAACCCTCCAATTATTTTTACCTTTTGTGTAAGTCCTGAAAAGAACTATTAATTATTATTACAAAGATTAGACTATTTAAAACTTAAACAATATCATTTATTAACATCAATTTATCACTACAATATTTTATCATAATTATCAACTATCATTTAATTACTCTAGTTATGGGGGATATGTGACCAGTTAGTTAGATTTCTAAAGTGTCTAGGACCGGGGAAATGAGCACATACCTTACAGTTTAATCTTTGGCTCATCACGCTGAGGCTTGCATCCGTCTTATCGCTGACTGTACGACCACAACTCTTTCGTGTGTGGCTTGCATCTCGTACTTATAGTCAACTGCCAAAACCTGCTGCAACAACACCTCGAATGAAACTTCTTTCAACAACACATTTCTTGTCAGACTTCCTTCTGCAACATCTCGTATCCAAGTTCGTTCTTTTGCATTTTGTATCGAAGTTCTTGGTTCCTTCGGCGGGGGGGGGGGGGGGGGGGGTAGCTCCACCCTTCTTCTTCTTGCTGCTCATTGGTTCTTCTGAACCCAATGGCATCACTTGACATTTATCAAGCCCCCCTTTCAGCCCCCTTTGGCCTGGGACACTCAAATTTATTGTATTTGACCTAAAAGTTCAAGTTGTTGTAAACACCGGCGCCAGCCAGACTCGATCTTTGTTAGGCGTTCTATGAACCATAAATACTGCAATAAAAATGCCTCATGGGAGGACATATTCTGGCCTCACAACATGTATAAATTGAAAATATCAATAAATTCGTAATCTTTAAACCTGAAGGCAATAATTGAATCCAATACATTCCAAAATGAAAGTGCTAAAATTATATGGGATACTCGTACTACTTATAATGTCGTAGATTAGAAGATATGTCCGTGTGTTAGAAGATTACCCGTATTACAATATGAGTCTCAAAAATCTTTGCCAAAATAAAACAGATGACGTAATAAATTGAAAATATCAATAACCCCCGTAATCTATGTAAATAAAATTGAAAATCTGTCTGTCTGTATGTATTATGTATTATGTGTCTCATTGTCTGTATGTATTATGTGTTTCATTGTCTGTATGTATTATGTGTCTCATCATTACGGAAGAACGGATGAACCGAATTCGATTAAATTTTCTAGGTAGCCTTGAAATAGCCACATTTAAAATTTAGTCCATGTTTCAAGTTCCTAATACCAGGGGTAGTCGAGATATTAATGAAAAACGAAACTTTTCATAGAAGTTCTACTCTCTAACTCCCTGGTTCCTCCAAACGAAAAAGGTTGGAAATCGCTGGTTTAAAACTTGAAAGTGAATTAAAATTCTATCTCTGAGTTTGGTAGGAGTTTTATTGCGCTAATCGGTCACATTTTGAAAATCGCAGGTTCGAAACATGAATTTAAATGGAAACTCTATCAACATGGCTTATTTTTCACAGCCTCTTACTCAACAATAAAAAGTATTAAGAAATCAAAATGGTTATTTAATTATCAGCATTTTACGAGGAAGATTCTATCTTATATTATGTTGCTCAGAAACGCAATTAAATCAAATGTGTTTGTTAATTTTTATTATTTTTTTTTCGATTTGAATAATAAACAAATGGATATAAAAATATATTTTATAAATGAATGGTGTGATTTTTCTTTTAATTATATTACTTGCGGATTGCGTACATCACTTTAGTTTATTTTGGCATTATTTCGGCAGAGATTTCAAACTTATAAATTGTGTTTAGCCAATAAACTGATATATTGTGTTTAGCTAATAAACTCATTTAGCCGATTGTTGAAACAGAATAAGAGTAGAACGGGTAATCTTCTAATACAATTTTAAGGGATTTCATTTAGTATATACAAACGGGATCAAGATGTTTTATTCTTCCGATCTGCAAATTCAGAGCTACGAATTTGGCGGGATATCGCTAATTTGGCAACATTTCTTAAACGTTGTTAAATTGATGAAAATGTCGCCAAATTGATAAAAACGATGCTAAATCAATGAAATTAATTTTGTTTTGTTAGAAGAGAGTACTGAAATGATGTTTCGGTAGCATTTGTCTGTCAGTACAACCGCCCTACTACAAGTAACACATTTAGCGAATTTTTAAAAGATATCCAAATTGATAAAAATCTTTGTAAATCCATAAAAATATCTTGAAATTGATTAAATTGCGCTCAATAAATGAAATTCATTGTGTTTTGTTAGGTAATAGTATTGTGACGACAATATTTTGTCAATTTGTCATCAAGTAGAAGTCTCAAGTCTGTGGACACACTTGGCGATAAGTTTGGCGACATTTTAAAATGTCGCTAAATTGACAAAAATGTCGCCAAACCTTTCATAGAGATAGCATTATTCAGACGATCTTTTCCACAAATTTATTTGAGAAAAATGATATAATGTCCTTTAGCAACGGATTTAAAACGATCGATTTGCGATCCAATGTGTTTATGCGGCAGACGATTTTTATTAAATCTTTTGCGATTTAAATGATAAAGATATGTATATATAATAAATTCCATTGACTAGATAATATCAATTACGGTCTTTAGGTTTAAAAATTTTTATTATTGATATTTTCGGGGATTATTTATTCAGGGATTATTGATATTTTCAAGTTATTATGCCATTGTTTTATTACGGCAAAAGATATTGAAACTCTTGTTTTGTACGTTGTACGAGTAATCATCTAGAAATGCACGGGTATATCTTTTAATCAACGAGAATATAAGTAGTACAGGTATATTGGCATATATTTTGACATACATTGGCATATATTGAAATCAATTATTTCCTTCTGGTATAAAGATCACGGGGATTATTGATATTTTCAATATATTACGTCATCTGTGTTATTTTGGCAAAGATTTTTGAGACTCATATTGTAATACGGGTAATCTTCTAACACGCGGACTTATCTTCTAATTTATAACATTATAAGTAGTACGGGTATATCCTATATAATTTTAGCCCTTTCATTTTGGCATATTTTGGAATCAATTACAGCCTCCAGGTTTAAAGATTACGGGTTTACTGATATTTTAAATCCATACATGTAATCTATTAATACATTGTATATCTTCTAATATTCGCGTATATAAGTAGTATGGGTACCATACAATTTTAACGCTTCTATTTTGCATATATTGATTCAATTTCATATTTTTTATATATTTGCTTACAAACGGGACCAGAATGTTTCATTCTTCAGATCTTCCCTTGAAGATAATTTTGTATAGCAAGAGCAGAGTTTCTTAAAATTATTTTTAGGAGCATTAAATTAGATATTTTAACAGAATATTCTGATTAATAATGTAGTATGCTATAGGAATTTGCACATAGTTGTGAATTAAATTTCTTTATATTATATACTCCGTACGAAGAACGGGTATGCTGCTGGTAATAAATAAAGCAGACGATCATTTCGGAAAAGCTTGGTTTGTTCTAAGTTAGTTAGTTGTCGCAACGCTTATTTCTCTGCCGCTATATAACGTGTACAGTCTCACTTCCTGCGTTTGAAGGGCTGTAATATTGTTATTTATTAAACCTAGTTGTAGATCGGCTGTCATTTTGATTTAAACGTTTTTCATCAAAACATTAATTTTTAGCGCTGTAAGTAAATGTTTTGAAGATAATTTTGTATAGCAAGATAATATGTATAGCCCTTGATAATTTGTATAGCCCTTGAAGATAATTTTGTATAGCAAAAACAGAGATTCTTAAAATTATTTTTAGGAGCATTAAATTAAATATTTTAACAGAATATTTTGATTAATAATGTCATGTAGTATGCTATAGGAATTTGCACATGGTTGTGAATTAAATTTCTTTATATTATATACTCCGTACGAAGAATGGGTATGCTGCTAGTAATGAATAAAGCAGACGATCGTTTCGGAAAAGCTTGGTTTGTTCTAAGTTAGTTAGCTGTCGCAACGCTTATTTCTCGACCGCTATATAACGTGTACAGTCTCACTTCCTGCGTTTGAAGGGCTGTAATATTGTTATTTATTAGACCTAGTTATAGATCGGCTGTCATTTTGATTTAAACGTTTTTCCTCAAAACATTAATTTTTGGCGCTGTAGTAAATATTTTGAGTCTTAATATATTTATTTTGCACTCTTTAAGGTACATATTGGCGTATTACTTGTTACAGATTATCGAAACTTGTGAAGAATCTTGCTGCCGCTAAGTGCAATAGAACCACGGATCTTCTAATCGGTTCATATTTATTTTTATAATATGTCTGAAATTGCAAGTCGCAACAGGCACATTTTATGGGATCAAGGGATTCGTCGCATTGTAATTATGTGCATTTCAGATCATAAATACCGGATATATACAAGGAAACTTTTCGATTTCCATCTCAATATTTCTAAAAACCTTGCTGCCGCAATCGGGAATTGAACTATGGATCTTCGTACTGGACAGCGAATGCTCTATTCTGAGCTATTAGGGCGGAATTGCAAGCACTCATGGTCGAAGTGGACACTGTCCCCTCTAATGTCAGATTGTCGTGCAACTGTCAATTAAGTTTTCATGGTATAGTATTTACAATTACTATACTATGAAAACTTAATAATATCTTATTACAATACGATAAAAATCCGCTGGAAAATTATTAATCGATTTTGTCTAACTGAAATTCTTTGTAACATGTAATTTTTTAAAGCAAAATCAGATTTATTCTTTCTAAAACTCCCAAATACGTATATGGATACTTCGCCCTATTGATACCGAGAAAAAGAGCTAAGTCTACTCGTACCTCGCAAAGTACTTAAATTTAATAGCAGTCATTATTAATGTATTTCTTTTTGTTGATACTATTTAAAGTTAGAGGATTGTAAAATTGTTTCTTTGAAAATGCCCCAAATTTTTTTGAATTACAAAAAATGAATACTTTCTGCGAAGATTGATTGCACTCTTCGCATTTCACGAAATAGCGGATTCATTGACCTTCTCCGACAAAGTTCTTATCGAGCTCCCAATCTTCACCTCCCCGTCATTGAGGAAACATTATGTCCTAGGGTTAAAAATGGGGATGGCAATAGCCACATATTTTTAGATGCTACTCCTAATTATCAGCGAGGGAGGAGTTCACTAGTTGGGAGGTTTTACTATCATATTTTTCCTAATATACGGCGTTGGCTAAGGAGTTTTAGCCTCCACAGTGTTCAAAGATGCATTTTTAGGGAAAACATTTTTTGAAACTTGCCGCTAAGCAAGTAAATTGTGGCAATTTTCTAAAAAGGTCATATATATTTTAAAAAAAAGTTATTTTAAAAATCACAATAAATTGAAACATGTTTAAATAATTCTTTATATTATGTTTTAAACGAGGGAGGCATAGCATTTGAGCCTCTATGAACGCTACTGTCACAATCTGCTGTTACAAACTCTCTGTTATAAACGCTATTGTTACTCGTACAAACTGTCTTGTGAAACGAAAACTAGAGGATCCATTCTATAAAAATGACACAATGTAAAAACTCCGAAATGCTCAGAATATCAGAAAATTCACCAAATTCTAGGCTGTAAGCCCAAAATTTAAGACCTAGGCACTTGCAGCTGGAACAGGCATTCCCGAATCCACAGCATGTGAATTCTCTAAGATGATCAAATACCTTGATAATATGGTATATTTCATTACTTTTATTCATAATTTTTATGACATATAACATATATAAAACATATTCGACACAAACACTATTTTTTAGCATCGGAAAAATGAAAAAATATTGTTTTCTATATAACGCCATTTATTTACAGTTATTAACCAATACATTTAGAATCTGCATTATATTTTTCAGTTGATTGCGACTTCCAGAGAAAGGCTTCTTATATAAAAGAAAAATCCCAGCTCACGATACCTTGCAACCGTGAAATGAACACGTAAAAGTTCAAGATCCATTTGAAATTCCAAAATTCATTTCGAACACGCTTGCTTCTGAATCAATATCTCCGAATACAAAATTGAAATAAAAACCATAGTATTCGGCTGAGCTAATAAATGATTCAATCACCCACTCGTTGGGTGACAACAGGAGGTATTTATGTCTTCAATATAAAAGAATCGTGCTATGAAATCGAAAAATGTTCGTGTTCGAAATTTAAATTGCTGTGCCTTTTCTTATTTTTACAGTACTGAGATTGAAACATACATTATATTAAATATCTAATTTGAAAGATTCAAGATATCTTTTTGCAGTCAATATTACCTCAAAATATACAGACGGATAATAAAAGTTGCGCACCAAGAAGGAAGCATAGGATGGACCTGAAATTTTAATGATGGAAGGATACAGATGAATGATATACATGATCACAAAAACAGAGCAGCGGAATACGTACAGAGGGAGCTATGGTACATAGTCTGATCATCCTCAATAGCGCGTCGCACCGTCTCGTGCTGCGATACAAGCAGCAATACGGTCCGGCATGATGTCGATCAGACGCCTGATGTTGTCCTACGGCAGACGCATCCACGCCTGTTGGACGTTACGTTCCAAATCCCGAAGATTGCGGCAATGAGGAAGCTGGCGTTTCAATTGGTCCCACACATGCTCGATAGGGGACAGGTCTGGGGATCTGGCAGGCCACGGAAGTGTCTGGACATGACGCAGGCAGACGTGTGCGGCTGGGCATTATCCTGCTGGAATTGAGCACCTGGAATCATAGCAACGAATAGGAGCACATGGGGCAGTAGAATATCATCCACGTATCACTGGCCCGTCAATGTTCCAGATCCCACTACTAGAGCGGATCGGCTGTCGTAAGCTATGGCTCCCCAGCCCATGATGCCTACAGTGGGACTGCTGTGGCGCTCGATAGCGAGGTTAGAATTGTGGCGTTGTGCAGGGGACCTCCACATCCGGACTCGCTGATCATCGGTGCCCAAAACGAAGCGGCACTCATCGCTAAACACCACACATTGGCAATCTGTGGCGTTCCACGTTGCTCTGGTCCGGCACCACTGTAGCCGGATCCTTCGATGTTCCCGTGTTAACGGCAGAACACATAAGGGCCGCTGGGATCGCAGATTCACTTCCTTCAGGCATCTAGATATGGTTCGTGGGCACACAGGAGCCGCTACGTGTGCCTATATCGCAGATCGGGTCGCCGTGGGCTCAAGACGTGCCTGTCGCATGATCATTCGATCCTCTCTACTCGTGGTATGCCTGGTCCGTCGAGAGCCGGTCCTCCGTGTCTGAGAGGCGTCCCGTGACCTGTGCTCCCAACACCGTCGGACGGAATAGTCCGAACAATCTACGTGACGGGCTATCCGGTTCGCTAACCACCCTGCGGTTTACAGCCTGATGATCAGGCCTCTCTCGAAGTCCGCCATTTGCGTATATCGACGTTTATGGCGTCTACCACCATTCTTTTCACTCCGTACTCGTGCTTGTGTCGGCCAAAGCTTCACGCATTGATGGGGCGTCGACTACGTGTCGGTTTATAAGACCGCTGGCTCATGCTTGCAGCTCCACTCACGGGTGTACAGGCATGCGCAATCACACCAGACTGGGATCATTTGCATACCAGTCCGCCCTCTAGCGATTTACATCATTTCGCTGCTGTACCATGTTTTCGTCTTGGTGCGCAACTTTCATTGACCGTGAGTGTAAGTCGATCTGTAACTAGTCACAACAGATATTTTTGAATGTCTAACAATTTTACTTCATGTAGCATACTTTATTTATGCACTGAATCTCATACGTACTTATACATACTTGCGTTTACATATTATATGTAAAGATAAAGTATTGCGATGGATTAAAAAGTATGACTTCCATATTTTTTTGAACATTTTGAATATTGTTGAATACCAATCAACTGCTTATCAATTATGTTTCTGCGTCTGTGGACGATATATCTCAGCAATTTAAGCGATTCAAAGAAAGTTGGCACTATTATTTATTATTATTTTAATCATAACTTCAATCGTAACTTCCACATAACATCAATCGTAACTTCCACATAACATCAATCGTAACTTCCACATAACATCAATCGTAACTTCCACATAACATCAATCGCAATTTTAAGAAAAGCATATTGAAAATTTATTTTAATAGCCTCTAAATGTTCACTGTAGAAACTGAAACAAATGATGATATTTTATGGTTGTCCGAATACTATTTTTTAACTAATTAAAACTCCTCTTCATTACTTGTTTGATTCAGAAGTGAATGATAATTATTCTAAGCATTTTAAGTGTCAGTAGTAAGTTATAAGTGACGTATATTTTTGTTATGTGCCCCATGTTAAGTAAGTCCCGATATGTAGATTCTCATAAATAGTAATAAAATCTCTCAAACCATTTATGTAAGTATACATATATGCCCGGTCACACGATTTGCAAGGCCGATTCGAACATAGTTCATTTTACTGAATCAACTAATTAAATGACAAACCTTAAAAACCAGATTTAAAGGTCACTTTATTAAAAAAACATCCTACAGACGTACAACAAACATATAATTTTAAGCCAAAGCGTTTTCGAACATCTTCATGCAGTTCCTCAGTAGCGATAGAATCAGAACAGATGCCATCATGCCTAAATACATTCCAGTGCCACCAAGCAAAATTTGCATATTACGAAAATTGCCATCCATACAAAATTGTGAATCATAAAACAAATTTAAAATTATAAAATTTATAAATCTCAAAGATAAACATTTTTTAAAACTGTTTATTTTTTTTAAACATCAAATACTTTAGAACATTATTACAAATTAAGGTAACTGTGTAAATGTTTAACAAGCACGGCATCGAGAAAGAGTCGCCTGGCATAACTTAAGACCTTAACAGGGTCAAAATTTCAAACAGGAGTACGATATAAAAAATCTGATGTGGGCAACACATGACTTTCCTTATATAATGTAATGAATTTACTACTTTTACAGTAAAAAAATAGGTTTTTCTTATAGTAGATACTAATATTCTTTCCAAGATATTGAATTTTCGACAATTAGTTGTCATTTTCATTGATTTAGCGTCATTTTTATCCATTTGACGAGATTTACGTTAATTTGGCAACATTTCAAAAAGTCGCCAAGTTGGCGACATTTCGCCAAATTCGTCGCCAAAATCTCGCCAAGAGTTATGCACTAAGAAAAAAGTTATTCTTACAGCAGATAAATGACTATTGGCGTTCAAATACAAAAGTATTATTCAAAGTATATTTTTTCATGAATGGAACGAGCTAGATCCACGAGAATGATGTCACTCAATTTATCGCATGGTATTACATATGAAAAGTGAACATGTTTCTCAATAGGAATTTTTTTTATGTGACTTTTTCATAATTTTTTTGAAAAATGTACAATATCTCGAGAACGGTTCATGTTAGCCTTCTAAAATTTATGCCAATCGTTTTCTAATGAAAAATTACATAAGAAATGTCTATTTGCGTAACTTTATTAGTGGTTTTAATTTTTTGACGATTTTTTCAAAATTTCATTCGAAAATTTAGGTGGGTTCTGAACATTCGATTGCGTATAAAAACAATAGGCTTCCAGTATTTACGGATTGTGATTTTTGTACCAAATTTGGTTCGAATCGGTATATTCGTTCGTCAGTTATCGTCTCCACAGACTCACTGACACACACACATACACACATACTTTCACACACACACACACACACACACACACACAGACATCACTTCAAAAATGTTTGATTCGTGATCAGGGATGCTTGAAACGTGCTCTCCCGTCGAAAACTCGAATTCGAATTTTCGACCCCGTCACAATACTTTCCTTATACATTATGTATATAAGGAAAGTAAAAAGCAGTTTTTTAAAAATGTTTATCTTTGAGATTTGTAAAGTTTATAATTTTAAATCTGTTTTATGTTTCACACTTTTGTATGGATGGCAATTTTAGTAATATGCAAATTTTGCTTGACGGCATTGGAGTGTATTTAGGCATGATGGCATCTGTTCTGATTCTATCACCACTGAGGAAAAGCATGAAGGTGTTCGAAGGCGCTTTGGCTTAAAATTATATATTTGTTACACGTCTGTAGGATGGTTTTTTAATAAAGTAGCCTTTAAATCTGGTTTTTAAGATTTGTCATTTAATTAGTTGATTCAGTAATTTGAAGTTTGACGTGTTGCCACTAATGGTATAGTACATTTTATTTTTAAACTGAACTGAGTATTTGCTCGAAACATTTGAAAATTAAAAAAAAAAAATTTTTTTTGTTGTTTACAAAAAAACCTTTTAAGAAGACTTCCAAAGCACTCATTTTTTTCAAACTTTTTTTCCCTGAAATCTCGCCTTTTTCTTTTACATAGAAGCTAAATATTTGAGATGCTACAGAATATAGTTGAAAGTTTAAAAATAATAAATTGTTTTAAATATATTTTTAAATATCGCAAAAATTAATTACAAGAACTATTTCTGTTAATGTGTGCCGATTCGATAAATTTGAAGAACAATTTTCTAGACGAAGTCTAAATATAAAATGAGTGATACCTCCATGTTCTTGTATTTGAAGATACGACTCCGACATTTTAAACATATATTTATTTGATTATTATAAGTATTCTGTGAAAAAATATATTGAATCAGATAACTATTACTTAAATTAGTATCATTATTCCCCCTTCACGCACACTCACCTGATTTTCAGTCGATCCAGAAAGTGTTGCCCAGTCTTGAAAGCTAAGCGTAGAAATTGATTTTTGCATAATTTAACTTCCTAACAATAATAACTTAAAATTTGCATCAATGGGCGTCTATAATTTAAGCCATCGGCAACCCCCTCAAACTACGTTTACATCTATCTTAGTCTCTATTGATTTGAAAGTTTTGCTGGCATACTAAGATCCAATTTTTTCTCCTTTTTTACTGGCCTTGCTAGAGCCTCATGATTTTCAATCTACGCCCACGCATTTGCTAGTTCTGAATTAGGCGTTTTTAGGACTTTATTAAGGCGTGACCACTTAGCCATGCATACAGTTGTTAGGCGGGCATTTATTTGGGATTGGTACGAAGTGACACTAAACTTGCGCATCGGGCGAAGGCTTCCTTAGGCTCTTATTTAGGGTGTATTATGAACACGCAGTGAGTGTATTTTTTGTTGATTTCTTTGAAAAATTGATTTAAAGAAGTGATTGTACGCACGCACAATGGCCGTGGATCAATTGGCGAAAACGTATATAGGCATTTATTTAGGACGTATTATACCTACGTAGCATTTTTCGTAAATTTATTTAAAAAATATACTTGCTAAATAAGTGACCAATTCTACACGCAGAGGGCGATTGGTCGCCAAAGGCGGCTCATCTGGGCGTGAAATTAAGTCTAAATAAAAAAAATACGAACGAAAGTAGAGCATGAAAATTCCTAAATAGATCTAACTATAATAAATTTTAATAATTTCACCTATGTACCTAACACTTCAAAACGAGGTTTTCAGATGCTAATCAACGATCCTATTAGAAATTTTAATGAAAATAAATCTATTCAACTCAAAATTTAATCGCTAGCTACGAACTTCAAATATTCAAAGCAGCATATCAGTATATGCGTAAATTAGCATTGAATTGAAACATCACTAAGCTTTTAACATAAATATTATCATTCAATTAGCACAGATACATCAGCATCAACCTATAGATATTTTGGCAACAGCTGTCGCTGAATCACACGCACTTGAAACCCTATCAATATCGGCACGTCTTAGAGACTTGAAACCGTAACTACATAATGATTTTTTGGGCTATATATACGGTATATAAATATGCAAATTTGCTGATATGGAGAATAAGAAAATGCAAACCGAATGAAATTGTAAATGATAGCTTAAGTCCTTGCATCATCTTTATAAGAAAACAAGTCAATACCGTAATTGCAAGTTCCTTTACAATACTTTTTGTTGATATCGTTTTCCATTAAAATAAACGATATATCTAGCGTAAGAGAAAAAAATCACCAATTTAGAATTGAGCAGAGATATATTAGCCTTTTCTTACATTTCTAGAACATACTTAAAAACTTTTTAACCACATGCAAATGCGTTAAAAACTTAATTTAAGCCATTCTAGCCTTTGGCACTGCTCAAGACCTTTCGCTTTCGGCTGCGCTTTTGGCGACCAATTGCTGATATATTGGTCGTCGCTTAAGCCGCATTCAGCCATAAAAGAGTTCACTGAAGCATTTCGCAGTTGCCACAGCAACCAAATCACTGGGGTACTGCAAGCTCATCATATATGTGAGGAGCGAAAAGGGAAAGAAGTATAAAATCAACAAAATATTTCTTTAAGATACGTTAAAAATACGTTAGTTTCATTATTAAATACTCCGATACGAATTTTAGCTGTAAATAAGAAAAAATAGGCTTTAATAACTTTTGTTGGGTGTTTGACGTTATATTTCAATAATATTTGAATCTATACCGATATTTGGTTGAATTCAGTCCAGTTAAGTAATACTCAATGTTCTTTTATATTTTATTATTTAAAATAAAATTTTGTATATATTGAGTATGTAAAAGAAATATTTTCACGTGATTCACAATGATTGTGACTGATATTTGCCCGACTCGATTCCTTAGCGATCTAAAATATTATCGCAGAATTTCTATTTTGACACTATCGGAAAGATAAAAAAAAATCTTATAAACTATGAGTGAAATCCATACGATTATTTGACAATTTTTGGTGAATTAAAAAAATATATATATATTTATATATATATATATATATATATATATATATATATATATATATATATATATATATATATATATATATATATATATAAATGTATATATATATATACATACATATATATATATATATAGATATACATATATATATATATGTATACATATCTATATATATATATATATATATACATATCTATATATATATATATATATATATATATATATATATATATATATATATATATATATACATATATATATATGTGTATACATATATATATATATATATATATATATATATATATATATATATATATATATATACATATATATATATATATATATATATATATATATATATATACATATATATATATATATATATATATATATATATATATATATATATATATAAATATATATGTATATATATATATACTGCTGAACAATTGCTAAGGACGGATGACACTATCACTCATAGCAACCACAAAATGAAAGGAAGCAAAATATGGAAAATTAGAATGAGTGCGGGAAACAGAAAGAAAAGATGTGCGTATACAATTTTTTCATTTCCACGCCTGTTTGTTACGTGATAGCGCTGATAAGAGATTTATAAGATTTGACGCGTGTGGACAGTTGTTGTTCTAAGTGAAAGTTTTACGGGAAAGATTTAATTGACGAACTTGAAATTTTCGGTATGTCTTCCCGATGGCATTTATTTACGCGTGGCAGTATTACTGGAAACACAGAATACTATATTCAGAAGGTTCACTCCCATAGGACCCTATGGCAACATTTTTAACATGGGATGTCGCATAGACACTAGAGCTCGTGAGTTGGACCAACTGAACTACGATGCGTCTGTCAGATTTGGCGCGCTATCGCTCGCTTGGCGATTTTTTTTTAAACTGGAGGGGAACAAAATGTTGAGGACTGTACTTTTATAATTTTTGAAACTATAGAAAGGATCAGGATTTAAAAATACATTAATCTGCAACATAAATATATTCATTAGTTTAAGAATATTTAAATAAACAGTTATATATTTAATTCAAATAATCATAAAATAGATTAAAAAATACACACATTGCATTGTCTCACTATAAAACATAATGCATAAAAAATTACAAGCTAACATACTCAAAAGACTGAAATATTATATAATATTTTCAGTCTAAAAAGTATACTAGCGTGTTGATCGTTAATTACTTGATCCTTAATTTATTCTGGGATACTGATAATAGACTTTTTTTTTTAAATATAAAAATATTCATATAGTAAATATCAAATTTACATAAATGCACTATCGAAGTTGTGGAACTCAATCATTAATTACCCGAGGAGGGGGGGATTTTCCACCATAAGGCACTTACATAAATTTTACATAAAAATTTTACATAAATATATACACATACTATATCACATTCAACTAAGAAAAAGCTATCCAAATATCAATTATTTCACATTTTATAAAAATACGGAAAATATTTTTTAACTAATTATACCACTACCTCTTAAAATTTAGTCTAATCCGGCAGTAATAACACAGCACTAATATACTTATATGAACACGTGTATACTTATATGAACACGTGTATACTTATGAACACGTGTATACTTATAATGAACACGTATGTAGAATGGTGATAACTAAAATTATTTCAATTTTAATAAACATAAATTACATACCCTGTAACGCAAACAGTTTTCTTTTATCAATCCATTTCTATGAAATGATCTAAACACTTAACAAATAATCCTTTTTCACGTTACTCAAACCACGCTAGTCTGTTGTTCTAAGTTTTCGCCGAGCGAAATAGGGTTATAACATTGAAAATCGTCTTGGAACCAAACCAGACTATCGCCAAGCGCTCGGAACAAACCAGACCATCGCCAAAAGCGCGCCAACCCAATGTTTGGTCTATCTCTAATGGCCGCCGCGAAAACGAAACTATCGAGAGTGACAGGTCTGTATAGTAGTCTGTGACTGGAAAGATCGAAGAAGGGCGAAAAATAACAGACGTTGCTAGGGAGTTCGACATTGCCCACAGCGTTGTTTCACGGCTGTGGTAAGCATTTAAAACAACCGGAATGTGTAGCAAGCGTCACAGGAGAGGTCGTGTTAGAAATACGACGCCTGCGGGAGACAGGTACATTGTTCTATCGGCATAAAGGGACCGGCGCTCCACAGCTCAGCATGTGGCAAATCAGTTTCTTGCTACCACAGGACAGCGGATCTCCCGAGAAACTGTAGCCAGACGTTTGGGAGAAGGAGGACTAAACTCCCGCAGACCTGTTATGTGTGTCCCATTGGACAGACTGCACCGTACCGCCCGTTTGCAATGGTGTCGTGAGCATTGCAATTGAACTGAACAGGACTGGGCTTGCGTACCATTCTCAGATGCGAGTAGGTTCAGTCTGTCATCGGAGTGTAGACGTCAACTGATCTGGTGTGAGAGTGGTGCTGCTTATCGTCCAGAAAATATCCAGGAACGGGACCGATATCCGACATGCAGTATCATGATATGGGCCGGCATCATGATCATTTGCCGCACGCCCCTATATGTGGTTGCAACTGGAACAATGACCGGACAACGATACATTGATGAAGTTCTACTGCCTCATGTTCGTCTTTTCCGTGGTGATGTCGGTGATAAATTTGTTTTCACGGACGACAACGCACCATGTCATCAAACACTCGCTATTCAGGATTGTCTAGTCAGTGAAGGTATTCAATGTTCCGTATGGACAGCGCGTTCTCCAGATCTAAACCCCATTGAAAATGTTTGGGATGCTTTGGGGAGGCGACTTGCTGGTCGAAAATATCCTCCAACAAACAAGAACACCCTCATCCGTGCATTGACAGAGGAGTGGGATAACATGCCTCAACAGCTGCTGGATAATGTTGTGCAAAGAATGACACGACGTGTGGAATGTTGCATCAAACTCCACGGTGGACATATCCCGTACTGACACCTTTGTCAATAGTGCCTGCTGTCGTTCATATGCATTTTGCAATTTCTCCGAACACAGCATCAAATAAACACTTTTTTCCTTTCAGATGTTTCAAAACCTTCTGTATTTTCCAGAACAATAAGGGATCTTCATTCTAATGTCCGAACAGTGTGGCAGCAATATTTTATCCTGCTGTGGCTCCATCCCCGGTTAATGTTGTGCTACATTGCAATTTGTGATCCATCCTTAGGAATTGCCCAGCAGTATTTGCTTCTATGGTGGTGTTGATATTGCTTTTTTTTATTATTATTACATAATTTTTTTATTATTACATATTTCTAATATATATATATATATATATATACTTTTCGGACGTTTTAAACTTCACCAATTTTTATAATATGATATATAAAAAGTGGCTTGCCATCCATCGTTCATTTTTTTCAGCCCACTTGTGTACAATATCACAGATTACTCTAGAAAAAACAATGTCATACATTACTCTAGAAAAAACAATGTCATAAACCCATCCGTTAATTAATTTTAAATATTTTATCCAAGGCATATCTTTGGTTTTTTGAGCGAATCACGCAAGTACGGGGGCCGCTCGGAATTCCTCAAAGGTCGAAGAGGAAGGAACCACTCATTTTATCTTAGGGGAGGGGGTGGGATGGGATGAGCGAAGTGTGCATAAGGATTTCCATCGCCTGTTTCATGAGCTATGTGCTGAATATAAGGCCAATTGTGAATCTCATAGTTTTTGCTTTTGCAGAAAACATGCGCGATTTTATTCATGCAATTTTCGGATCGAAGCAATTTTAAATTATGTTTAAATGTATTATTTAAGCTGCGGATGCTTATTTGTAGTGGGTCTATTTCGAACCCGGACAACGCCGCGTATTACGTTCTAGTACTTAAATATTGAAGCATGGAAGACAACTTTAAAATACGACAATAGTGCAAAAAAATTTGTTGATGGTTGAAGAGAAATTCGCGAATGGCTTTGAAAGAACTTCCAATATTATAACAAAATTATTATTTTGGCCATTAAAGGGCAAATGTGAAGTCTGTGCGTGTTTGTGGCTTCAAGTTTTTATAGTTTCTTAAAAGTTTTTGTTCTTACTACTGTATTTCTACTCTGCTTTTATAATACTTTGTAGAAAACCTGCTTTAAAATGCACTCTGCTTTTATAATTAATTTTCTTTTATAAAATTGCTGCTTTGTGCCTTCACTGGCCAGCATAGAGACTGGTGGTAATTTGTATTTTGCTATAGATCGTTTAGCAACGCCTCTGAGAGATCCACGTTTATAGCTTTATACTTCATACATGGAGTTTATGGCAAGGTGGATAATTTTTGTGACTTATTTATGAATGTATATGATAAGAAATCAGCTACTCAGAATGATTTAAGTGAGTCTTGTTAACTGACAGACTATGAACTTTTTGAGCCGAATATGCAGTGGGCAATGCGTCCAACAAAGAGCATTGAGATGCCTATGCTGATCATGAAGCTTTACTGGACACCTTTCTTATTTAATTGCCGCATTGGATAAAAAAATCAAAGCTTTTGGACAAAAGGCTCTGAAGATAATTGAGTATGTAGAGGTAAAGCTAGAAATTAAAGACAATCTCTAGTACCGCAAATTGCCTGATGATCCAGGAAAACACACTAAATCAAATTATACGCGTAATGCTGAATTTAAATCTGATTTTGAGATCAGTCAAGCTTCTTATTCTTCCATCTTTTGTGATTCTTCGGTGCAATCAGAGTCGTTGAGAAATAAACATAATGGAACAAATGTGGGAAGAATTCCAATAAAAAATGGCAATCCCCAACTGAAAAAATGTCCGGCTCCTGTTGAGAGATGCTACTAAAATTAGGGTCATAAAAAGTCCCACGATGAGTTGAATTCTTGCGAATTTCTTTCAACCAGATACGCTACCGAAAAAAAGGATTGAGAGTCTGCGTTTTATAAAGTTCGGATTTGAATGTGTCTATCCCAACACGAGAAACGTAGATCGGTATGTTTCCTTATTTTTGCCACTAATGAGGAATATTATGACGAACTTTTTGGACCCGGTGTATGACCAATTAATCTGAAGGTATCAGATTTCTTGGGCCGTCCTCGGCAAATTGTTGAGGAGGCTGTGGGTTATAAGCCTGTTGATTATGAACCTCACAGGCGGATGTGATCAAAATACTGATAATGGTTCAATTGAAAATAAGTGACCATCAAATAATTCAAAAACTGACATTTTAAATGGATATAACTGTCCATATGCTTCCGTGTTATGCAATTATGGCAACTCGGTGACGAATATCAACAAATTTACAAAAATGGTCCATGTCTTCTGATTCGCCATCAAAATATTTGTAGTCTTAAGAGGGAATTTTCTCAATTTTAGGATTGTGTTTTGAACTTTTTGAAAATAAACCATATATCATAGTACTGACCGAAATACGGATTAATAACCACGAAACATCGTTTTGTTTTGCACTTCAAGTGTAATGGTAAGTTTCGTGCTGGTGTCCTTGTATTATTATTTGTAATGTAATTGCCTTTGAATTTACTGAATGTTTCGAAAGTCTTGAGAAGGCTGAGGTGATAAATGCCAATTGTTCATATGGTGGTTCTAGAATTTCTGTTTTTGCAGTTTATAGTTACCATATTTTGCTATAAACAAATTTCTTGATGAGATTTAGTGCATTGCACATCAATATAGACAAAATTTAAGACTTCATTATTGGTGATGTTGATATTGATATTCCTAATAATTTTAACCATTTAGTGAATATCTATCTTATAGAACTCGCTGCTAACGGTTTTACGTCTTGGATAATACCCTAACGTGTACAACTGAAACTACTAACAAATATAAAGAGAGTTTGGGTTGCTGATATTGACATTACTGATCATTGTACGCAACTTTTATCGTTAGCCATTAGGCTCATTTCCAAAGACCCTAGCGATACCAAATTGAAATTTTGCGGAATTAATATTAATGATGATCTCCTAAACAGTAAAACTATGTGTTGCACTTGGGAGAATGTCTAAGATGAAGACTGCCTTTGACAAATTTATGACTGTTTTACAGACCTGCGTTGAGTCATGTCGGTATGTGAGAGGGTCATCTCATAGGTCTTCAATATGTGGCTAGATCATTAATGAAATCTTAAATCGTAACGGAATCAAACACAAGCTTTTTGGTAAACTACGAAAATATTCTCACGGCACTGGACTTCACGACACGTACAAAAACACTTTGTAACCAACTAACTAATGATATCAGCGATTGTCGAAATGCCTTTTATCGAAGGTTATCTATGAGTACTAATGGAAATGTTCGCAGGCAATGGGCCATAGTTAACCAGTTGGTAGGCTGCGCTGGTACTAGTACTACGGCTATTCGCTCGGCTATTACCACTGTCCAAGGTGAAATGGTAATAACAGATCTTGATATTGAGGAGGAATTTAGCAGTTAAACCGTTATCTTGCTGCACTTGCCACTGGTACTTGCATTGTATATGCATATAAGTGAAGTGATGCGCAATAGTGACTCGTTTTTTATTCTACTTACTGATCCAGCTGAAGTTTTGAGTACTCTTAGGGATTTTCCTCGATTCAGCTCACCTGATTTTGATGGCCTTACTGCTACCGTTATTCACAATATCGCCTCATTTATATATGGCGTTTTTCTCATATCCTTAATTTAAGCTTTGTAAATGACTTTTCTCATATCCTTAATTTAAGCTTTGTAAGTGGCTTTTCTCATATCTTTAATTTAAACTTTGCAAGTGGCTTTTCTCATATCCTTAATTTAAGCTTTGTAAGTGGCTTTTTTCCAGATCAATTTAAGTCTGCTGTTATTGTCCCGGTTTATAAGAAAAGTGACAGAAATAATCCAGATATTTACAAACCCATTTCCGTTTTGTCTATTTTTACTAAAACTACTGAAAATATAATTAAGAAAATATTAATTAAGTATTTGAACTTTTAAAATTATTTCAGTTCATACTAACTTGGGTTTCGCGAAAATTAAAATACCGAAGATGCTTTAATGAAACTTCTTAGTGATTAAGGATTTAAATGATGGTCATAGGATTGCTGGTCCCTTTTTGGATATCAAAAAAGTATTTGATTGTGTTGATCATAATATATTGTTATATAAGTTGCAGAGTACTGACAATAGGGGCAGCGCGTTAGAATGATTCAGATCTTATCACAATGGGAATGAGCAATCTGTTACAATGCAAGTAAAATAAAGTTAGCTATGCCGGAGATTTTTTCAGGGGTCGGTCCTGAGTGGGATCTTTTTCATTGTCTTTTTTAACGAACTATGTTTGTTTTAATGATCTATGTTTGTTTTAGCGACCTATGTTGTTTCTGATTGCTATTTCTGATGCTATTACATTCCTTATAGACATAATAATGTATAACAAAAGTATTGTGACGGGGTCGAAAATTCGAATTCGAGTTTTCAACGGGAGCACGTTTCAAGCATCCCTGAACAGGAATCAGGCGTTTTTGATGTAATGTCTGTATGTGTGTATGGTGGTGGTGGTGGGTGGGTGAGTGTGGGGGGGGGGGGTCAGTGAGTCTGTGGAGACAATATCTCACGAACGAGTCAAGCGTTCCAAACAACATTTGGTACAAAAATCACAATCAGTGAATACTGGCAGCCTATTGTTTTTACACGCAATCGAATGTTCAGAATCCTCCTAAATTTTGAAATGAAATTTTAAAAAAATCATCAAAAATTAAAACATTCTATAAAGTTACGTCAATAATCAATTCTTTTGTAATGTTTCATTAGAAAACGATTGAAATGAACTTTAGAATACTAACATGAACCGTTCTCGAGGTATTGCACATTTTTCGAATAAATTTATCAAAAAATCACAAAGTTAAAAAAATTAATTAACTATTGTGATATCTGTTCACTTTTCATATGTAATGTTATGCGATAAATTTATTATTATCATTCTCGTAGATCTAACTCGTTCCATTCACGAGAGAAGACACTTTGGGTAATAGCATTGTAATTTGACACTATTAGTCGTTTATCTACCATAAGACTAAACTATTTCTCCATAAACAATGCTTGGCGAAATTTTGTCAGCGAATTTGGCGGGATATCGTCAACTTGGCGAGTTTTTAAATGTTGCGAAATTGATGAAACTATCACCAAATTGATAAAAATCTCACCAGATTGATAAATTTGACGCTAAATCACTGAGAAGGAAGACTGATGAAAATCCAATATCTTGAAAAGAATAAGAATCTACTATAAGAAAATATACTATGAGGAATATTTTTGTATTTGGACGCCATTAGTCGTTTATCTGCTATAAGAATAACCTATTTGTCCGACCATATTGCTTGACGAAATTTTGGCCACGAATTTGACGGAATATCGCCAAATTGATAAAAATGTCGCCAAACTGATAAGAATGACGCTAAATGGATGAAAATGACAACTAATTGATTAAAATTCAATATTATGGAAATGATATAAAACTCTACCATAAGAGTCCGTCTGTAAAGCTTGGCAAAATTCTGGCGACGAATTTTGGCTGCATATTGCAAACTTAGCAACTTTTTAAATGTTGTCAAATTGACGAAACTGTTGTCAAATTGATAAAAATGTTATTAAGTTAATAAAAATATCTCCAAATTGATAAAAATGACTCCAAATGGAATGCAATAATTTGCAAATTTTTAATTCCGTCATATGGTGGGCATACATTTTATTATATTAGAAATACTCTTCTAAATATCGCCAACTTGGCGATATTTGGCCACACATTGAAGAAAATATCATCAAAATTGCAAATTGACTCCAAGTTAATGAAAATGACGCCTAATTGATGAATTTATTGCCTAGGTATTTAAATATATGGACTATATTGTTTATTGCGGATGCTATCAATATTGATAATTGTTAAGTTAGAGTTGCCTAAAATATATGTTAATTGGGTGCGAAATAGTTTTGGATGTTGGCATCCGGATGTACATTTTAACGTAATAAACACTGTGCCTTGGATCTTTTCATTACTTTTTCACCATTAGAAAAGTATATTCATTGCATTATATAAGGAGAGTCATGTGCTGCCCACATTAGATTTTTGCTTTATCTTATCACGGATTTTCAAATTCTGATATTCTGAGAAATATGGAAGACGATCTGACTATTATTAAACAGTAGTTTTTTGTTAATAATCTTCTTCATAATGCCCAAAACTCTAAACATATTTGTTTTGCCTTATCCAAAAATTCTTTATTTAGTTTTGTTTTAAAATACCAAAATTGTTGTTATCTGGGTAGTACTTGTAATTGTGAAGCTATTGAGCGGTTGATTAGTTTTGAATACGTTGGTATTACCATAGATGATGTGGTATCTTGGAAGCCTCCTATTACTGGTCTTAGTAAACAATTAAAGTTAAATATCAGGAAATTTTATTTTTTACGCCAGCTTTGTCCTCCTGATGTACTTCAGTTTCTTAATTTACTCTCGGAGGGCATAATATGTTTTGGTGGCACTTATCTTAATATTCTTAGGCCTATTGTTTACATCAAAAATTATTCATTAGGATTGTCTTATATAAACATCGCCAAGCACCCTCTTTTCCTCTTTTCTCAGATTATTTTTCTCGTATCTATGATTCTGCTATTTAGGCATCTTTCTGTTTACAAAGCTCTTATTATGTTTTAATAAGAATGTGGGTGGAAGTCAATGTAACTTCGGGCTGAGACGGGTATATTTAGATTTCCTCGAGTCAATTCTACTAGGTTTCAGAAATGTTGTCTCTTTTTATCTCTTTCATTTTACGATTCTGTGACCTAATCTTTTAAAAGCATTTCTAAACTTTGTTCTTTTCTAGGGCTATAAAAACTGATTATTCACTTATAATTCAGCTGATGTTGCGATTTATTTTCATATTGATAGCTAATTATTTGCCTGCTTTAATTATCTTCCTTACCTACTTTAATGCCCATGTTTATTTTTTTAAATATTATGTTATAATAATTTGTTGTAATTGTACCATCGCTATAAGTATTTATGCCCTCTCATACTACTGTAATTACAATATTTGCTGCTTTCCGTCTATAAGATTAATCTTTTAGAAGTGAGTCTTCGTGGATTCTGTCTGTTCTGTGGATTATTAAAGTATTATTATTATTAAAGTATTATTAATATTATTATTATTTTAATCATCATATATAATTGCCTAACTTTTTTTTTGTGTGTGTTTCCAGATCCATCAGAAGCCCCAAAATAACTCAGGAGGTTGAATATTTGCACACTTCAGTACAACTTACACCTTTCTGGTAGGTCGGACGGTCTGGGTCTCAACAACAACAACACTTCAGTACAAAGCATAACGGAGTCGGATTTTCGATTTAGCCCCCTGGATAGAAAAAATGTTTGAAAGTGTTTCCAAACCCTCTAGAATCCCCTCTGTTAACTAAGAAGGCTGAAACATTGGGCAATTATTTTATCGATTACGGTACAGAACCACACGGAACCGGATTTCTTATTTATCACCTCGGGGTGGAGAAAAGGGGGTTGAAATGTGTTTCCAGACACTCCTGAACCCCTCTGTTGACCTGGAAGGCCAAATCTGTCTACACTTATAATATCGACCATAGAACAGAACCTAAGCCAGATTTTCAATCTCACTGGAAACTTCAACGACGCTTATGTGTTTTTGCCTTTCCAGACATTCAAGCAGGCCTTTGGTGGCTTAGAAGGCTGAATAGTAGCATACTTATAGTATCGAATACGGGACTGAAACTAACGGAGCCGCAATTCCGATTTTTCTCCTAGATTGGACAGAATGATATGGGGGAAGGGAAAAGTCTCTCAAAACTCTCCCAAAGTTCCCACCAGGTATATAAAATGCCGAAACTCGACAATAGGGTAAAATCTAACTGCGCCAGATTTCAATTGAAACAACGATTTTCGACTCTAAGAACTATATATTGTTAAACAAAATAAAACGTACTAAAAAACGTGCAGATACATTTTTTAGAATGTTGGTTTCACTGTATTTGAAAAGCTTAATTAATAGTTAACATATAAAATCTTAACAGTATTGAATAAGATTATAAATTGATACATTATTAAGTGAGAACTAAGAAAATGTGTAGCGTAATGAAGGAAATAATACGTTTGGAAACGACGTCTTTGTCAAATAACTACGAAAGCATTCAATCAAGCCAATGTAAAATAAACATATGAAAATTATAATAGGATAAAAAAAATGAAGGCTCGGAAACTATAATGAGCTCATTTAAACAACTAAATACGAAAGACAAACGTTCAAAAATACTGTAGAACATATTAGAGAAAAAAAACATGTCAAAAATAGGTGGAATCAAACGAAATAGGGAAGGACGTAAACAGTTCCGAAGGCTACCTGATCTGAAATCTTCACTTATAAACAAAATCAAGGGAAAGGAACTCTCAACAACGGAAAAAAATAAGTGGGAGGCAATTAACAATGAAAGAGATTTGGGAAAGGATGCGATAAAGGAAGCATTATCGTTAACAAAGTTCGATTAAAAAAATTAGAGAAACCGTCAAGAACATCTAATTAAAAATGCAATTATCTGAGAAACGGTTCATATCATCTGAAAAATTAAAGATATCCCTAGTACTTAGGCATTCCTAGTCCTTAAGTAGTAATATTTTTATAATTTATTATGTGGTGCATTTTATAAAGTTATCGAGCAACTCATTTTAGTTTTCTTACAATTCAATATATAAATAAAATTACTTCCTATGAATATATTATTTTATTAAAAAATTAAGATAACTTTATCCTTGACATCTTCAATTTATGAAGTCAAATTTCAAAAGAGGAATTTAATTTTTGTTACATATTTATTAAATTCGATTGAATTCCCATTCTTTGTTGCTTTACCACCGTCGTAAATACCGCCCAGTCATCGATCTGTTTCGATTTTGAAAAGGAAAAGAGACAAAAATAAAATTAAAGTTGAAGAGAAATGCTGTCGACGAAAGATATTTATGACAAGCAAAATTTTAAGTTTCTTGTGTTCGCCAAGAATTCCGAGGATATTTCATAACGAATGGCTTTAGTATATCTAGATAGCTTTCAAGATTGAGTAATTGAGGTACTAACGAAAATGAGTGCAGTAACGGAGCTTTATCATTGCTTTCAGGCCGGGATTTATGTTTATTGTCTGGCTTCTCCATGATCAAATGTGCTGTTGGAAGATTGAAACCCTCAGAAATATATCGTTTAGATCCGCACTTCGTTTGACGTACATAGTGGACTTGTTTTGAAAACGCGAATACATGCAATATAACTAAAATGGTTGAAACAATCTTGCTAGAAATAAAAATTCCAGATGAGAGGAAAATCTACTTTTAAAATATGCAAATACAGATAAAATAATTGAACTGGAGATTTGTTAAAATCATAGCAAGTTGATGCGAGCATGATATTGTAATCGTTTATAAATATCATCAAACTACGTTTCAGTTTAAATTAAAGACTCATAATACACTTCTAACCTAAGAATATTAGATTATTTTAACTGCAAACTCTGCAAATTATTATTTACTTTTGTATATATTTTATAATTTTTAATACATGCTTTGCTATTAAAGCTATTCTTTATAAGTTAAAGATTTAATTTTAATTTCACTTTTTAACAACCAGACTATTATAAAACATACAAAATTTCATGAGTATATATATCAAATGGTTCTTAAAAATCTTACGGACAAGCTCAAAAATCTTCGTTTTGAGAAAAGTCTTTCAAATATATAGACTTGTAATAATAATTTTGTGGATGGTTGTTTTGTATGTTTTTAATATCTCAGGAAATAATTAACGCACAAAAATAATACTTGTACCAAAATATTCGAAATAACAAGACATTTTTTATCTAATTCTTACGACTTTAAAAGTTGACTGTCTCCATGAAGAAAACCTGTAAAATCTATAAAATGTGTTTCGAGATTTTCTGATAAATACTACTTTTACACATTGTGTAGAGCAGTAGTGAATGTGAATAAAAAAACGTATAACCAGATACAATTCCAAGTAAAATTTTTGAAGCCTTTTCGTCATTTATACATTCATAAAATATATTTAAAACTGGCTATATCTTTATATCCAAATAACAATTTAGATAACTAAATGTACCAGAGCCATTTAAATCTCTGAAATTGTTAATATGCCTTCAGAATTATGAATTAGACCAAGTTCTGCATAAAGTGATTCTTTGTAGCAAAAAAAAAAAAAAAAAAAAAAAAAAATGGAGCGTGGCTCTACTTGACTCTCATACCATAATCCAGTTTTAGGTAGCTTGTGATTTTTTTCTGCAAATTTTACAATTTTTTTTTTGAAAAATCAGCATCATTTGTCCAAATGATACAAACGACATAGTACATTACCTTTCATTTTAAGGGGTTTAAAGTAATCTTTTGATTGACGCGATGTTCGGCAGTGAACCCCCGGGCGGGGGTTATTTGCCCCTCCCCTAAGGGGGTTAATCATGTCACGAACACAAAAATTGTATCGCGGGTATTTTTCACTACAATGATTAAAACTATAAATTTCGTGATCATTGAGCCATAAATAACCCTCTTTATGATTGGTTATGTCAACAAATTTTGTCCTATGCTACATATTAAAAAATATATAATTTGGAATAAATTTCGTAGTTTTCATACCATTAAAGAAAAAATTTGGGCTTAGTGAGCAGGGGGCGCATCCCCCTAACTATTTTATTTTAAAAGCGATAAGGTCGCATACAGGAAAAGTAGACGAAATGTGAGATACATTTTTAATCACTTATGATGAATGATGAATGATGAACCACCAGTAGAAATAAAAATGTGCCATTTGGCTGGCACTTTCTGTCTTTAATATCAGTAAAACAATTTTCAAACTTTTCAGATTTTTTATAGAAATCCACCTGAATTTCCCATTTAATGTCATGCCACAAAGGATAATTGTGTGAATAATAAATTTGTGAATAACAAATCCAATGAGATAGATAGAATCGTGCCATATCAGTTTCTCTTATATTACTTCGTAATTGACATTCAATACAGATTTTTTCTGACACAAACGTCTAACGCCTGAACCAAATGTACCTTGCTTGAAGTTTGATTGATTTGATTCCGCGGGGGATGCAAGAAGTATTTAACAGGAACTGTTATTATATTTTATATTAAGTTACAAAACAAGTACAGTTTAGTAGCTAAAGTAAATATTTTTGAACTTTTCTATCACTTAACAATATTTATGTTATGCCATTCTTAATATAATTTAAAATAATAAGTCAAACAAGAAGTTTTAAAGTATCGTTCCAAGGTGGGAGAGATGTATTTATTTGTAATGGAAACAAAACCTAAAAGTTAAAGTCAAAATGGAAGCCAAGACCTAAAAGTCAAGAAGAATAGGGCATGGAAGTCAAAAGAAGAAAAAAACGTGAATTGAGGGTAGAGTAGTATATACGTACTTAAAACATTCTATTCGTGACCTTTATTTGACAATCACAAATACTGAGACGAATTTCGAAAATATTTTCTTGTATATCTCCGTTAATTATGGACAGAAATGCACATACATGTATATTTAACATATTTACGATCCGACAATTATTTTGATTCCATAAAAAGTGTTTGTTGCAATTTGTAATTTCAGAAAAAATATAAAAATAAATATGAAGATGACTCGTTATGCAACTGAGATGAATATGCATTTATAGGAGATATTTTTTAAGCCTAATTATATTCGAATTGTTTATATGAGCCAACGGGCGTGAATAATAAGCTATATACGAATACTTCTTGGCCAACTGTGCTAGCCTAATACTTGATAAGCCTGACAAGGACGCATAATACATATTAAACACAATGTTATGATACGTTGAGTTTCTCATGGCTACATTTTTACTTCTATGTATAACAGGCGACTGTAATGACTGAAATTGAATATTTCTAAACATGAGCGCTGAAACTGGAATCTGTAGTGTACTGTATGCGGTAGTGTACGAGTATTAAAGAATTCCTGAGTTTAACAAAATACTATGGTGAAGTCACTTCGATGCCATATGTGAAGTTATAGGAAATTGAAATTTATGACTTTATAAGTACCATGTTAACTCATTGCATTGTTGGTGGTCTTTGCAGGGTATATAACGTTATGTTACGTAACCAATATTTGTGCTAACCAAATGGAAGGAGGAGTGGCTACCCTCAATCAGGCAATTATAGGTGAAGTAGATAAAGCTTCGAAATATTGATGAAGCTCAAAAAATTTAATGTAAACTTGATAACTGGAAATCGACTAATATGATCACTAAAATCTGACTGGGGAAGTGTTAGAAAGTAAAGTGCCGTGATGATGATAGCTATTGTGTGAAAGTCCTTGGACAATACTGTTGATAAAAGTGCACAAAAGCAGCTGAGGCCAATGTCGGTTAAATATCATCCTTTTAATTTCTACTAGTAAGGTGAGGTAATAATATAAACGAAGTAAAATTTGATAATGAATTATTGGTTTCGAAATTCAATTAATATATCTCCTAAAGTTCATATTGGCGCAGCACATCCGTTTTGGATTTTGTGCCATAAAACCCCAATCAACCAACCAACCAACCTAAAGTTCATGTGCTTAATAGGTAAATTGTTTAATCTTGTAAATATTAATTAAGTATAACTGATAAATGCACTTTTAATTTTTTAAATATGTATGATTAATGACCTCGAAATTAACTAAATTTACCTTGAAATTGCAAGTAAGTATTTAAATATTTTGGTACAGCAGCAATTCGGCGGGTTTTTCAAATAACAAAACAATGGTTCAGTAGTAAAGACAACGACTCAGAAAAATATAATTATTACATTTCGTCACATAAATGGGTGCTATAACTATCGCCACACTGTGAAACGGATGTATTCAGAATGGAGTGAATATCAGTTTAATTTTATTATTTTATCTACGCTGAGAATCACTTCAGGCATCGACCCGTTTCGATTAAAAAACTAAAAATATTCGAAATCTGTAAAATGTGAAGGGCAGAGGCTTTCGGAAATAAGTTTAATTTCCTTCAACTTTTATTTGAAACTTCTTAGGGAATTTATATTATTGACGAATGCATACATTTCATTGCATTTAAAAAGACCGAATGATATATTTAACATGCTCATATTTTAAGTTAGTACAGCGTGAATGAATAGAATGACACATAATTATTTTAATTTAGTTTAAAGAAATATTTTTCAATTTAAGATTTCAGATAAAAAAATTCCAAATGTAAGTTAAATCACAAAGACCAGAAAATATAATGTATCAGATTCGGCAACTTCAAACATCTTCCGTGATTTATAATGTGCCATTTAAACTATAAGTATATCTGACCATTGTCTATTTTTTGAGACTGCTTATTTTGTTTTCTTTTGTTTAACATGCTATGCTTTTATCAAATAAGATTTTTCGTGAAATTAGGAATGTATTTTGTTCTCATGTGGCTAGTACATTAAGAATTGCACAAGCAACATCTATCCAATGAAAAGAAAATAATGTCACGAAAATATACTAGTTTTATATACTTGTTTTACTATATAAACCTATATTTAACATCCTGGGAAGATCCAATAATGATCCCAGTTAGCGTCGTTTAACAGGAGGTCCTAGACCTTAAAGTACATTTTCGATCCTATAGGGATTTGACGCAAGACATTTTTAGATTTTGTAACTTTTTTTGAAAAGAGGTTTTTGATTTTTACAGTTGACGGGGAGTTTCTTTAATGGGATACTAAATTTTAGTGATAGTTTTAAAGTTTAGTGATAGTTAGCTGGTGAATTTCTTTATTAGCTAAATCTTTGAGATTTCAAACTTAATCCCCCCCCCCCATCCAATATGTTTTTATGCTATAAAAATCTAAACGTATTTTTGCTAATGAATATTTCTTTATTAAAGCACATTACTGTGATTTTCATCTACTACTCAAGGCCTTAATAAAAATCTCAGGAATCTACTGCAGTGTGAACATTAATTTTTCGTAAGACATGTATCTTCTTATGCTCACGTACCACGCTGAAAGACTGCAACATTCAACGAATAAATATTAATTCCAAGATATGGGTAGTGCATTAGTTCTCGATGAGTTTTTGCAATAGAAAATGGACTTATCATATATCTAAGATAAAATATAGATGTATACGGTTGTTGTTTATGAAATATTTAACTAATTGAATTGATGTGCATTTTATTCCGATTATTTATGTGAATTTTCAACTGAATTTAAATTCTCTTGATCGTTTTATTTGGATTAAAAAAAATCTTCCAAAACTAAAACAATAAACTGTAAACGTTACTAAACAAAGTGTAAATGAATGAAAATAATAGTGGTTAAAAAAAGATGAGCCAAACTTTACGAGGTAGTAGTACACACCAAACCAAGCATTTTTTGTCATAGTTTACCGGGTTGGAAATGAAACGTAGTAGCGATAGAGGGCGCTTACTCGTTGGGAAGCGACCGACCCGCAAACTTAAAAGCGTCATTCTGGTTGTTATCTTCCGGTTGAAGAAGAAAACCACGTATGCAAAGTTCATCTGGGGAAGAAGAAGAACATTTATGCAAATTTTCGTACTTGAGCGAGAGGTAAAGAACTATCTGGACGTCAATTTTACGGGCCGATTGATTGGGCGAAGTGGTCCCATAGTTTGACCCCGACGATCGCCCGATCTGTCGTGTCTTGCCTTTTCTTTGGGGGGTGGCGGATATCTCAAGAGTCTCGTCTATGATACTCCACTTGAATATGAAGAGGAACTAGTCGCCAGAATATCGGTCGCTGCTGCCGAAGTGCGCGACTTACCTGGTCGGTTTGAGAAAGTTCGTCAATCCCTCCATCGCAGCTGTGAGGCGTGCATTCAGGCTGGCAGTCGCTCTTTTGAGCCATTACTGTAAGTATTATTTATTAAATGTCACTTTATAACCTCTAAGTCATTTTTGTATTTTCACCTCACCGCTTCGGTTTCACCATTAAGAGCTTCCTTTGCGTTTCATTTCCGACCCAGTAAACTATGACGAAAAATATTTAATGTGAGATCAGAAATCGATCTCACACCAGTTTGTTATGAGACAGCTTTATATATATATATATATATACATTATTTATTGTGTCTGAAACGTCAGACAATACCTCCAGTTTCAATGACACCCAAAGTTTACAACAAGCTGACCCAAAGGTCAGCTAAAACCATAAATTTAGGGGCGTCAAGACAGAGGGGGTCGAAGGACTCTTAAGAAAATGTGAAGTAACGAAATTGGATAAAAAGGTTCACCAGTGGAGAAGATTCTTGTTGCTTCGCTATGAAGGATGCCAATAAGGGCAAAGGAGGAGTGGAAGATCTGAGGCAAAAGAGTCACAACCAAAGGAAAAAGAACGGAGATACAGAACGATGATATAGAACGACTATAGAGAACGAACATAGAGAACGACTTTGACAGAGTGGTCCGGTGATAGTCCGCGAAAGGTGTCCTAACATGCAATTCGACGACAGTCAGAGTCGAAGGAGACTTCAACAAAATGTGTAAAAACAGTACCATCTACAAAGAAGCAAGCGTTGTGGTTATTAAATATATATGTGCTTATTAAATATGTTAGCAAGTCTTAGATTATATCGATAACAAATAGTGATCTGGTCTCATACAGCAATTCTCTCACATTTTTCTCGATCAATCGCAAATAAATATGCAACTTGTGTAATGAATTGAATTCAATAAGTATTTTATGTTGTTAATAAATGATTTATTATTAAAGTTAAAATGGTGCAATTAATAGAGTAGTTTAATGTTAATTAATATTCCTTTACAGAACTCGCGCTGAAGAAAATAATGGTGGGTTTTAATAGCGGCAAACAACGCAATGTTTAATTTAATAATGATGTTCCACTATATACGAATTTACGGTCATGTCAATAATCTTACTAAATTAATATTTCAAAAAAGCCAACTTTAAGTTTATCTTTTAAATGTTCACCACACTTAGTTTTGTGTGTACTACCACCTCGTAAAGTTTGGACCATCTTTTTTAAGTCACCTTGTATACTTATTGAATAAAACGTTAAGGATATTTTTAAAAAGCATTATGGATATATTCCAATTGGAACGTGTTTTATAATTAAGTTAGTAAATCAACCTCCCAACTTTTAAAGTATTTCTATTAAGTAATAGTATTTCTCAAAACTGTTATTTTCACCCATTTCGGAATTGTAGCGTTAAAACGAATTTGCCCAGCATCTCAGAACTCTACATGCCGTATTGTATTATGTGCGTGTTTAATTGCTGTACCTAAATTTAAATAACTATAAAAAATTTTTAGTAAAACGATTTCTTTTTACAATTTTTTTTATGATTTCAGCATTTAATCACAAAACTACTTCACCATTATTTCATATTATTGTAAACTTCGATATAACCTCAACTGGGGGTTAAAATATAACCCCTTAAAAGATTGTAAAAAATGAGAACGCGTGCGTCACAGATTATCCAGAAGTCTGTGCGCAGCACTTGTATCACAAGACATACTTTTTAAAGCTATCAGTAAATCTTATGAAACGAAAATTTTCTTCCAAACTTCTATTGAATGTGGGGTTTTGTGTAATAATAGATAACGAGCAGGACAATGCACCCTAAAATGTTATATAATTTGAAGAAATAACAACAAGTCTAGAATTTTGAATACTCCACTGCAAACAATGATTTCTGAGATAGTAAGCTTGATTTCTCCCCTTTAAAAGTAATTACGAATAATAAAAAATTGCTCCTGCTGTTCTCCTTTCCCTACATTGCATAGTATACGCAAAGAGAAAGCACTGTGATGGAGCCAAATATCGACTCTCGAGTTTAGACGTAGCTACACGTTTTGAGCATATATGTATGTGAATCAAGAACATTTTTTATTATATCTGTATGTGCATGTCTCTGTGTCCGTATCTCTGAGAATATAGATAATATCTCTCGATCAAATTAAGATTATAGAAGGACACTTGGTACACTTATTTCAAGCGATAAACGTCAGAGATGTATTGGTATTCAGGGTAATCGGAGAATGGGAAGGCGAAATATTTTTCGAACATTTATTTTCTACTAAAAGCATAGTGTAAAGGTAAATATGAAAAATTATAAAAATAAAATAAATATGATCCATATACTTTTACATTTATAGTCATTTTTATGTAATTATCTATTTAAAAATAATAATTTAACATTTATAACATCATTTACAGAACGTTAACAGTACAATTCTCGAGATTATTTGTCATCTAAAATAGAAAAAATCATAAGAAAACGAAATGTTCTCTATTATCAAATATATATTTGCTTCGTAAGTACTTTTAACTATAATTGAAAGGCCACCACTGTACAGGATATTTTACGAGGGTTACCATTAAGAGTTATCACAAGATATTGAATAACTATACGAAAAACTTGAATAACGTATAAAAGCACAAATAATAAAATAATGCAGCATACAGCTATTTCGAGGATACGCTGGATTCCCTTCGTCAGTGCAGGAGAACCAACAAACCCGAAGTCCAAAAGAGAAATGGGAGCAAAAGGATGAAACAGAGGGAATTATATACCCAAGACCTGGATTAAGAAAAACCAATCAGAAAGCAGCATCAAGAGCCACCCAGAAAACTCTAGATTTTCCCACGATCTCAAAGCTGAGATGGAATAAATGACATTAAAACCAAGATTTTAACAATAGTGAAAGTGTTCTACAGTTTTGATACATAACCCCTTCAGTCAATTAGTTCAGTACATGTCATAAATATTGAATAAAAAGTAAAAGTTGTCAGTGTTATAAATAAATACATTCTGTTTAAATATGTTTATTCATGGAATTAAAGCTTAAGTTTAATTTAATGATGCACGCATGCGTTTTGGATAAATACATTCCCTATTGATTGACATTTCAAATTAATAAATATAGATGATTTATTGGACACACACTTTTAATCTAGACATTCATATCTAAACTAATATTGAAGCTTGTCAAAGACAACAAAATTAACACACTTAAGAATTATAACTTTAACTTTTTTAATAAGTTTTATTTTGTTTAACAATGTATAGTGTTTAGAGAATGCTGTCTTAATTGAAATTTGGCAACATTAAACTCTGCTAGGTGGCCGGGTAAAATAATTGAATGTTCCCGGCAGGGGCTTCGAAAGGGTTGTTTCAAAGAGACTTTAACAACCCTCTTTTGTTCATTCCGGAGCAATACCGAAAATTCGGCTTCGTTAGATTCTAAACCGTAGGTAATACTGTAGGTGTTCAAATACTCAGTCTTCTAGTTCTCCTGGGGCTTCTGGAGGATCTGATAAAACAAAAATACGTTAAATACATTAGATAAGTGCATAGAGTGATTATTTGATTAATAATATTGATGTTCATTAGGTTAAAAAATATTCATATCTAGTGACTTCAAACAGAAAATTTAAATCTTCATATATTTAGCTACATTATTTCACGTCAAATAACTGGTTAACGTTTTAAAAATTTTGATTTCAATTTAAATAAATCTTAAGATTATGCATTACTATTATCCTATACAATATTTTTACTTTTTTTCCTGGGCTGAGGAGAACAAAAATTATTCAAATTATAAAAAAGAAGACCTAAAGGAATCTCCGGGAATGCATACAAACAAATCTTCTAATGTAACGTTTTACAAATTCACTTTTTCACTAGCAGTTTTTGTAGAAATTATCTACATGTGTTATGCAAAAAATCAACAGCATACTGCAAATAATAAGAATTACGATGTAACACGGGTTTAAACAAGAAATACTCGTGGACTACACGATTAATTTGATTAATCGTAAAAAATCTGGGAAGAAACATATGACATAATGAGAAGAATATTCAAATTTAATAATAAATAACGGTTAAATTCTGTAAAATGATAGCGAAAAAATTCAACTTTTCTTATGATTAAAATTCATGCATAATTCAGGAAACTTAAATTGCATGAGGAAAAAACGGAATTGCTTTCTTCGGCTCCTATGCATTGCTTAACTTCGGGATATTAATTTTCAATCTTCATTCTGAATTGAATGAATCATTAATATGGATTACTATATGCTAATTTTCCAGTTTTGTGGCAGCCATTTTGAAAGAAAAAGCATTTTTCAATATTGAAAAATGTTGCCAGGCTATTCAATATTTGTCCGGTTTGAAATTTAAACATAACGTTACTACCTTGTATATCAAAAGCTTTTATTAAGAAATTTTATTTTTAAAGACATATCCCACCATATTAAATGAAAGGAAATGTTTGAATCGAGCGAATATCGGCTTTTTATCATATATTTTTATTATCTTCGGTTTATTCCATCGAACTAGGATAGGAACCCTGCTTACCATAGTGTTTGTTTCTAGGGCAGGAATTTAAAAGCATAAGGAACATTTCCCGTAGGATATATCAGCAGAGTTTGAAAATATCGCTTTATATCTTAGATAATGAAAGAATATAAAAAAGATATGTAATACAAGACAACTGAAATAAAAAAATCAACTCCCCTTCAAAGAAAGAAAAATTCCCTGATTTGCTTGCTGATGATAAAAGTGTTGCAACTGAAAGCGCTAAAAAGTTATATGTAATGTATATTATGTAGTTTTAGAAGTTTATTGTATTTTATTCTTTTGCAGATCAATTATGTGGCCAAAATATGTTTCATTTAAAAATATGCATTTTGAAGTTATTTAGATATAGAGTAGTAGTTTTTCAAAATGATGTCCACCTAAACATATAGTATGAAATACAGCAACATAAAAAAGAAATTGAAAGTATATATTAAGATTGTGGCATGAAGTTTTTACGTATTATACCCTTTTCTTAATTTATACAAATACCAGCAGAAATACTCGAATATTTCTGGCATAATATTTACATAATATCACCATGGTTCAAGATCGAAAACATTTTTGCCACAAACTTGCTCCAAGATAAGCTTGACGAATCAGCCAAAGTGTATTTGTAAATCATTTCAGCCGTTTTATAATTTTAAGTGTGTATTATAAACAACGGTTAATTTCAGTTGATCTGCTGGTGGATGCAGGAAAATAAATCTTATATGAAAGTATGCCCTTGAATCAGTCTCAATGACTATTTGTATTAAATGAAGTTATGAGAATTTTTGGCCTTGCATTGCGAAAAGGCAGAAAAATGTACAGTTCTGAAAGTTTACATATAGACTAATATGAACTCGGAGATGTACAAGACATGCTTTGAATATTGATTTAAGTCTTTTCTAATTCAATATTGATTGACATAAATTTAGAATTCCCAGTATGAGCAAAGATTTAATGAGTCGAGTCAACTTTCAACTTATTTGTGATTAGTTGGTGACAGAAACGTCACAAAGATGGCCAAGAAATGAACAATTTTTATGTTTTTGTTGATTACTTGTTTGAAGTGTTTTGCAACTAAAATCATCATGAATAATTACGATTATAATGTTATGATTAATACAGTTGCCAATTGCATTTCTTATTCTTGATTCTTATAAACAAAGCATTTTGCAGTTATGATTGTTATGATATGAACAATTACGATTAAAATGTAATAAAATAATTACAGTTTACAATTATATGTCTTATTGTTGATTTGTATCAACAATTAAACAAAGTTATTAAGCACACTAATTTTCATGATTACGAATTAAATATTTACCTGGTTATTACGTAGCTCAGATTCAATTTTGTATTATTAGAAAATGCCCCCAAAGCTAAAACAATCTCATCGCACTAGGAATGAAATCGATAACGTTCCGGAACTTTTGGTAGATTCTCAGAAATATATGCAGCTGACATAACTCTCTCTCTCTCTCTCTCTCTCCTGGAGCTTATATAAATATATTGAAGCTCACTATGAGGATGATGAATGTCAAATGTCAACATTGAGGAGCTGTTCAGTTGCAAGAAAGTCAAAACATTTATGTTGTTCAAGATAGTATGCAAATTATTATAAGAACAGAAGAGCTCCCCTGGAGTGGAAAGTGTTGCGACCAGGGCAGGAGCCCCTAGTCTAAAAAAATTCACCAAATTAAATTGCGTATTTTAGAAGAAACTTAACTTGGACTAGTTTAGAATTTTCACTTTTATATGTTAAAGCGGTGCAAAATTTGAAATAGTTTAACTATAAACCTGCTCCTAATTCAGATTAACAAAACAATAAAAAATGTACAAGGAAAACTTGACCAATGTATTCAAGCACAAATAAAAAATGTGTTCACGCATAATAAAAAAAAAATTATTTATGCTTGGCAACATTACTCATGTTTTACTTATCCTTTGCAAAAAATGTTATTTATTTATGAAAGAATAAGGTATTTAAACCTGTTTACTAGTTCTGGTATTATAAACGGTTTTACGTGGCAGATACAGAAGCAGGTTTTTAATTCTAGTAATTCTGTTTGCTGTAAAATGGTAAAACTTACTTTAGAATATTCCTTAGCCTTGTTGCTTGAAAACAAAATCATCAAAATCCTTTGCGTGATTCAGCAGATATTTAATTTACAAGCGTGCATTGAAATTTTCTATGTTATATATTAGGTACTTTAAATAATCGCATCACGAAACTTCAAATTATAGTATTTATCCAGTACATAGTAGTATATTTATGTGTTTGAATATGAAAACTCTAAACATTAACAACAACAAAAAAGTTCTTAAAGGAGATAAAAACTTTGGAATCCTTTCAATGAAAATAGGAAGCAAAGCTATTTCACGTAACTGCTCTTTTGCGTTCCTGTTCACCAACTATTTATTCTAACAAAGCAAATAAGAACAAAAAGAAACATAAAGTTCAGCACCCAAGTCCCTTAGAAGCGTAATAGATGTTTAGTAACATTCGGTATCTTATTTGCTTCCACCTTACACAGGAAGATATCTATGCTTTTTATGTCGGAGCTTATTAAGCGGTACAATGGATACATAAATGATTGAAATTCTCCTAATAGTGTTTCTCAAATTTTATGCTTAATTTATGTTTTAGCTTATTAAATTCTTTACAAGTTATTTGAATGTTTGGAAAGAAATAATGACAAGTACTAAAATAATTGCACTGAATGAAATTAATATTAATACTAGTGGCAAAAATGTTGGCATGCTACTGTTTTTACGAAAAGAATTTCCTTGAAATAGCTAATTCTCAGTATATGTTTTAGAGCTTAGACGATGACTGTTTTGGATTCAGCATCGAATTTCACAGAATAATGCAGGATTCACTAAAAAAAAATTCAATTCCTTTCCCATTTCCGATTAAAAAATTCCATTTTACTTAAAATATTTATTTCTCAAAATTGACTATCAATTGAGCTTGGATGATAAAATATATAAATTTAGCAACAAATTCTGGAGAAGGAGGAGTGGTTTACTTAGTGGTCTGGTTAGGAAGAGTGGTTAGAATTTATCGCTTCCTATTTCTTTCCTACTTTTTTGCTATTTCTTTTTCAAAGATTTTTCTTGAAACATCTAATTCTTAGCTATTGATAGGACTTACGTAATGACTGATATAGACTAATAATCGAATTCCGGAGGGGATGAAAAGATTCATTAAAGATTTCCACTTTCGTTTCTAAAGATGTCACTTCCGATTTAAAAATTTACATTTTGCTTGAACCATCCATTTCGCATGATCTGCTATAGATATAGCTTAGATGAAGACTGATATGGTTTCAGCATCAAATTCCGCAGGTGAGTGAGGGGGGTTCTCTAAAGATATTCACTTTGGGTTCAAAAATGTTTTTGAAACATATATTTCTTACGATCGGCTATAAATAGAGATTAGATAGTGAATGATATGAATCCAGCACAAAATTCCATAGGGAAAGAGGGGGTTCACTAAAGATTTCCACTTCTGTTTTTGTTTCCACTTCTGGCTAAAAAACATATATTTCTCAGGATTGGTTATGGATTGGGTTTAGATAATGATTGATATAGATTCAGCAGATAGATGTAGCTCAAATAAGCGTGGAGGATGCCGAGAATATGAACCCACAAAAGACCGAAAAACAAATACATGGTGCTTTTTATGAAATGCTTTTCTCTGTCAAGAACAGTTTCATGTATTTGTTAATTTTGTTTGAAATGCGAAAAATATATTTAATAATGGATAAATGTATATACATTAATGCGGTGAGTTAATGTGATAAACATTTTAATGCATATTTAACAATGCAAAACTTTATTTTCCATTATGGCATACTGTATATATAAATTTCCCTCATATATGATCTCATATGATCTGATATGAACACATAATGATATGTGTGCAATCTTACAACACTCCTTGGAGGTCCGGTGAAAAAATCTACAAAGCAGAAAAGTATTTACGAACAACGTACGAGGGAAAGGTAAGTATCCAGCAACTCGAAGACTGCAGAGTGACGCGGCGATATATATCCAGAGTGACCCAGCGTTATATATCCAGAGTGACCCAGCGTTATATATCGAGAGTTACCCAGCGTTATATATCCATAGTGGCCCAGCGTTATATATCCAGAGTGACCCAGCGTTATATATCCAGAATGACCCAGAGTTATGTATCTATAAAACCGAAAGTGTGTGTATGAGCGTACTATACAATTAAGAAGCTTGTAATGAATCTATATCTATAAATCTAAATGCATGTGCTTGAAGGAGTTTGTTACCCTTAGTAGAATGAAGAGGTAATGCAAATTATATTTCTGACGTCTACCTGAAATATGAATAAGGAGAATGTAGGAGCATCTTTAATTATAGAAGAAAATTATAGTAATTTCTCAGAAGTCCAGTCTCTAAGAGCATTTACGGGGAAGTTGGAGTTCGGTGATTTGAATCCCTGCTGCAATAATAATTATTTACACTTATGATTTTAATAATCGAATATTTTTTCGGAACCCGACAAAACCATTTTTTCTGTGCCAACAATAACCAATAAACAGCAAAATAACTGCAGCATATATTATCAGACGACAGACTATTTCTGTATCAAGAATCCGTACATAAATTTAATCCAAATATATAGCCCTGTAAAACAAGAAATCAGAAGTAATGCAGAGCTCGGCTCTGGAAGGTGTCACAAACGGCAAAAAATCAAATATCAATAACGCCAGTATTCTTACTCGCCTCCCTATTTTAATGTTTGCCATTTATTAAAAGGGAGGGGTTCCGTGTCAGTTCTTTATGTAGATTAGAAGTGCAAGATCACAGACTCTCCCTCGTTTTGTCTTTACTCACGAAAGTCGTAAAATTAATTAGATTATGCTATTCAAGGCGATCAATTCTGGGTCTTTGAACGAGAAAGACGCTTTTAAAGGGTATCGGTGCTGAAAAATAATGTATGGTGTATAAAGGAATTGAATGATGTGATAAATCAAATTAATATGCGTAGGATTCCATTTTTAAGTTTTTTTGTCTATGCTTCTGATGATGAAGTATCAGATAATAGACATAATTTGTTTTACTAATGTCTTTTCCCTGCCTAATACAAATTGTCTTTCTTAATGGGCTGTATATATTTGCGGGTTTGGTCATTCTATATTTTAGAAAATTCTGGACGTTTAAATACACAGTGAATTTAATAGATCATCCGAAACAGAAATTTAATGTGAATTTGTTATCAAATAAGGAAATTGAAGAGACTTTGTTACTTCTTCTAATTTTATTTTCGTTAAAAGATCTGAAAAATTATGTCAATACACTTGGTTGCAAACGAATAATATGGAATTTGAATATGAGGTATGAAATGTATATTGTCCTATGTAAAAATATATTATATTATTTATTATAATAAATGATAAAACAATATTTTATTTCAGTTTTTTATCTTCGTTTTGGATATGGTTATTATTACGAGCATAATCGAGCATGAGAGTCTCACTCTTCAGCTAAACCCTTTGGCTTGATAGGATGAATACTAAATTTTGAACCTACAACTGACACCAAAATTTACTAATCGATTTATTTACAGAAAATATCTTAGTTGATATTAATTACAGAAAATATCTTAGTTGATATTATAACAGAAAATATCTTAGTTGATATTATCTTAGTTGAATTATAGTTTGAAAAACTGATGCAGGAAATTTAACTGCATTTTACGTTAAACCAGTTTATTATTTACAAAATGCATGCGTTAAATTTGCTGTCTTTTGCATTATTTTTTTCTTTAAAAATCTATTACATTAAATCATTATTTTGAAACTTTATGGAAATATAAAAATTTAAAATTGTAGATCAGTAGCAAGGCCAATTAATAAAACAATTTATTCCATTTAGTTGAATAACTAATTAATTCTAACACCATATGCTCTTACATGTTACCTATATTGTATATTTGAATTATTATACATGGTATTTCATATGCATTATACAATATACCTTAATACGGAAAGGTGGATATAGTGGCCACTCTTAAGGAAAAAGCAATTTTTTAAAAATACTAATCAATTACAAAAATTAAAATAATACTATTGACTAACATAATTTATGTAGATTTATGGTTTTGCATGAATGTGGTTCTTTATTGATTGTGTGTCTTATAAAAAGTAAATTAATGTAGTCCTATCAAATTGCTACTTTTCACGACATAGGTGGGCAGAGTGTATAAAATAAAAAAAATAAAACACTTAAAATCGTCAATATTTTATTTACACAAATTTTAAAACAATATAGAAAATAAGAGGCATACATGCTGTTCAGTATAAGACTATAATTTCCCTATTTTTAAATATAAAGTTAGCACTTAATTGAAAATAATAGAATGCTCTGTGTAAGGACTAAATATTGAAAAAGTAAATGTAACGCATAAAGTATAAAATAACAACAAGAAATTTTGGTAGATGTTTCGGTGACGCAATGGGCCCTATTCATCATCACGATATTCATCCATATTGCTGGCTACCTTGCCCGTATAGACGCCATTCGACTGCAAGCCGCTAGCACTATATCTATAGACATTGTCATTATTCTAAAAACAAGTATCCTTAGCATAAAATATCAGTTATCTATTATTACTGATTAAAACGCTAAAACTTAAATCAATAATTATCATCAAAATCACACTTGTCTCACTTAGGGTCCGTTAAAAACATTTTTTTAAATAAAACATTATTAAACGTATCTACGTGGTTCCGGGTCAGCCTGAAAACGTAACCTCAGACAAGCTGGTTTACCCCATTTCCGATAGATGGCAGTACATTAAAGCTGAAAAAATAACACATGGTTATTTCACCCACCCCTTACCTAATACAAAACCGTATGAATTGGAAGTATGAATACAACATGAGCAATTTCTTACTTCAGGCAATTTAACACCGTTTCAGTATATCAGTTGTATTTTTAAAAATAAAATTATCTCTAAACGCGTTTACACATAAAAATAAATATTAATAATGTGCTTAAATATATATTTAAAAAAAAAAAAAAACTATGAAATATAACTGCGCTTAATGCACTCTTAAATAAAGAACCAATTCCTGACAAAAATATACATAGGATCGTGACTCGGGGCAACTAAGAGTATTTAAATGTGCTTCCCTTAGGTTTAATTAAGTAGTCTGTACAGTAGAATTCAGATAAATGTCATTCTTTCTAATTTACGAGTTAGCCCTAAAAAAGATTAAACAACACTGATTATACGCCTCGTAAACTGATAATGTGTGTTTAAGGGTCAATAGTCAGGGTTGCATCTTAAACATACTAGATAATTTTATCGCCAAATGAATCCTAAAGGGTTATCATATTCAGTACATATCATAGTCAATTAGTGAGGTATGCGAAATTTGAAGAATTAATGTAAATGTGCGTTGCTTTGTATTAAAATGCATTGAAAATAATATTAATAAAATTAAATAAAACGGTGTTTATTAATATAGCAAAGAGAAGGTGGGGATATATATTTAGGACTCCCAAGAAAGCTTTTGAGCGAATCAAGAACATTTTCTAACTACTGGATGCTTGATACCATATCTTTAAATTTTAGATAAGCAGAGATTTTAAGCTAATTATATGCACAGACGTATGAATAGAAATTTAGTGTTCACACATCTATCGTTCTGTGAGCCACCACGTCCTTTACCACTAAGCCTTTTTCTGTGGACCCCATATCTTCATTTTCGGAGCATTTGATATTAAAATGTAAATAACTCAGTAACTTTCCCTGCGAAACAAAATTATTAAAATTTGCTGAAATTACTGTCAAAATTATTCTACGAAAAAATTGATTCGTTTATAGAACAGAAATATTTCTTTCTTTTGATTTTTTTTGTAATATTCTTAATTCAACAGTCCTTTATTCTCTATTTTAAAGCAGTTATATTGAATGCCATTTGAATTTAATTGATGAAGTATTCCATGTAATTTCTGAACCCGACTAATTCATTTTTTTTGTTATTTTCTGAACTCCAGTTGTCATTTACTGACATTATTAAATAAGTTTGTTAGTAGTATGTTACTTGAATTTTTTTGATGAATTTAGTTGATCTAGTTTTCGAAACAGTTTGTTTTTACTCTGGATTTATTTTCTTAATTCTACAATTCTTCATTCGTTAACATTTCAAATGCAGATTCATCAGATGTTCATCAGATGTAATTTAGTTTATAAAGAATCTAATTTAGCTTTTTAAAATCGTTCGTTTGTTCAAACCCACCAATTTATTATTATTATTTTTAATTTACATTGTCTTTTATAAACTGGTATTTTTACAATATATTGAAGAAATAACTTTTGTACATTTTTGAAACAATAGGCCCATTTTGCTCCGGAAAATCTTGTTTCTTTTATTTTATTTTATACTACATATTTTCATAGTATACATAGTTACAAGGGTTTTTACAAATATTTTTGCGAATATTTTTGATGAATTTTAAGATGACACATGTCATAAGATTTCAGAAACAGATTACAGTTAGATAAAAATATCTGATGTGCGCAATCCACGACTTTCTATGCGTAATGCAATGAGTTCATTTGTTTCACAGCAAACTAATAATATACAATATCCGTGACACAATGTTTTTAACGTTGAATTGTGCATTAAGATTAGATGCTTTTCTGGATGACAATGTATAAAACAATTTCAAAGTACCCAATTACCTTATATTTCGCGCAAATCTAACGTGACAATTCGAAATATTGATGTCATGCACTGAGTAATGCAGTCCTATATTTAAACGATTTTCTTCATTAGAAAATATTCAATTTTCATCAATTTTGTGTCATTTTTTGCAAATTTGGTGATATTTTCGTAAATTTGACAATATTTTTACCACGTTGGCGATATTTCGAAAAATTATCGCCAAATTCAAACTATTTAGGATACTTGCTACTTATTTTAATTTTATGTAACTCTTTGAAAAATGTATCTGAAAACGTGCTTTATCTTGAGAAAGGTTTAAGCTAGTGTTTTAACGTTAGTGTCATTCATTTACGAATGTATAGAAAATGGTAATATTTTGAACATTATGAAAGGTCCTGAATTCTAACGCTTTTTTTCAACAATTAAGTAGAAAATTCAAATGGCGTGCAAAAACCAATAGGGTTCCAGTATTGCTGATTGTAATAATCGTACCAATTTTATTTTTCAAATCCCTCCATTCCTTCGTGAGATATCACTCCCACAAATTCACGGGAACATACACTAGCTTGCACATTACACACACTAACATAGATACACACTTACATGCATACATAGACTACACCTTAAAATAGTTCGATTAGAGTTCAGATATGCTTGAAACGTGCTCTTCCTTTAAAAATACACATTCGAAATTTTGACCCAGTCACAACACTTTCCCTATACATGAATTATACTATGTATGTAACAAAAGTAAAAATTAAAAATTCTCAAAAGCGTCTTTGTTACTGTCTGTCTGCTAGACACGAAGTTGCTATTTCGGGGAATAGATAAATTTATCACGGGACAGAAAATGAACAAAATGTATAAAATGAAGGGCAGTGAATGAAACAGATCAATATCATGGATATGGGGTATACAATGGGTTTAACGGAGTAAAATTAAGAGGAGGTGGAGCGCAAAATTCTTCATTCCCATTCCATTTAAAGTTAAACCTTTGTAGTGCCCTTTTCAGTCTTAAGTAAACTGGTTGGACAGTTTGTAACACAGAAATAATTGGATCGACCATTTCAGAGATAGTTATGCTTTCAGAAATTTTCAGGAAACAATAAAGACTGCATAAATCGGAATAAAATTAAGATCAAATAAAAGAAATAATTAACATTTTTACAACATATTTAGTGGGGCGCGGTAGCCCATTGGTTAGCGCGCTGGAGTTGCACTCGGTAGGCCCGGGTTCGATTCCAGCCACTGCCAAAACTGCCGCCGTGTTCATGCGGAGTACGATCACGTAAAACATGTGGGTCCGAAAATCCTTCCGAGAGGTTGGTGGTAGGGGAAGGAAGGTACGGTCCCTGTGGATGTCTCCCCCACTGGGTTCCGGTCTAAATTGGGTGGCACTTCCCGACCGTCCAAACAGTTACCTTACACCTTTCTGGTAGGTCGGACGGTCTGGGTTTCAACAACAACAACATATTTAGTAATAACACGTTAAAGTAAAACTTTGTAAAATACAACATATATACTAAAATTAATTTGTCATCTTATTTCAAAAGCAAGAAACAGACTTCTTCTTCAGCCTCAACAAGAAACAACCTCATTTACCCACGTTAGGATGAAACTGAGGATAACAAAATGTAGGAGGCTGAAGAGGTAGAAGGAAAGTGGCTGCCAACAAGGCGGAAAGAAATAGTGTGGAGAATACCAAACGAATGGCAGGAAACCACAAACGCACAAAACCACAGAGGGGAAAAAGAATTGAAGGTTGTAAGATAACGGTTAGCAGAATGAAAAGAGCAAACTGCATAGTGGGAAAACCTACTAAAACAATAATAAAAGAAATTTGAGACGTTTAAATTAGCTGTAAAAAAAGTAGAAATAAGCGATCGATTGACTGATTATTTGATTATTTAGTAATAATTTTATTTCTTGTTACAAGAAATTTTGTTAATTTTTTTTCATAATATATAAAGTTCATTGATTTATGCCTTTTTACACAAAACTGAAGGACAAAATCAGAAAATACTTTTAAAAAATTACTATATTGTGCCAGAAAATTTATTTATTTTACAACATTAGTATTTGAAGATATTTGTATGAAATTTAAGCCTTTTATATAAGGCACATAGTTATCCAATTCAGTTATCCAGTTCAGTATTTCCCCATAAAAGTTTTGATGTTCATCTGGAATGCTATTCTTGACTTCTTTTATATTATCAATCTTCTTCTTATTTATTGGTACTTTATCAATAGCATGAGCTTGTTTTGATGGCAAAATAGTGGTATTGTATGATACGCTAAAGTCAATAAAAGTTGTGCTATTTTGCATAATATACATATGAAATTACCTCCAAAGACTCCAAAGCCATAATAATTCGATTTTAGCAAAAATGATGATTTTGAAATAACCGATTCAATTGAAAGTACGGATAATATTTAAAATATACATATACATCCATTTTGGCTTAATAAATGTAAATTGGAAATATTTTATGTGTGGTGAACTTAAGTTTTATTAATTTAAGTTATTATTTTAACATTTATTTCATTTGTTAATTAGCTTAATTTGGCCTCGTAGTCGTGTGTACATAAGTGTACACACCCATCTTATTTTGCAGTCCAGTATTAATGTATAAATAAACATAATTTCTAAAAAGTAAGATGCAAAAATGCAAAACTACCAAATGATGACACTTTGTTTTGGCAAATTTAAATATTTATTAAAATTATTATATAATGTGATTATATAAAGTTATTAGAATCATGTTACAACTATCATGTTACAATTATACTCATTAAATTTACAATTTACAATTATCAATTGATAGTTCATCTTCATTGATTGTCAATTTAAATTGGAGACGACTGTGATGCTAGACATAACTTTTTGATACTTGACTTTAGAGTGAATTTCTCAATTAAAATGTAACGTCCTCATGAATAATAAAAGGTTACCTTTTACTTATTTTGATACGTCGCTTTGAAGGGGCATTTATGGCCGCAGTCGTTGTAAGCAAGTTTTTAAAGAGTTCTTTCCGAACTCATCTATACTTCTAGACTCCATTTCTCATTCATATCTAAACTGCTCGTACTTCTGCACTGGCATATCGGAAAAGTCTATATCATCTCACACATCTAAATTCGTTTTCTAAACGTCATTGACTGAAACTGCTCTTGTTGCAAAAAATTCCCCGCAAATGATTTAAAATTCGAAGTAATTTGCCACATCGCCTGTTTATTTTATACTAGAATAAACTAGTAACAAATTTACCCAACTCTGCCCGGGATTAAAAGCTGCCTCTTCGTTACTATGGCGGATATCTTTTAAGCTAAGTTCTAGCATAATTATCTCACTAGTAAACTCCTTGCAACATTAGAACACGTTTCATAAAGCTGGTCTTCGCTAAACACGAAAGCCCAATTTTTCATCATTTTACTTCCCAAAAGAACAAAACCCGACTGCATTTCTCTTTCAAGCAATGATTGCGCACAACAGCAATTTTTGAGATGCCAATTGAGATCTACTGAACATGTCTTCAACAGCCATTTCCATAAGAATTCCAGCCATTTCCATGGAATTCATAATTTTCAAAATATGAAACATTCATCTCAAATAACCAGATGTTTGAATTTAGCCTTACATACATTGATTTTCATTTATTATTTACTTCAGTTTGTTTTATATAAATTGAAAATGGCATGGCTATCTACAGCAAAGAAATTTAAGAGTATTTGTGTTGAAGGCAAATGAAAAAATTCTTATGGACACCGAATCAAACGTAGATGTAATATTCAAATACATGTTTTTAATGCATTTACAACTTTTCTATGTGAATCAGAAATTAAATTTTTAACAAGTAGGTAACGTTTGGTGAGTGGGTCTATTTACATGTTTTCCCTTAGTTTTTATATTCTAATTAAAATGATATTTCCCGTGTATTGTGTTTTTTCGCATATTACGTTTTCAATCGGTTCTACAAAAAAACACAAAACCTTTCCATGGTAAAAAAAAAATTGCAAAATATCATCAACTTATGTTCATTGTAATTCAGTTATCACAGTAAATTTACCAAATAAACAGTGGTTTATCCGGCGCGTCCAGTAGTCCGGCATACCTCTCGAACTATATTTGTGTCCAAGGTCGTCGACAGATAAAGGCCCGAGAGACTTGGGGGACATTTAAAGAGTTTACGAAAAAGGGTGAATATTTTGTAAAATCGAAGGTAGTAAGGAAGCACGCTTTTGTTGCACAGGGTCCCGAAAATTCTGACTGCAGCAATGTACTAATCCATACGGCGATACTAAGGTACATTTACTGTAATAGACTAAATTATTTTATTTGTTGTTGTTGCTCATAACCTCCTGTTTCGGTCGAACCACAAACAGGACCAGTGATGCCAGAAGAAGGACAAAGAATGACATAAGACGAGATCACAAAGTTTTTTATTAACACAAACAAGAGCATCACTGACGAAGGTCTGGGGGGGGGGGGGGTGCAGCTTCACATTTGGCGAGGACCCAGAAGGCGGAAGACTGACTTCATCCTCAAGAAAACGCCCATGCCTTACTCGGGATTCGAACCCAAGCCCACTAGACAGCAGTCGGAGACGCTATCCACTTCACCGCCTGGGCGGCAATTATTTTATATTCCTATGTTCATTGAAGTTTACCTTATAATTTTTAAATCAATTTACATGTTTTTCCAAGTACTATATCGTGTAATCCAGTCTGTGTATATCTTTAGGCATAAAATATCACATTTATTGTTCATTATTTTGTTTTAAATTAACTTTCCTCTTTTTCACTTCATTTTCTTTCGACATTCGATAATCCGACAATTTTGATAATCCGGCACCCTTGATGTCCTGGATGTACCATATTATTGAAAGTTTACTGTATATTTTATTACTTTCCTTATATACATAGTATGCACAGTATAATGTATAAGGAAAGTAGACGGGGTCGAAAATTCGAATTCGAGTTTTAGGCGGGAGAGCACGTTTCAAGCATCCCCTTGTGTGTGTGTGTGTGTGTCAGTAAGTCTGTGGAGACGATATTTCACGAACGAATGAAGCGATTCCAACAAAATTTGATACAGAAATCCCAATCAGTGAATACTGGAAGTTTATTGTTTTAACACGCAAACGAATGTTCAGAACTTCCCTAAATTTTGAAATGAACTTTTTGAAAAAATCATCAAAAATTAAAACATTCCATAAAGTTACTTAAATAATCATTTTTTATGCAATTTTTCATTAAAAAACGATAATTGACGTAAATTTTAGAACGCTGCCATCAACCGTTCTCGAGACATTACATATTTTTCAAATACATTTATCAAAAAATCACATAAAAAAAAGTAATAACTATTGTGAAATCTGTTCACTTTTCATATGTAATATTACACCATTAATTTATTATCATCATTCTCGTAGATCTAACTCGTTCCATTCACGATAGAATACACTTTGGGTAATAGCTTTGTAATTTAACGCCATTAATCGTTATCTACTATAAAATAACCTATTTCTCTATCTACAATGCTTGGCGAAATTTCGGCGACGAATGTCACCAACTTGACGAGTTTTTTGACGAGCCAAATTAATTAAAATATCGCCAAATTGATAAAAATGCCATCTAATGGATAAAAATCACGCTAATTAAATAAAAATGAAGAATGATGACAATTCAATATCTTGGAAAGAATATAAGACAAAATGCTTTGGATAATAGCTTTGTGTTTGGACGCCATTAGTCGTTCATCTACTATAAGAATAATAAGAATAACCCAAGTCTCCGACCATAATGCTTGTCGAAATTTTGGTCACGAATTTGGCAAACTATCGCCAAATTGGCAAGTTTCTTAAACGTCGCTAATTTGATAAAAATGTCGCCAAATTGATACGAATGACTCTAAATCAATGAAAATTAAAACTAATGAAAATTCAATATTTTGGAAAGAGTATGAGACTCTACTATAAGAATAACCTATTTTTTCGTCTGTAACTCTTGGTGAAATTCTGGTGACGAATTTTGGCGGCATATCGCAAACTTAGCGATTATTTTAAATGTTGCCAAATTGACGAAACTGTTGCCAAATTGATAAAAATATTGTCAAATTGATAAAAATGTCTGCAAATTGATAAAAATTACGCCAAATGGGATACAATGTTTTGAAAATTTTTAATTCAGTCATATAATGGGTATATTTTTTATTACATAGGAAATGCTCTTCTAAATATCGCCAACTTGGCGATATTTAGCCCCACATTGACGAAAACATCGTCAAAATTGCAAAAATGACACCAAGTTATTGAAAATGACGCCTAATTGATGAATTTATTATTAAAATATTTAAATATATGGACTATATTGCTTATTGAGGATATTATCAATATTAATAATTGTTAATTTAGAATTGCGTAAAATATAAGTTAATTGGGTATGAAATAATTTTGCATATTGTCATCAGAAAAAGCCCCAAATGTACAATTTAACGTTACAAACATTGTGCCGTGAATTCTTCATCACTTTTTCACCGTTAAAGAAGTAAATTTATTGTATTATGTAAGGAAAGTAATTTGCTGCCTACATCAGATTTTTTTATTTGTAACCTAACTAAAACATGTAGCATGGAACTTTATTTGCTAATTTAGATCCCTCTTTTTATCGTTTCCCCAAAATTATTTTATCACGCTTCGCCATTGGAAAAAATGTGAAAAAAATTGAGATATTATGTTACAAATTCTGTTCAAAACTCGTTGAGAAGAGGGTTCTTTGATATTTTGTATGATGTCAAGATTAAAGCTCTGCAATAATATTTCCCGCCGCTAAAGAACCAATTTGTTTGAAGAAGCCAAACTCCCATTTCAGCATTAAATAACTAATCTGGCTGATGTACTATAACGCCATCTACCACAGGTACTCCTGTATCGAATTTCGTGGTTATGCTTCGGTTAGATTTTCTGCTACATACGATACAAATATACCAACAGGCGTCTTCGTTTATTATTATAAATAGGAATTTGTTCAATAAAATATATCAGAGAACTAAGATGTAACTTTTCTTACAGAAAAATACTATTTTACTGTTATTCATAGGAAAATATGGACTACATTCTTTATCAATTAAAATATAGGCATTGCCACAAAACCGGCCGAAAAGAAATTTATCAAATATAGATGTCTTTCTAACACAGCAATTAGCATTTCTTTCTGTCAGTGTAGTTATCTGCTATACAGTATTGATGACGCGTGAACTCGCCGGCTGTTAATATGTGAACTGTGGACATGATTCTAAAACACAGTCTTATATATAAAATGTGCTATGTCGGTCGTACCATATTACTTCCCCCTACATACATAGAATAATGTATAGGGAAAGTACTGTAACGGGATCGAAAATTCAAATTTGTGTTTTTGACAGAAGAGCACGTTTTAAGCATTCCTGAACTGGAATCAAACATTTTTAGGACATGCCTGGATGTGTGTATGTGTGCTAGTATGTGTGTATGTATGTATGTATGTTAGTGCGTCTATCCGTGAATTTATAAACGGGATAACTCAAGAACAAATGAAGCATTTCGAAAATAATTTGGAAATATTATTATTTTAACCAGTGAATAATGAAACTCTATTGATTTTAAACTTTAAACGCAATCGAATGTTCGAAATACTCCCCGATTTCTAAGTGAATTTTTATAAAAAAATAAATAAAATAAAACCTTTCAGGATAAATAAATAATTAGTATTTTATATTAAATTAAACTTATCATTTGTTTTCTAATAAAACATATTTTATTAGAAAACAAATGATAGAATTTTTGAAACACTAGCATCAACCGTTCTTAAGATATTGCACGTTTTTCAAATAAATTCAACTAACAAATTCCATAATATTAATGATTAGTTAGTATCATCCAATAGGCTCTTTTTCCAGCAATAAAATGCGCCAAATCTGTTAGCATCCTTCTCGTATATCTAATTCAGTGGTGAGGAACCTGCGACATTATAGCCGCATGCGGCGTTCTAACTATCAAGTGCGGCTTTTTCAAAGATCCTTTCTTCTTTTTAAGTATAGTATATATTAATTACATTTTCCACTAAAAATTTACATTTTGCAGGATATATAATAAAAATCCTATGTGTCCTTATTGTAGGGGTGTTTACTTCAATGTGGCTTTCATTCATCCTTTCTTTCGATCCAGACTGTCCGACTTACCCAAATGTGTAAGGTATCTGTTTGTATAGTTGGGATAGTGCCACCTTCGGAAGGATATTTGGACCCACAGAGTTAACGTTTCTGTACCCTGTGCAGACACAGGGTAGTTTGGGCAGCGCCCGGAATCGAACTCGAATCTTCTTTCGAAGTGCAATCCCAGTGTCTTAACCACTGCGCTATCCTGCTCCCAATTTGGCCTTCAAGCATACAAATGTTCACCACCCCTGATCTAGTCCATTCCTTCACGAGAGAAGATACTTTTTGTACCAAGTTTGCATTTTGATTCCAAAGAATTTAACAATAGTCATTTATTTTAAGTGACATTCATTAAAAGTTATTTGCATTTCGATAAGAATTTTATTTTCTTTCGACCCAGACCTACCTGGGGCTGGAAGGTATTTATTTTGACGGCCGGTACAGTGCTACCCAATTTAGACCAAAACCCGGTCGGGGCGATATCCACAGGGACAGTACCCTCCTCCCCTACTACCAACCACCTGGAATGACTTTCAGACCCACATCTTTTATGTACCCATACTTGGCGTGAACATGGATACAGTTTGATCAGAATTGGGAATCGAGCTCGTGTCCTTCGAGTGCAATCCCCGTGCTCTAACCACTGGCCTTCCCCGTCCTTCGAAGTTAGATTGTGCATGTGAGTATGAACAAACCACCCCATTTGGAGTGATATATTGGCAAAAGCGCCCAATATCAACTTTCTTTGTATTAATTTAATGCCAAAATCATTGTACTGAGGATCTTGTATATTATGTATTAATTCACTGTAAAAGGAGTAAAACCATTGCATATGTATGGAAAATTTATAAGCTGCCCTTATAAGATTTTTATTCATGGTTTTATTTATTTCCATCAAAGAAACCTTTTGCGATAACAAACGTTACACAAATGTAAACTTCAAGAAATGATAGCAGTCAAAAATATTCAGCAGTACGCACATATGCGGGCTTCCCGTAGCTGGGAATAAAGAAATACATCCGGATATAAAGGAAGAGGATAAAGTATATCCTATAAAGGACATGTGGAAGGTAACGTCTGTGAGGATCACTGCAGTGAATGGGAATGGGTTCAACGGTGAGAAATTAAAAGCCGTGGACCGCGAAATTTATCATTCCCATTTCATTCCAGTTTCCACGTTTGCAATGTCCTTTCAAGTCTGTGTAAACTACCTGGATAGTTGATAACTGAAAAGGTGGAAAATACTTTAAATCGAAGTACAAATTCATTTCGGTTCGTATTACATATTAATCTGTAGGGATTATGGTAACGTAAATAGTAAGATGAATATGAAGTAGAATTTTAAAAGATAATGTTAAAAATCTGATGTGGGCAGCACATGATTTTCGCTACATAATCAAATTATTTTTCTTTATTTCCCAGTTTATTAAATTGAATTTAATTGCAGTAAATAACATGGATACTAATTTGAAATTACACTGAATTCGCAATTTAATTTCAAATTCTAGTTTAATTAAACGACTAGATGTATGTTAATTATTTAAGTATATTAATATATTACGTATATTAAGTATTTCAGATATTATAATTATATGAAACTACACTGAATTTGCAGTTTTACTTCAATTTTCGTTTTCATTTGACAACTGAGTGTATTTCCAAAGGCGATGTGATAAAAATGCGTAAAACCTAAAATGGCTCAAGAATGGTTAGTTGTAGAGTAATGTGGTTGATCTTATTCTGTTTGTCTTTATAAATTACGCATAAAACAAGCATTTAATTTATTTGTTCATATGTGGATTTTTTATTTTAGATTTTAACGATATTTGCTAGCCATATCAAAAACAAAGACAGATTATTTTTTCCAAATCGTACCAAAACCTAATCAACACCAGAATAACCTACAAGTGACCAATCTACTTAAGTTTGAGAAATTTGGTCAAACAATTTTTCAGATAGAGTGAATGTATACAATTTTTGCGGGCCATTTCGCAATAAAAAGCCGGTTATTTTTTTCCAAATCATACCAAAATATAATCACCACAAGGGTAACCCATAAAGATTTACCTAGCACATTTTATGAAATTTGGTCAATTAGTTTGCGAGTTAAAGTAGGTATACATACATTGAACAGACAGACAGATACATACATTCCGCCGCTAAAAATCGTTTTCTAGTGTTCTAGTGTGCTCGAAACATGTAATTCCGCCAAAAACTCGAGTTGTGCTTTTCGACACGATTCCAATACTTACCCTATACAGTACCCTGCATTGTAGAGGAAGTGATAATATTTAAAAATATAGTAAAATGTAGTTTTAAGCGTCTTAAAATGAGGAATATTTTCTATTATAAATAATAAAGTGAATATGAAGTAAAATTTTAAAAGCTAATGTTAAAAAAATGTAAAAATATAGTATAAATGTAGTTTTAAGCGTTTTACTAGATGTAGTTTTAAGAGTCTATCGAGAGATAAGACATTAACAACAGTCCAGGACAGGACCTTGTGTACTTTAATATTGTTTTTAAGAAAAGTAGTTTTGTGAGATAACGTGTATATTTTACTTTAAGTTAGGATGTTAAATGGTTTTTTTATTATTATTTTAATCTTTGTAAATAAATTTGTTATTATTTTATATTTAACTCGGTGTCTTCATTGTCCTCTTATGTAGTGTAGCTGATTTTTATGTTGTAATGTACGATAAGGTCAGTGTCGAGTTTGAGTGAAATGAAGATTAACAATAATTTATGCTATCTGACAGGACATGTAGCAAAGTTCTACGCAACAGTTGAGCCACTGGTTTAAAAAATGTTAACTTGCATGTTTTTCTCTCTAATTTAAGGTTTAGCCTCATTATTTAAAAGATGTCCTGCTTCTAGTTTTCTCGTATATTTAGTCATCACTTCAGTTTTCATTCCAACTTCATTTTGCACATTAAGGTCAATATCAACACTCGAATTTCAATATAAACTACTTCTTAGTTTTCCATGATTGGACCAAGTCACCGATTTCTGCATCTCGAAACGAGCAACTCTTCCGACTAATATACTGACGCAGTTAGGAATCTCAAAATATTTTAATATCATCTTAGCTACCCCTTACTATCTATATATTTAAGAAATCTATTTAAGAAAACATTTTTAGAATTTACTAATTTTGTGCATTTACAAATTTTGTGCCTTTATTACAAATTTTGTGCATTTACAAACTTTGTGCATTTTTTTATTTGCGAGACTAACTTAAACTGCATTTGAATTGGCAAAACCAGTACAAAAATTCAGGACGCATTTAAATAATCCGTTTATTACAAAACAAGTCCCTTTATGGCGTGTTATTTTTTTCGTGGAATCTGCCAGATGATTACTTAAATCAGGGAAAATTCTACAACGAAAAAAATATTTAATTTTTTTCCCCTTTTAGTCCAAAGATTCGTGACTTCCCAACTATGTGAACTTAAATAACCTTTTATTCGCTTTAATTAAACGAACGCTTTGCTTAAGAACTCAAATAAATGTCGATCCGTCTAATTTATGACATCTTCACAAAAACATAAACAGCCTTGATTATGCACTTCATAGCTGATAATGACCCTTTGGGGCTCCTGAAATTCTTTCTCTTCTTTACTTTATACCTCTGGCGCCAGTTTTAGTAGCTTTGGGTAGGATAATTAAAATAAAGTGACAAACTGTTCAGCGTGAAAATCTTTTTCCATTCCAGATATTCGAAATTGATACAATTCGTATACATTGTAACCGAAGCTAAAATAACAATGCGTTTTTCTCAATTTGTTTACATTCGTACGGATGCAGGAATGTAAAAATGTTACAGCATGTTAAATTATGCAGGGGAAGTTCGTGAATGTTAGAATATTAAATCAAAGTGATCCGAAAACAGCGACGTGTTTAACAATATGAAAATTATTATTGGATATAAAAACATAAAGATATTTTAGTCAGTAGTAAAGTGGATACGAGGATGAATAAATCCATGTCGATGCAGGAAGCTAGATATGATACAGTATATTGAATAAGAAATTTATGAAATAAGTATTAAAATGTATGTACACTTAATTTTATATTAACAATTGACCATTTTTATTATCTATTGCATACATATCTACTACAGTTATACGAATAGGACGAAACAGAAGTGACATATCTTTCTTTCGACCCAAACTGTGTCCAACTTATCCATAGGTATAAGATATATGTTTGAACTGCTGGGGCAATGTCACCCAATTTAAACCGGAACCCAGTGGAGACGACATCCACAGGACCGTACCTTTCTTCCTTCTACCCCCAAACTTTCTGAAGGATTTTCGAACCCACAAATTTAACGTTTGAGTACTCTGCATAGACATGAGGTAATTTGGGCAGCGTCAGGAATCGAACTCGAATTTTCCGAGTGCCATCCAACCCCCGAAGTGACATCTCTAAAACCGGAAATGGGAATCCTTAGTAACACTCCTCCCCCTCAGGAATTTGATGTCGAATCCATATTAGTTATCATCTAAACTCACCCAATATTGATTAATATATGTTCAAAGATAATCTTTTAAACCGGAAAAGAAAATTATTAGTGAACCCCTATTCGCCTACGAAATATGTTTCTGAATTCATATTAGTCATTAGCTAAGCTATGTCTACAGCAGATCCGAGAAATAAATATTTCAATAAAAATGTAAATTTTTGAATCGGGTGTGACATATCCAGGACAAAATGTGGGAATCCTTAGTGAATCCCTTGCCGGCATATGCTGTAAAATCTATATCAGTCATTATCTAATCTGTATAGCTAATCTTGAGAAATAGATATTTTAAGTTAAGTAACAAATTTTGAGAGGGAAATGGAAAAAAAACTGGAGGGTGAAATTTTGGGGAAAGTACCACATTTGATGCTGAATCTAAATCAGTCATCATCTGAGCTTTATTTAAATAGTTCAGCAATATAGCAACATATTATTTTTTGTTATATTTCAAGATAATTTTCATTCACTTTTAAGTTGGAAGACTATAATTGTATTTTCCAGAGAGACGTAATACTACAAGATATTTATATCTGCTAGATTGTAAAAAGAGCAATATAGCAACAGATTACGTTTTTGTTCATCAATATATCAACAGATTACTTTTTTGCTATATTTCAAGATAATTTCCATTCACTTTTAAGTCTATGGACTATGATTGCATTTTTCACAAAGGACATAAAACTACAAGATATTTACATCTGCAGGATTATAAAAAAAGCTTATTAATCCGGGAAATATATATTTATAATACCATTACCAAGGAGGTCAAGGTTGATAAATGCTATATATACTTCTTCTTTTAACATTTTAAAACCCATGATGTAAAAAGTATTCTGAAATCTGCTGGACCAAAATTTATCACTCTTCGACAAGACAGTATCATGCAACGACTACTTACACAAGTTGCTCTTATCATTCGATAAATGAGATCCAATTACCGTGTGAATGTCACAAGTGTCTGCATTTATTTTATTTGCACAACATTTTATGTTATTTTCACTCCTTCACTTACTTTCACTAACTGTGTAAAATCATGTTCTGAACTCATTATGGCTTGATTTCTTGAGTTAATTAAACCCATCGTATCTTTATATTATTTCATTAAAGCTGTGCATAATATTATGTAATATTCACGGGTAAGAACACTTTAAAAATATTTTGTCACCTCTGTAATGAGTTTATAAAATACTGCGGATTTGCTTTTCTGTATTTCGAAAGAAATGCTGCATATAGAATTGCAATGGATAAAAGATAAAATCTTAGACTAGGAAAAATCTTATAAAACGGGCATTACATCAAGCATTCATGCAAAATACATAAACTTTCTTTTATTTTTTATCTTAATGTGACATTTGTTTGATGTTTCACTTACTTGTTTTGGGAGAGAAAGCTCTAAAATTATGTAAAATTGAGATTTAAGGATTTGAAGATTTATTTTTTGAATTTTATGTGTCAGAATGCCATTTGAGTGTTCTGAAAAATCTTCACCTTTACGTGCAAGACGTTTTCGCACACATTTTTCTATTTGAATTACTTATTTATGAAAAGTATTAAATGCTTTATACTTTATTGTTTCAGATTAATTTTAATGTTCATTTTATGTACAAAAAATACACTTTTAAAAGTATTATTAATTAATTATAAAATTAACAACGTATTTCGTGCTTGACATAGCATATTGTTATTTACCAGAAAAACATTTCCAGTTGAAAATATGTGACTTGATAAAATTGAAAATTATGCACTCTTATATTTTGCCCCATTCATTCAGTATAATCAGTGAAACAGTAAAAAAAATAAATGGGACCCAAAATTTCTGGTCACTTTTATGTTTTTATTTTCACAGACATGTTTTAAGATTATTTTAATTAGGAAAATAGGGAATATTCTGACAATTTGTGGGAAGCATTTAACTTCCTTTTCATATCTAATTACTTTATGGGCCCAATTTTTTCTAAAATTTCAAAATTTGCAGAAAATGATAATTAAAAATTCCTTGCACAAACAATGCCGCAATTTTCAGAAGGTTTACGGAGATTTCAAATTATGCCACTTATCAACACATTTGCTGTATTTTCATTGGTTGGATGAACGAAGAGCATGTTTTTTCCTTCTTCTTCGTCTTCTTTTTTCTCTTTTTTTATTGTTGTAGAAATTGCATTTTCACATTATCACTAATTTTGTCACAATTCTGCCGACATTGCATATGCAAATTTTCTTGGTTGTAAATTTAACATGTGAAAATAGTATTCTTTTACATTAATATTACAGCTTCCATCTTCTAAGATATCCCAACAACAATCTATAGATTCATCGAAAATCTGCTAGTTTACTTTTCTATTTTCGTTTTTCTAGTTTTATTAAATTAAAGGACGTTTAAGTTTCTTCATATTTCAACTTTCAAGCTGAATCTTCTCAGCTTTACTTGTTGTGATGACGGAAGTTGGCTTTGTTTTTTCATTGTGAATGACTGCAGCCTATAAGGCATTTATGTCTTCAAACAAGTACCAGAATGCGGAAATAAACGTTAATATCGTCAAACAATAAACGCAGTGAGGCGGTCGCCTGTGATTGATGTTTAGTTTAAATAAACTTATGTGGGGGTATAAAGAATTTCCAGACACATCCGAATGTCATGTGGTCCATAGCACTTCAAGCAGTTACACCCAGTATATCTCTGGCCAGTGGTAACTTCCTCGCACAAATTCAGTTGAAGATGAGAATTGAAAAGAAATTTAAAAATACATGTCGATATAGATACCAAGGTTATGGCAAACCCCAACGATGACCCTGGCCAAGATGATTCCCGCAAAGGAGGCTATGATACGTATAGCATCCACAACAGGTTTATACGTATAGCATCCACAACAGGTTTATACGTATAGCATCCACCACAGGTTTAGCATCCACAACAGGTCCTTTAGCTCTCATGAGGAATTCGCGTTTGTTAAGAATCAGTTTGATGTAAATTACACTTTGTGATCACACTCACCTCCAAGTTAAATTGAAAATTAATACAAATTGTAAAATTATTAATTGAAGATGTTAGTGAAAAGTATATGTTTATTGGAATAAATAATTATGTCAGAAAAATAAAATAAGTCTTCAATAATTAGTCTATAATTAATGTTTATCTTTTGGCCTCATGTTTTGTTATAGGTTGACGCCGGACTGCAGAAAGATGGGTTATATGTTGAACGCATAATATTGTACATACTATTACAAACTAGAAGCCAAATTAATTATTTAATTTAATCTAACTAAATATTTAAAATAAGTTATATATTTCACCACACTTGTAATCATGATATCTCTTTTATTTTTGCTTTTTAGTATTTAGTATTATTTTCCTTGATTGTGCATTGGGAAAATTAGTAGTAGTAGAGTAATTTAAAAGTAGAGTGCAAATTATGTAGCCTATGGCATGACTTATCTAACTATGATTTATAAGATAGTCTAATTATACACAAAACCAACAATGGGCTCAAGCAGATTAAAAAAAATAAATATTTTTTAGTATTTTGTTTAAATAGGAAAAACACATGTTGTTAATATTCCGAATATACATAAAAGGTTCCCTAACAGTAGTTTCTAAATTTTTATTCTATACTAAATTTAAAACTCTTATATTAACAAACATAATTAGCGTTACACTTACTCAAAGTAATGAATGGTATTGTCATATTCACTACTTCACTTTGTGTTGTTTTCCATTAAAATTTTCATACATTCGATTAATAATTCAAATTCAAAAGTATGTGGCCAATTATAAAATAATTTAATCTAGAAATTATCCAAGTTGAATGTATGATAATTATTATTTTATATTTGATTTGACTTCAGAAGATTGCCTACATAGTATACTTTTAATTTTAAGAGGCTGATACTTAAGATGCTTAACTTTAAGATGCTCATATTTTTTATCCTAAAGACATTAAACTGATATCTTTTGCATCACATAAGAAACCGATTTTCTCCTGGTTTAAAGAATGATAACACAAAACTCGATCTGATGGCCAAATATAAAGATTTAGTTAAGAATTTATGATCAGTGTCTCATTCATAAATTATACACCATGTCATTTCTCCTCTACGCAAAATGTTTTGCTAAATTTATAAGGTTTTTTTTAATTTACAAAAGTATAATTTTCTGTAAACGTGGATGAAAAAAAGTATACATAATTTGTATTTTTCATAAATAAATAATGCATATAGTAAAATTTGTGTTAAATACACTTCAGTAACAGTGGAATCCCCGAAATCTATTTTTTCCAATATCAGTCTTTACTTATTCTTATATGTTAAATCATGCTAAAACATTTTCGAAAGCAATATCTTACAACGAATTGTGAAATTAATTACTGTAACTGAGGCTATTCATTTCACATGAATAACCTATGTGCAAAACATTTATTTAATGTAAACTGCAATTATTGATCATCATTATAATTTTTCTCTTTTTATAGTTGTCTATTCAGTCATTTTCATTTAATTAGACATTGCTACTGTACTGCACCTACAGGACAAAACAAAAAATATTTTAAATAGGTGACTACAAGCTAAATTCCTGAAAAAACAAAACTTTTATTTCCCATACTGAAATATTTAGACTATATTCTCTAATATCTTGGCTAGAAATAGGTAAATAGGAAACTTTTTGCTGCCATTATAGTTTTCAGTTATACCATGCTAATGAGAGCAGAAAAAGGGTGAAACCCATCACAGATGCTGGTATATGCAACTCGAGTTTGAGATCTGTCACACTGTATTTAAACTTGCTTTTTTAACACTTTCCAACATAGTTGAAAAGTGTTTATGACTTTATTAACAATTTCCAACATAATTGAAAAGTATTTATGACTTTGTTAACAATTTCCAGCATAGTTGAAAAGTGTTTATGACTTTAACAATTTCCAACATAATTGAAAAGTATTTATGACTTTGTTAACAATTTCCAACATAGTTGAAAAGTGTTTATGACTTTGTTAATCCTGTCTGTCCGTTCGCACGATAACTGCCGTAAAAATGACTTTATCAAAATGAAATTTTAGTATGTTGCTGAGACGGTCTGTAGGACATATGGGGATGTTAATGAATAATATCGCCCAATTACATTTGGATTGAACCCGGATTAAGAAAGTGAAATGCATTGAACCCTATAGGACTTAATTTTTCAAATATTTTTTAAGCAAAGCTGAAATTCACAATTTCCTTCGAAAATTTTAGAAAATATTCAAATTATCCCATAAAATATTTAAAAAAAATTTCATCAAAATATGTTTGGTAGTTAATTAAATAAAAATTAAAATAATAATTACACCCATATTATATGAAGAGATCACGTGACCCACTTCAAAATAAGATATGGCATCCATCTTGTGTC